>QLSS01000026.1:827102-919569 GCA_024372645.1 Trichomalopsis sarcophagae | reverse complement strand
AGAGAGAGAGAGAGAGAGAGAGAGAGAGAGAGAGAGAGAGAGAGAGAGAAATAAGAGCGAAGCGCGGGACGTCGGGATTTTATGTAATTTCGCGAAATTGCCGGGCGCATAGGATTTTAATGTACGGTTTCTTCGATATAGTAGCGATTTTCCCGTGTACACACACGCCCGTGTATTTCGCCGAGTGAAGCGAAGAAAATTCCAAATATTTAGCCGTTCTCGATTTTCCGTCTACACAGCTGGAATAAAATCGACTCTCATTCGCATGCATCGAACTCTCGTTCTATTCAATTTTCGCGCCGAAAAGCCGGCTTCCTGCGAACGTATGTATAATCAAAATTTTCGTTCACTCGCGCTCCGAAAGCAAACTACGCGAAACTTCAGGCGCGCCTTCGCCTTTTAAGCGTGTAACGATTGCTCGACAACAGCAGCAGCAGCAGCAGCAGCTTTCGCTGAAAAGATATACACGCAAAGCACGGAAATTGAATGGAGTGCGCCGGCGGGATAGCGAGGCTGCTCAATTTTGTTTGTCATTCCGAGCGTGCCTCGCCAGACTGAGGCAGTTTTAGAATGTATATCTCCAGGTTTTATGGAAAATTTAATTCTCCGCGGAGAAGCGCAATTCGCGGGAGTAGATGGCGCTGCTGCGTCGGATGGAGTTTTAGAATTTATCGCGGAATGAGATTGCCCCGATGGCAGCGCGTATGCATAGAGGTGGTTAAATTCGCGAGTCGAATGAACGGGCTTCGATCGACTGTTTCGAATTTTCTCTTTCAGGACGGCTCGCTGGCGGTGAATCAGATTTGTTTGAGCTGCTTGAAAACCTATTTCAAAAGATTCCGCGGATTTTCGTTTATTACAAAGTTTCCTCAAAGAGCATTTTAAATCGAAATCATCGCATGTTTACCGCGCACTCCAAGCCCGCGCAGCCATAATCGTTCGCTTTCAAACTTCCGACCGTCCGCAAGCTCTCGCCTAACCTTATTGTACACTTATTTCGCAATCGACCGACTATATAAGACTCGCCGAATCGAAATCCATACAACCCAAAACTTTCCTCACCGTCGAGATTACGACGAGGCAGGTAAACTTGCGTGTCTGGCCCGCGCATACATACATACTATATATACAACGTGGCACCTGCGCGCGTTCTCAAAAGCGAAATCTGCATTGTCCGCCGCTGTGAAACTTGGAGCGGAACTAGACGTTGCACACGGCGAAATTTTCTCATTAAGCTCCTGCGCGAGTTGGAACAGGGGCCAAAGAAAATGCGAGGAAACTCGATATACGCGCACACTGTGCCTAGCCGAAAATTATGATAATTCACGGGGAGCTTTCGCTCGCTCGTCCTATAGAACAATTAGCTATAGTTGCGGGAATACGTCGCGCAGGCTCCGCGTGTTTCTCCCTCTCTCTCTCTCTTCGGTGTACTTGCCTCATTAACGCACCGGATGACTGAAGTTGGGACATGTGGCGTGACAGGTCCAAGTTTTGCTTCAGCTTTTCCGGAGGATTTGACACTCGCGGAGATTTAATTATTCGCTGCTTTCGAGGCGTCAAGCTAGCGGAATGCATGTGTTGGGTCAATATCAAAAGCGGCTAGGTCATTACGTTCACGCTACGCAGGGGGGAGAGCTTCGGTGCAACGACTTTCATTCTGGCGTATATATGGAAAATTACAGAGGTATACCCTGCTTATTAACTGAACGGCCGCTGATTACAAGGGAGATCAAGATACAACTTAACAATTTCCGAGTACGCTGCGTAAACTCCATTCGCTCGACTGGAATATCGCTTCTGCAACAAGATTCGAGAATAGATATGATGCATCGACTTCGCTCGAACTCGCTCGATGCGATTACAGCTTGGCAAAGTTCTTCGAGTTAAACTGGAAACGCACACGTTTTAATTTTAGTTTATAAAGTTTCTCGGTATTTTAATTATAACCGAAGTGTGATACCAAATTTTCGCGAGCAATTAGGCCTAGCGTTTGAGTGAGCTGCTTGATCAGCTCAGAATTTTAATTATACAGCGCGTGATAAACCACAACAATTCAGTGTATACCTCTTTAAAAATCTCGGAATCGAAATTACCCCCAAAGCCACCATAGCTCGCTGCTCGGCCGACCAAATTCCCCGAAAACCCACTTCCAGCATATAGGAAGCTTCGAGCGATCGGCCGCGCAGCCGAAATTGCTCGCAATGCAAATCGAGCAATCTCGATCCCCTGAGCGTTTATCGCGACCAAGAAATTCCGAGTGGACGTCCGTCCCTCGACGTAATGGCTTCCTTTCCAGTAGCTATATGCGCATATATACCCTTTGCACACGCGCACGTTTTCCAGCGTCAAATCGAGCAGCCGCTGTCAGTGCTGGTGTACGCGCGTTGTACATACATCTACAGAGACGTAGAATTTCCATGGAGACCACCGGGCCGATTGTCCGAGGTAAATGGCCGGATGGCTCGTCTGTCCAGGGCTGTCCGCTTGACGTCGGGGACTACTCGTCTGTGCCGCAGCTGGTGATTCCAGAGTGGTGCGCGTCGCTGTTTTCGGGGGATATTGCTAAAAATTGAATTTTATAATACGCACTTCATCGCTATATTGAATATACTAGATCGCTGACACTGCGCGATTTTGGCAAATGGAGCAATTCTTCGCGGGGAAATAATGTAAATGTCAATTTGGCTCACGGTCGGCGAGTAATTCTTTTTGGAGGTGTTCCAAGCGAGGCTTATTTCGCGTTCAGATGCGAGAGTGTAGGACTTTCCCGAGATTTATTAGCGCGTATCCATCGTTCCAAGCGAAATTCAGCTGATGCATGCGGGTATATTTTGGAATATATAACGGTCCACGATGCGACCAATAACACGGTAACACTGTGTACAGTAGCGAGTATGTTTTGTTACGCTACATGCAGACGATATTACAAAGTCATTTCGGAATGATGGCTTTTAGAGCGGATCTCGTGTACGTTTCATAATGGCTCCATTTCATGTTGGAAATACGATTGCGCTATGAGCGCGGAGAGCTGTTATAACAGCGGCGCCGTTTTACATTAGAATTTCAGTTAAATTTCCATTTTCGCTGAAGACGATCAGCTCGTTTGAGTTTCCAGAGAGCGTTCGGAAGATTGTATTGTTGATTTATTTTTATTCGTGTGATTGTAAATCGAATTCATTATAGCAATATTCCCGAGCGTATATATACGCGTATATGCAGGATATTCGCTCGGTAATTAATGAAAAGTCGTATTCCAGACATAATAAACGGCCGTTAATACGCGCCAACCACCATATTAAACATTAATATACGGCGCGATCGATCCGGCAAACGCTAATAAAACCTCATTTCTTTTACGGCCTCGGCCATCAACGTCAACGACCTCGTGTCGCGAAGCTAGTCCAGCAGTCCTAAAACTTGTACAATCGTAAAACACTTTGAGCTCGGTGCAAACCGCTTAAGCTAAAAGCAACACCATAAAGGCTGAAAGGCTTCATAATGCAAGCATATAAGGGTATCGTACGAGAGTACACATGGCTAGATTGGCCGTCTGGGCGACGAAGCCGCACCGCGTGATGGATATATCTACCTCGGAGTGGCTCATTTTGTCTGCCGATGTCATTTTCGAGGTAGGAGCGAAGTTGCGGCGCCGCGAAAACCGTATTACGCGCGGTCTTAGACGGTTATGGAATTTTGAATGCGCAATTAGCGCCTCGTTGATCGGGCTGCATAATACACACCGTTACCCCGACGGCTGATGGGCTGCGTCATGCTCTTGTGTCAAAGAGAAAGCCTCGTTCGCTTCTCGTGTTATAGTATAAAAAAAAAATGCTTGATTTTTAGCCGTCAGTTGTTTATTCAGAGGAAATAAATTGGAGTTACACGGTCGAAATTGAAAGACTGATTGGCATTGCGCGCGCTTATTAAACGTTGTTGATTTTAAAACGCTGCATATTGTTGCCGATGCGAAATTAATTCACTTTGTTTCATCGCGGAATTAATTTATTTTCAGAGCAACGGCTCCGATGCGTGTAAAAGGCGCACGATGTATGAAGTTCGTTAATTATCTGGAATTGATTAGTTTTCCATCGCATTAACGCGTCGACGTCCGCAAAATGACAACTAGGGCTCACCGAAAACCTGTCGTTCGAGAGTATATGACATAACACAGAAAAATCCATTCATCCAACAATAAATTGGACCTCGCGGAATCGTGACTCCAAACAAGCTCGGAGCGAACTTTGTAATTGACTTGAAACTTTGCTGTATGAACACGACGTAGTTTCGGGAGCAAATATCTGAACCCCAGGAAATCCTTACAGAGCTCTCTGCTCCGCGCGTGAATTCGCAAACTGAGTTATCGCGCACAGCCTGACCAGTGGCTTTTCATTTGGCCCGTGCGATCGTCGACGCGGTGTTGAGCGCAGCAGGACACGAGCTACGCCGGACACGTCAGTCTCGGCGAAAAATTCTGTCAGAAGCATACCTTCTTCTCTCGTACTCGCGCGTAAAGGGTCGCGACAGGCGACGGCCGAAGCTTTAATCTGGAAAATCCCCGGTCGGGCTGTCGGGAGCTCGGCTCAAAAGCACAACGAGCATACTCTCTCGAGGACCAGGTTGGTACTCTATAGAGTTTCTAAGATGTCGCTTTGATGGCTTTAAAAGGTTTTAGCGGTATTAAAGGGACGCGAAAAAGCCAGAGCTGCCGGAGGAAGCAATAGAGGCAGAGGTCGAGCTATAACGCGAATGAGATCTGTAAGGGGCGAGAAGCGAAAGTATAGTGGTGGTGCTTTATGGAGGTCCGGCTCCTGCCGCCGCCGCCACGCCTTTGTGAAAAACTCTTTCGTCCACTTGAGGCTGTAGCGTTGTGCTTCTGGGAAATTGACGGAAACGTAAGTTGTTGCGTTAAAGCTGTGTGTGGGCTATATTTTTTAAGCGTCGTCAAATTTGACTTTGAATACAAGGTATAAACCCATTAACGTATTCACGCAAATAGTCCAATTTGTACAGCGCGTTGAAGAGAAAATCGCCGCAAACCGCGCGGGCATTGAATTTTGAGCGCTGCGCAATTAATGCGATGAAAAAGGGAATAGAGGCGACCGCTTGAAATTCAGAGTAGGCAATTTGAATCAACCTCTAGCGATGTTACAGGCATAAGAGCTCAAAGCCAGTTCCGCGACGTGAAACTAATTATCATCGCGAATTAGCCGAACGTCAGCTGCATAACAAGCTCATAATCATCCGAGCCGAAGGAGTGAAAAACACTTCAATCGAATAAGCACAGTAGCGTCGTCGCATTCGCATTGACTTTCATTATACGCAGTAGACGAGCTCTAACACGGTCGACGTCGCGGAAAATCCTCGAAAGGCGCATCAAACAGCGCCAGACGAAAGCAGACTCGAGTCCGTGTTATCCAGCAACGAAAAATGTTATAAAGATGTCGAGCGAGCGCCGAAGCTAAAGCCGACTCCGAAGCCTTATACCTATGTGTGCACAGCATATAACACAGCCGACCGACGTCGAATCCCGCGTTTTTCGCATTTCGGACAAAAAATTACGGAAGAGGGACGATTTTCCAGCACTGCGGCTTTGCAGTGCACGGAATATCTCGTTGCGAAGGGGACACATCGAGAGTTGGCAGTATGGTCGGCGCTTGGCGCGGATTCGACTTTCAGAGGGGTTGTTTCAATGAGAAATGAATGTTTTATGACTTGTCCAACCGAGAGGATAAATACTGCAACGTCGCGGAGGGGGGGGGGGAGAGCTTTGGGAATCGACGTTCATTCCGTTATCCCCTGGCGAGAAAAAAATCTGAATTCATAAATATTGCATTGTCCGCTTAATTCAAAAGGGGATGTGGCGCTCGTTTAACTTTCGAATCCCGAAGAATTCAGGTGCGCTGAATATTAGAGCTTAATTATACGGCCCATCGCCGACAGAGCAGCTCCAACACGAATAAGGCAGAGGAAAGGAGAATCGCTCGCTAAGCCCGACCGCTCAGCGTCATATAAAGGAGATGGAGATCCGGAAAAATGCGAAGCACGGAAAGAAATGCTATCCCATCTACTCTCAAAGCCTGTAATCGAATCGAGGACTCGGGGACGAAAGTGCGGGTAAGGGACCTCGGAGGTGTTCCTTCGCTCCCAGGGCGCATGATATCGCAAGGTTTGCGGCCGCGTGTGAGAATCTGGCTTCCCTGTGTGTGCGTGTGTGTATCTTGCGCGAGAGTTTGAAAAAGATGCACTCGGCTGATGGGCCGTTGTTATGTGTGTTCGCCGAGAGATTAGGGCTTTCGAGACGCGCGCGAGTGATGGATGGGCAAAGTGGATTGTCGAGGGGTAAACATTACAGTGTATTGAATTTTAAGTTTGACGGCAATGGGGTTCGTTAGATTTGCAAAGAAAAAAGTCGATGCCACAGTCGGAGGTCAGAAAGGCAGACCGCACAGAGCTGGTCGCAAGAGGAGAGAAAGCGGCGTTCGCAATTGCCTCGAATATTCTACCAGCTTTAATGACACCATATACCGCGTTGCCGACGGAGCTACAGGAAAAGCGGGGAAAAAAAAATCCTCGCAGCGGTCGAATGAATTACGCGCGGACGACGAGTCGCCATGGTGACCGCGAGACTAGGATTCTTCTCGATGCAAGCGCGAGCGCACTCGGAAAAACCAATCAAATCCCGCCTCCGGCGCTTATACACACTCGACCTCTCTTTCTGTTTATCTCTCGGCGAGTGTGTGACTGTTCACACGCCTGGTGCTTTTTACACCCTTTCTCTGCGGTTTCTCTGCACACCGACGCGATTGTCGGAGACGACAATCGGTGACTCATCGGTAATTAACTTTACTCGAACTGCTGAATGTATTGTGCAGGAGATTAAAAAGCGGCATTACATCTTTGAATGAAACGGAGAGTCTTTTCATCGCGCAGTAAACAAAGCTTTCTCGTAGACCCGCTCATAATCCAATATCCTGCGCGGAAGACTCGAGGACCTGCCCCAGCTCGCGCAATTACCATCTCTATTTATACATCCGGTTCTTCCCTTTATTTTCCCGTGTTATATTCATATCCATCGGGTGATCCGTCTCCGTTTTTCCATCTCTGCTTCTTGTCGCCGCACGCGCACTTAATTTTCCCATCTCCGGCGACGAAGTTCGATTTAATTCGCGAAATTCAATGAAACGACGACGAGACGCGCGCACCAGGCAAAAGTGTACAGACAACTTTCGTTCCTTCTCTCTTCTCTGCGCAGATAAGCTCCTCTCGATGCCATGTGTATATCTGTATACCCGCGTACGCGTTCTCGCGCGAAAACGAAGTTATGAAGTTACGGATGTTTTTTTTCGCCGCGCGCCGCGCCCCGGCATTGTGCTCGAAATGGAAAATACTTTTTTTATCTCCGACTGTCTGCGTATATTCTTTTAAACAGTTTTCCAGGCATTATGCGAGTCTTCCAGATTTTGCGAAGCGTGATGAGAACAGTTGTAAAATTCGAATTTTTTTATGCTATACTGTTGCTATGGCTTTTTGCACGAATTTCATAACGGCATCCCTGCAACAGGAGAATAGTGGGAGGTGGTAATTTTATTCCTCTCGAAAAATGCTCCACAGCTCGCGTTCCGCAAGCGCTAATTAAACCTAACCCGCTTTTCCGTGCGGCCCGAAGTGAAAAAAACCTCGGCGCGCATAAATTTCCCAAAAGCTCTCAACTCGCGCCGAGCAGCGAGAAAAAAGCAGCCAACGCCGTCCGCGTATTTTCAGTCCCTCTTACCCCCCTTGTCAGAATTAACACACAAATTGTTTTCGATTGCGTTATTCCCCTCTCTTCCCCCGCGCGCTTCTACTTCATCACCGAGCGGGCCGCGAGCTCCGGCGCGACAGCAGTGGAAATTATGCCGGAACTTGGCTCGGGTGACGGTTCTTCTCGAAATTCCCCGGCAATGTATTCGCCGTCTATCTTCATCCCGTCTTGTAAACGTACACGTCGTCCTTTGTTACGTCCGTACCTTTGTCGCGCTTCTCCTCTTGTACACACACACACACACACAACCTGTTACGAAATTCAAATGCGCGCGTCGTGTTTCTTTTGCGCTTCTTATCAGAGTCCCTACACTGCTGCGTTAGCAGAAAACGATGGAGGTCTTTGCAAGGTGAGTTTTATTCAAGAGCAGCAGGTGAAGCGATAAAATTCCGCATAATACGGTCGTGCGGGGGTTCTCCTTGTTCTCTATAATATATAGGGAGGAATGCGGATTGCCGCATTTATGCGGGAGGATTGAGCCTCAACAAGTAGAAGTAATAAAACTGCGCTACTCGAGGCTCATAGAGTCGAGTGACAGGGCGAAATATCGTTTTAAGTTGCCCGAGAGCCTGCGACATTCATTTCGAGTGTCACACTTGTCAGGGGCGCGTTCATCTAGCCGGAGTCTGACTGACGCTTACGTTAATAGGCCGGGACGTCGAATTTCCTCAGAGACAAAATTGCTAGATCCCAAAAGTAACTTGTTCTACGCGCTTCACTCAACTTCGGGTTCATGCCGAATTTTTAAATTCGTTACCTTCCCTGTCATTCCCCTCCCCCCAATCCAAGCGCACGTATACCAAAGCAGCTCTTCAGCCTCCCCGAAACACACGTCACAGTCTTTCTCCTCTCCGCAGCTCAGTATAGAAACTCTTTCTCTCGTTCTCTCTTATACGTCAGCGGCCATTGTACGCGACAGCCGCAGAAGCTCCCTCGACTTCACCTACTCTCGTTCTCGCAAAAGGGAAGAAAAAGGCAAATTCAAAAAGCGTCCATCAGCTCGCCATTCAGCCAGGGGCACACAATATCCCCGCATACAACCACACGCAGCCCGGTAAAAAAAGCCAAGAAGAGCATCGGGGCGAAGGAGGCGTATGCAAATTGAGTTCTGCACACTTCCTCGTTCTCGCGCGAAACTTATCTCGAGAGCAGCAGCAGCAGCAGCAGCAGCAGCAGCAGCGGGAGGTGCTCTTAACCTAATTGCGAATCGACGTACGTTTAACGGCCACCCTCGAGGCTGTACACATCGCAGGCACGCAGCAGGAAAAACCGGCCGCTATTCGAGAGCTGTCGGCTTCAGCTCCGCTTCTGCTCCTTCTTTCCTCTTTCGCCCCGAGGAGAGACACTTTGCAGCGTCACTTTTGCTCTCCCTGGAGAAGAAAGAGAATACGTGTGTGTGTGTGTGTCGGGGGATTTTGTTTGCCGCGCAACTCTATATGATGGGCTTTGTTTCTTCGCTTTGGAAAGGTAATAAATTTTGGATTATTGGAGCTGCGAGCGTTGTGTTTGCGTTGCGTGGGTCAGGGGGAATTACGGTGAGGTGGGAAGTTTTTCTTTTTTTTTCGTTATAGCTTCCCGTGAGACTCTTTGCACGAGTGCGCGTGTTATGTTGGGGAGTTTTTAAGGGCAAACAGGAAACGTTGCGGGAAAAGCGAGATCCTGTTCGTACGTGCGCTGGGACGTATGAGCTTGAATTCTCCGAGTAATTAAACGCATCCGCAGTGTATACGCCGAAGAATGTAAATGGAAAATAAAAAGCTTCTCGCGTGCACGGAATTGATATGATTTGCATACTACGCAGAGCAGTCCCCGGAGAATGAAGCCAAGGACAAAATGTTTCCAAGTGAAATCTTAAACGTGATGTGTACGTTCGCCTATTCGGATGATGCAGCGGCACTCCGTCCAATGACCGAATCTCTCTCCGCAGCGCGAGACGAATGTTTCCCATATGCGTCTAAAAACAAACGAATCCCGCCTCTCGGAAACGGAAAATTCCCCAAGACGTACGTACCAGGAGGCATCCATGCACGTCAAAATATCGCCAGACACCTGCGCGTCTGCGTGTCTCTCTCTCTCTCTGTTATACTGCCTGAAAAATTCAGCCGCCAAAACGCTCGCGTTCTAAATTTTTAATTCCACCCGCCGTTGAATTACGTTCTATATTACATGGCTTTGTTTTAAGAGTCCGGGATGCGCGCAGCGGGACGTGCCTGGCATGCGGGACGAGCCTAGTATGTATATATATATATATATAGGTGCGGGGGCCCCTGGAAAATTCATTGCTGGGCATCGGGTGTGACGCGCGCGCGCCGCGGAAGTAACGTTTTTTAAAAGCCCGTAAAGTGTGTGGATGAAGCGATAAAATTTTAAAGCGCCCGTGTGTCCTCCCCCTATTCACTCCGAGACTCTCTGTGTATATGTATGTACACGGCTGACTCTGCATTGTTGTTTCAGCAGCGTAGCATCCGTGCATACGCTCTCTGCTGAATGAAAGCGTTGCTTAATCAGTTTTAACCGTCACTTTTTTCAATTTTCGAGAGATTGAAGATTCAGCTCCAACACTGTGTACATAAGGAAGGGCATTAAATCACGACTCATAAAATCTCGTTTTGAGACAAAGCCCGTCCAAAAATCGCCCCTAATTCACACTCCTCAGCCGAACGATTCATTATGCGAGATTTCTCATCGCTCCACAGCTCTCGCTCGCATTGTAATTTAGCGCCGACAACGGGGGATCAAAGGGGTAAACAATGAGCCCGCGAGTGAGCGAGAGAGTCCGCAGAAAAAAGCCACGAAATAAAGGCCCGCTTCTTTTTGGCTGCACTGGAGTCTATATGCGTACATATATAGGTATATAGCTCGTATACGCTCGAGAGAGTGAGCCAAGGGCTTTCAATTCTCCGCATGAAACGAGAGCAGCTGCGGCGAGGAGGACGCATTGTTGGCTATGGGCTCGCGTACGTGTCTGGTATGCCGAGTAGCGGTGGCTGCAGCGCGATTTGCCGTTGCGGCGCGGGCCAGGCTACGCGTGGCTTTTTAAAGAGCGGAAACACTGGAGAGACTGGATGGATGCATTTGCATGAGTCGAGGCTTCAATTGTATGGATGGTATTGCGATGTAGGCGTAGCCGCTCACTGCTATTGCCACTTGATGGCTCTTTCAGATCGATATACGGTGCGGATTTGTCGCTTTTTTCCTGTTTAATCTCGCTCGGCGACAATCTCGGCGAGATATCACGATGCCTTTCGTGTCCGAAATCGAGCATACTCACGCACTAGCTGACGCGAGATGCTGTGAAATGGACGTAATCGCTGCGTGACTTACCTGAAACAGAAAATAAAAAGAAGCGTAAATAAAGCGGGCGTGGTAAATCATTCCAAAGCCAGACAGAAGCTCAAAGAGACCCGAAGTAGCAGCATCAGGAGCGTTTACTGACTTCATCGCGATGGGGTTGCTGCTTTGCCCCTTAAGCTTTTGTGAATGCATAAAATTCGAGCCTTTGTACAGAGCGAAGGTCTTTAACCTTTGACTTTTACGGAGCTCGCGCAGCGCAATGACGTTTACTAACGCGTTCATATAATAACGCCTCTGTATATTATTATACAGCGCTTGTGGACTTTTTTCGTCCTCTGGTTCCAGACTTTCGCGCGCGTTTCAAAGTCGCGAAACCTCGTAAACGATCAATTTTTAATCCGGCCAAGGTTCCACATTGCATCCGAAAACAAAAGGAAGGCGAAATTTGCCGAGAAATTTCCTCGGGCTCTATTTTCGCAAACCAGCTCAGCTCACCGAGAAAATTAAGCGCGGACATCCATCTCTCCCCTGCCGAATTTCCCAGGATACCCCGTTAACGAAATCCACGGACCATCAGCTCAACACAGCAGCAGCAGCCGAGCGACTTGTACAGATCCGGGTTATATATAACACGCTCAGTAGTGCAACGCCTGTAAATCATCGTGTCCGATATACAACCGGCTGGAGAATTCCAATTTTTCCACGTGAACGCTCCGTTTGAGAATCTCTGTCGTCGCGGCGTTGACCACCTTGATCGTAACAACGTGAAATTCGTTGTCTCCGTCATTCTTTCTCTCTCTCTCTCTCTCTCTCCAGGGACAGCCACGATCGTTATTTCGTGTGCGACGCGGAGACCCCATATAACGCATCCTCCGATATCTCATAATCCAATTCGGCCCTCTTTGTTATTTCCGCGTCGCTGTGTATGTACATGCTTTTCTCGCGCTTTCGCCTCGTTGCGCTTTCCGTACAATGCGTATACCAGCTGGTTGTACACGAGAACCTCTTTTGGTGTACGCGGAATGGAAAGCGCCGACTGATGCTTATAAGTATCGGGCTCGCGATCTCGAAGAATATTTGCAGTAAAACGAGTATCGCTGCGGTAAATCTGGAGTAACAAGCGCGCGCGTATGAAAATTCATGCGCCCCGAAGCGAGGAAAAGAAGTTACTTGTATAATATACACACGCCACAAGAGCTCTCGTGTAAATATATGTACGCACGCGCAGGGATGTGGGAGGTAAGTATATATGGATAAACATTTCGCCGAAGCAAACAAAGTATATTACGCCGCTTACTCGGCAGCAGCAGCTCGCGCGCATTATTGGATAACTGCATCCTCGCGCTAGTAGTGTGTATAGGTTTTTCGATCGTAAAGTTCGATGCGCTTCGACAACCGCGCCGCGTTGTATTATATATAGGCAAGCATTATTGTGTCGCTTGGGCATACAATTTGACAATACGTGGGCGGAAACTAATGTTTGCGTTCAAATTGGAACGACCGCGGCTGCTTTGATCTCGCCGCGAGCTCTGTATAAACTATCGATGCGCGTGACACTTTAATCGGCTGAATTGCATTGCGTGAAAAATTTGCGGAACATTCGTTATCGTATATATAATAGGCAAACTCGCGCCGGCGCAGCGCAGGTTAATTAGCAAATTATGTTTCGCATAACGAGAGGAGTATCTAGGAGAGAAGCGACAATATCGCCATTGTGGCCTGCACGACGAGTTTCAAGTGACAAAGTTGGGCCGCCGACTCTGTGACTGCTCCGAATCAATGTATATAGTTTGCTGTATACGTGCTATAATGCCTAATGCAATTGTTGACAATGCGATTGTCTATGCAAATTATAGAGCGGGGGACGCACATTTGCATAACCTTAGACGGGAGCTTCGCGAGAATTCCGACGCATATCAATTGCCGAGCTAATTTCATCAAGTCATTTCCCAAGATACGATTGTCTCGGAAAGTTACCGAGTCCCTACGTGTATACTGTGTACAACTAGATCGATAAGCCCGACGGAGACAGATGGTGTGTGTACACTTTCACAGGACTTGTGTTCATCGTGAATTTTCATCCAAGAATGCCGGCATATATCGATTAAATTATAAGCCCGCTGTGTGTACAGCCAATACCAGAGCACACACCCATACATTTCCTCGTTCGAAGGGACGAAAAAAGTTCGTATGGCGTGCTCGCGATCAATAAGGCCAAGATATATATACGAACATAGCTCTACTCTAGTGCGCGGGTGTAAAAAGTGCGGCTAACTATGTGGGCATACAACTTTGCCCTGCGTGTGTAGACGACGATCGATTGGAAAGCAATTGCCAGGTATCAGAGCAGCCGAAAAAAGAGCCCGACAGCTTTTTTTTCGCGACGACTAATGCTCTGAAAACTTTCGCTCCACCATATATAGTTCTTCCATATTCATACAACACCGAGACTCTTGCGCAAAAAAGGGCGGAGAAAAAAAAAGACACGAAACCTAATTCGACGGAAAGATCGCGCGCCGGGCGCTTTGCCGGTTCGTTAGGTTTTGCATTTGTTTCATAATTTCCGAGCCGCTGACCCGTGGCGCCCCCTGGACCGCAGGTAGTCGGAGTTACACACGCCGTCATGCACGACTCCGCTGTGGAATTTCATTAAGAGCGTTATTGCCGTTCGCGTGGGCGAGGAGGACGATCGGCGCGAGCTGGGATGAAAAAAAAAAAAACAACAAAAAGAACCCAACCGATGTCGCGAGTGAAGCGGGCACGTGAAATAAATTCGAAATCCCGTCGAAGAGAGATAACGAGGCAATCAGCTGCGAATTTCCATGCCCCGGGCATGACGCGTGTGTATACAGGTACACACAGCACGCGCCGGTAGATGCTCCACTCGTCAGCTAAGTGGCTCTCATATGATGCGCTAACCAAGCCTATATACGGGCTTGTAATTCGCGAGGGATATTATAGGCTACACACTCAATTACGCGATGACGTTTGTCATTAGCCGGTTGCGCCCCCTTGCGGTCGGCCTGAAAATTTGCTTCAAAGGTTGCACTGGAGAGCGAGGCTCGTTCGAATGCACTCGTGCCTAAATCGTAAGAATTGTTAGGTACGCCGCGCCTATATATATATGCACACAGTATAGAATATTTTTGCCGATATACGCGCGCCGCTTTCTTTATTAAATTTCGATATTGAAGCAATACTCGGTGAGCGCGAGTTTATCGAATGTTTGCTGGTCTACGTATACCCCCGGCGGGAATCCGGTGTCTCCACACTCGAGCTGTTTTTAATTTCGAGAGGATTCGCATGCGAGTTATGTTTTCCGAGTTTATTAAAGTAACATCGACGTGGAATGACGAACTCTGGTTCTTTTTTTTCAGAAAGTGGGAAGAGAACTTGCAGCCGAGCGGAAGTTATTAGGCTGCTTTCGTATTGCGTTACGCAGAAGTTACGGCGTACTTTCATGCCGAAAATTTGGAAATGTTCCCTGCCGAAAGTACCTATATCTTTGCCTCTGTTATATACATTTCGAGAGGGATCTTCGTCAATGTTAACTTTTCATTCCCGCAAATGAGCTGCACACACGCATATAGCAAGAAATATACGTATTCGGGGGAAAACTCGGCGAAAGCGCGCGGTGTATAAATCTCCTTTTTCCCTACTTATGCGGCGGAAATGCTAATTTCATCTAAAAATTCAGCCACTCCGCCTGCTTCCGAAGGAAAAGCTGCGCTCTGAACGAACGAGCGTCGAGAATTCCGTGCGGCCTTGCGGTGCTGCGCGCATTCGAGTGAAATTTATAATGTCGCCTTAGTAAATTCCAGTCTAATCAGAAGTTATACAGGGGAATAAAGCCACATTAACGAGGCGGCCCCGGGTACAGGAGCTGTAGGAGGCGTTATAAATCGGAGAATTCAGTTCTTCGCTCGCCTGTCGAAATTTATTTCCCTCTATATTTGAAGTGGCTTATGTTCGGAGTAAGTGCACTTTTTATAGACGTCTAGACGCGAATAAGTTTGGAATAATATGCGGAAATTTCACCTTTTCTACATCATACTGTACGTGTTTTACCCTCACATGCGAAAGCCATTCACGCGAAAATCTATTTACCGCCCGCGGCGCACGACTCATTCCATGCTGCAGCCTCTCCAAGCAGCGTAATTGCCCTTCGTTTCGAGTCTCTGATGTGAATTCGAGTATATCCACCTGCGTGTGAAATGCGCGAATTTTTCAAGAGCGTAAATTTGCCCATC
This sequence comes from Trichomalopsis sarcophagae, assembly GCA_024372645.1. Lineage (NCBI taxonomy): Eukaryota > Metazoa > Arthropoda > Insecta > Hymenoptera > Pteromalidae > Trichomalopsis > Trichomalopsis sarcophagae. The sequence continues at coordinate 904,224 of QLSS01000026.1, read as the reverse complement.
CATCGGCAGCCTTTTGTCCAAGGTATATACCATAGGTTACGCTTTGTATCTTAATTGCTGACGCATTAAAGCTTGCCTCGGAAGTGGACGGTCTCGGAAGTCACGGGGCGGAAAAAAAAGGGAAAATTGCATCAGGCGCATTCCAGTCGCCGGAGGAACGTGAAAAGTAAAGAGCCGAGGGGTATATAATTCATCGACCTTTCGTCGAGTAGGTCCATGTATGCGGGTGTAGTCGCTCTTGCTCGGAGTTATATGCACGAGTAATGGGGTCGAAACGAGGGCGCAGCGTGCGCTAAAAGGGGGATGAAAAAATGTCAAGGAAGGTAGGCATCTATAGGCATACCGTATAACAGCGCCAGGAAAGCGAACATAGGGCACTTTTTTTTCTAATAGGAAGCCTTTCCCTCCCTCAGTTCCTTTTCGAGCCCCACCACTCAAAGTTTGACGGACTCAAAGTAGTCCTATTAGAAAAACAGCTGTCGACTTATGGCTGAAAATTATGACGAGTGTAGCGCACACTAGAAAAAAATTTACCTATCCAAAATTTGATAAATTCAATAAAATGCATAATGAATAAAATTAATAACGGAATTTATACATTGCTAAAAAATGAATGAAACAAATTTTGAATGGAAAAAATCGGATCAAAATTGCTCTACATCACAGTTTCATTAAATTATTTTCCTAAATTTATGAACAAGTAAAAATTAGTTGAAGCGTCAAAAGCATGATTAAAATTTTGTAACAATTATTTTTTATTTGCAAGAACATTATTTAAATTTACTTAAAATAAAAATTAAGGCATACATTTTGCACTTATTTTTCTCCTATAATATTGAATATCAATCATACCTTATATTTATTACATGATGTAAAACAATTTTAATCCGATTTTTACCGTTCAAATTTCGTTGACTTTTAATTTTTTATTACTACAACACTATTATTTGCATTTACTGTGAACAATTAAATTTACAAAATTTTGGATAAGTTATTTTTTAAGTGTGAAAGGTCCGGGCTGAGCCGATACACAGGTGATTTACAAGCAGGTATCGGGGCCTTTTTTTCTAGGATTACTTCGCCTTCGAACCCTCGATCATAGCTCGGCAAACGTCGAAAAGTGGGGGTCGAAAAGGAACTGAGGGAGGGAAGCTAGGATACGCTCAGGAGATAAAAGGATATATGCTCGAGTTGTGCAAGTAAATTGGAGAGAGATACCGAAAGGTATGTACAGACGCGGCGATCTGCGGCCGTCGTATTATAAACATCGGGTGTCGCGACGCGACAACTATAGGAAGAACACAACGCCAAGAGAAATGGGAAGCGCGAGCGAGGCGAATTTATAAAAGGTGACCCGTCGAGGAATAACCCGATAAAATAGAATATGCAGCTGGGATAGGCAAGAGGCGTCTGAAAAATGGGGCGCTAAGGAAAACAATTTGGAATGCGAAGAGGAATCGCCCGGCGCTCGGCCTGCAGCCGAGAAATATAAAGTGTGCGCACGAATTCGCTACGCTGTGTATAGCTATATGGACATGGCACGCTTTCTCGGGCGACTTCTGACACACATCTCGCCGATAAGAAGAAACAATGGAAATGAAGAAAGTCCGAACTTTAACAAAATCGGAGAAGAGGCAAAAAGAGGTTCTTCTCTCGAGTTTCGGAGGATATAAACAAAATGAGACGAAAAAAAGTCTACGGTTGGCGAAGAGAGAGAGAGAGAGAGAGAGAGAGAGAGAGGGAGGGTGTCGAGCTTCGGGCGTAGCATCAGACACGACGCGCCACCGACGGGGGCGAAGAGTTCGCGGCCGTTCTGAGGGACGCGGAGGGAAGCTGTATTGATTGGACGTTTTGCCGGGGACCAGCAGCGCGTCGACGAGCGAGACTACGACAGAGCAGCGCGCGCAACGTTCCATAGCCCCGCGACTTTCGCGAATTAGCGAGCGAGGGATTTTTTTATTGTACCATTCTTAATTTATCGATGTAATTTGAATATCAAACTTTCCTTCGTATGTATGACGGTCGTGTTTTCTTGTCCGTAATCGACTTTGGTAGAAATTGAAATGTTTCCCCAAGGCTTCCCTACTTCAGCTGGCTTTGAAGTGTGATGGAAAATAAGGAAGGGTAGCCGCTCCGAAGAGAAATTGATCAATTACTGGTAGCCCGCAATCGCTCGCACTTACGCCTCCAATTATTGGAGCTGTCCGACTGGGCGCAGTCGTATGGGAGTAGTGGGAGGACATTTCAAAGCTCGGATTATCTCCTTCCTTATACCTGTTTTCTTTCTATTAGAAAATGTTGCTTTGTGTGTACCTTGAAAACAACGCTGTCTCTTTTATCGGGTGACGTTTATACGACTCTCCAAGAAGTTATAAGAGTCGGCTTCGGAAAGAAGAAGCAACAGATGCAACCTAAATGGACGCCCATTGTTTGTTGACCGCGGGAGGCAAATTTCAAAATTTCTTCCACCAATTCAATTCTCCGAAACTTCCAACGAGACAAGGCCTCTTCCGCGGCGATGTTAATCAAAGTTGCACAATAAAGACTCCCACACCCTCGCGCCTCAAGGGATGTGAGCGTCGAGAGAAGATCTCTTCGAGCTTCTTGGCAAAGGCTAACCGGGAGTATAGCCGCGTTGCCATTGGTCAACTCCCAGCGGGGCTTTCTGCGCCGAAGAACAAGCTCGCGTTCTCGATGCCAAGGGAAGAAGTTACCGGCAAAAACTGGCCCGGCATCCCGGGCTTGTAGCCATTTATCTGCATCTCTCTCGGAGCTCCGAGGAGAGCCCGTTGGGGGTGGCGGAGATGTTCGCATTGTTTGAATCTGGCGGGACGCGCAGTGAGTAATGGCAGCCGTTCGAATGCCTAACTGAAAAGTTTGTTGCTGTCCGCGAAAGTGTTGCCAAGGGATGGGGGGGATAAGTGTTTTCGAACGACTTTTTCCAAAGTCATCAGCGCCATATGATTCAGTATATGGCACTAATTTGCACGCAGCAGCTCGAGACTCTCTTTGCACAAGTGTATTCTCAGTTGTACACCTGCGCCAGAAGACGCGCATAAATTTCCAGATGCACACCAATCGTACTCTCTTACGATTTATTATACGGGCATGAATTATTAAAACCGAATTCAGGGGATGTATCGCGCAATAATGATGTCACGTGGCTCAGGACGAGAAGGACGCCACCTGAGCCGGGGGACTATTAATAATGCAGCCTTTCGCAGCTGACGTCGCGCCGTTAGTAACTTCGAGAAGATGTCACAGAGAAAAGTTTCTTCTTGCTAGGGACCACGTGAGCGAGCTATGTATACGAGGCTTGACGATTTTCATCGAATTCGATATTGCGAGCCACGTATGCATGCGGCTCGGGCTTTGAATCGGTAATACATTATTATTTCAATAGTCATTTCTATCTCCTGTGTTATTACCGCCGTGAATTATACCCGGAGATATTCAAACTCGATTCCTAAGTCATATTATTATTCTCATTACGCTAGAAGTAATAGGATTTGAAGCTGTTTGTTTCCATTCTCGGTTCTCATCGTGTCTGCAACGTCATTTCGCTCGTTCTATTTGAACTGGATGATTTGGTTATACGTTTGCTGACTCGACACCTATAATTGGCGTCGTATAATATCATCTGCTCGTCGGCAATAGGTAATAAAACGAAAACAAAGTTCGTTCAAACAGAAACGATGAAAATTCCCACCGAAGCATCTTCAAAGCGTACAGGCCGCTGCGCAAACAAACAACGAAAGAAGCATGAAACATTCATGAACCGCAGCTTCAGCAGTGGAGCAAAAATAAATCGACGATTAAAAGCTCTCCGCGATTTTCCACGCACGCACACATCTACCGGGGAAAAGCGCCGGCAATTCTCAAAGTACATACCTTCCGCTGGCAAAGGCGCGGATCCCTTATTCACAAGCCTCATACAAAATTCAGCAACGCGGCGCACTAGTGCGATCGTCAAATTAAAAATTCATTCGAGGATCGGCCTGTAATACACCTCAAGATCCTGATGTGCCTTTTCCAGCAAGGGCACCCGAATCATTTCCATCGCTGGGACGAGGTGTAACAAGGTTTCCCGACGAAGAATCAATTTGACTCTTCATCCTTGTGCCTTCTACTTCCTCTTTGACTTCTTATTCTGCTCTTTCGAGAATGACGGACTCGAGCGCAAATAGCCGTGCTGAGCAGTCTGTGCAAATCTCAATTGCCCTGGGTGAGCTCGCAAGTGGACGGGAATATAGTCATCGCAGTGTGCCCCGAGCATACGCAATGCCTCGACGGCCTCCGTCCACCGTCTGTCTTGTTCATTTTTGACAACGCAGATATTGATATTAGAGCGCCGTCGTTGCCCAGGAACATGCACAGAGTGTATGATTGCTCATGTGTGCATAGGTGATTTCGAGGATACGATATTACGTTTTACGAGCAGTCTACCGTTTGCTATGGCTATACCGTGGGTTAATGGACACGGTTTTGCGAGCGTAATTTATTTAATTGCCGTTAAGTGTTAGAATTATTCCAAAATTTGTTTGCACGAATTTTTAACGTTATTTCATTTTACGCAAATGAATATATAAACGGCAGCGAACGAATGTGCTTTTATGAAAAATGAGAATGCATTTTGAGCATTTCATGCATAAAATACATAGTGGTGTATATTTCATCAAGTCTGTGCGATGCAAATGTTTACAAAGAATATGCAAAGCGAAATTCACCGTACGGTATACAACAATAATTGGATCATGATAATAAATTAAAAATAAATCCCTTGGGATCTCGCGAATATATCATCAGACCTTACAAAGGCTTTTCATTATTCAAGCAGAATAAATGTAAATATTGATAAAACATCAGACTTTAGAACAAATCATTCCCACCCGTGCGTGTCTTCGTCAATATCCGACACTTGTCACCTCCATCGAAAAATCTCAATCTCAAATCCCTCCGTGTCCAACGAATGAGTAAAATATTCTCCCCTCCCTCCAAAAGCTCGCTTCCCCTTCGACCATCATCAACGAGGCAAGCGAGTTCCAGGCACATCCGAAAATGCAACGCCAACCACCCCCAAAATTTACAACACACCAGCAAGGTTGGCCACTTTCTTTCTCCCTCGCACACACAGAGAAGCGGCACGGATCCGAAGCATTCAGCTCCCGCAGCGCAGCTAATGCGAGTTCGCGCCTCGTTGACCGGATTTGCATTCCAAAAGCCACCGCAGCCAGCCGATCGAGTGGCCAGAAGAGACGAGGGCGCTTTCGCTAAAAGCCCTGCGCCACTTCTAATACCCCGTCGCGGGAGAGTGCGATTGCGCGTTTATATATATCTAGATATACACGAGGCTATATTACGCGAGTATCCCTTGAAATTTTCCAGGCAAATATTGTTGCGGGGCTAGACGGAATCGGGTAGTATGCGGGGGAGTATGGGAGTCGTCTGCGCGCAGGGGACGACGAGGGGCTTGCTCTGCGGCGAAGCGTCGCTGGATTGAAGCTTGAGGAATTCATGGGAAATAGATTTGGGACTTGTCGCCCGGCGACTTATTGCCTCTACTTGGAATAGTTGAGTCGCTCGTGGGGGGATATATAAGTTTCCGCGGTGAGCTAGTCCAGAGAGCTAACTTTCAGGTCAACGGGGAAAAGTTAATGGTGTGGAAGGATGTATTTTTGCTCGACTGCTATGTGTACAAGTGCGCAGTGGGTGTCAACAAAATATTTCAGATTACTCACGCCTATAGTGGAGATAGTAGCGGCAAAAGAGACTCACCTGAAACATGCAAATAAAATTTCAACTGTTTTAGTGGATTGCACTGAATTTAGCAAAAGTTAGAGATGAAGCTCGACGTCATTAATAGGATTACCAAATTGCTTCCTATATCGTTGTGTTAGTGCATCAACGCGAGCAGTTAATAACCTCTAATTTCCGTCTCAGCACGTATATCAATTGGCAATTAGCTTATTCCCGATAATAGCTTCATTACTGCACGTGATTACAGGATTGGGGCATTCAATTTTCTGTTGCATAGCATTTGCTCTGCGCGTAATAATAGTTCATTAATATACCGTAGCTGAAAATGCTATTAGAACTTCATGTGTACGCGAGCAATTTCCAAATCGATAACTATTTGCAAACCAAAACGCCTGCGTTTCTCCTATCTATACAACGTACCGTGGCCTATACGACGAACTATTGGGAAGTAACTATTTCTAAAGTACAGTTGTCTGCGTGCATAAATATATCATTACACCCATTAGTTTAACTAATCAAATTAGTCTTCTCGTCGCCTAAAAGTTAGTCAAAGCGGAAACCGGATAGTCATTCTCGCGCTGCTATAAATAACGTTACAGCTACTTGATATTCTGTAGCGTGCAACGAATCGTTTTACGTTCAAAGAGTTTTACAAGTGCTGCATTTATGCATCGATTTTACGAGGAGTCGATTTATTGTTTCTACGTGATACTCCTTTTTACGTCTCCTTTGTTACGCGTCTCCAACTCTGAAAGTACTGCTCAATAATCGGATAAAAAGTTATTCCTCCTTTTATCCTATTTATTTCCTTCTACCATCCTCGATCGTAGTGTTTTTATACGTATTCGAGCAGAGTATTGGATATCGAACAATAATTATTTGAATGGATTTATAATATTTTTTTCAATAGTATCATTACCTTGAACTGTGTCAACAAAGCGAACTACAATATAATTCTATACGTTATTTACACTGACAGTTGGCTTTACGGTGCCTTCGATGTATATGCATGCGCGCAGTGGAAAACAGATCTTGTTTTGATAAATATTTCGTCGAACGAACGTGCAGATTTGCTATGTAAATCGCTTGAGAGTTAACATCTTGTTAGAATATATAAATCAGCTTTGAAATTGCGGCTTTAGATCTAATTTATTTATGACATGCTCCTCGAATACAAGTAACAGCCGCAAATTTAGTGAACCCGTCGATTCCATCTCGCAACCTTCGAACTCTATTTACAGGTAAACATACACACACAAAAGAAAGTCCTTCGCGTACACAATCCACCTTCGATTTTCCCGCAGCAGTTCTTCGATTCCGCACAGTCACTGCACCCTCTCTCTCTCTCTCTCTCAATTCACACGCGCAGAAAACATTTGCCACGAAGCAAAAGAAAGAGCCGCAGTGGCAACAACGACTCTGTACACATCCCGATGCAAGTTCGGCTTCCCTCGCGAAATCAAATCACGATCTCGGCGAACTGAGGGCAAAATTATTCGGCCGCGCGACGATCGACTGCAGTGTATATTTCGCAAAATTTTTCGCAGAGATGCGGAAAAAACAAGAGACGAATCGATGAGCAAATGGCTGCATGCGGTCGAATTGATTGTTTGATTTTCGCTGACTCCCGTGAGTCAGCGCGCGCGAAATAAATTGTTTGCATTTTGCGAGCGCGAACGGAAACTTTTTTTTTTTTTACGCAAATGCGCGAGCGCGTATATGAACGATTTTACTGCGGATTAAGCTTTTAGCGCTTGGCCTGCTCTATGCGGTTCTTGATGCAGGAGAATAATATATGATCGAGACAGCGAGGCTGTTCTAACTGACAGGCATAGGCGTTGGTTTGAATCGAAATGTATTTGGGTCGATGTTATATATCCTAAATATCTGGTTTCCATTTTAAAATGAAACAATTCATAGAAGGTTTCTCCCGCGTCTCATATTTCCCGCAGCTTTGACGCAATTGGCTCTCGCAGCAGCGAAATACACGAGGGCAAGCCCTATACATTTCCGCAAAAATTATGATATGACGCCGTCAGCCGGTGCGAGGCCATAAATATCTGCTCGCAGCCCCTGCCTAAGCCGTTCGTCGAAAAAGCACCCGCGTTCGGACATGATAAACCGACCGCGATTATCTCGCAATTACTGTTCAATTTGAAAATCGCGCCAAGCGATCTCGCGCGCAATTATCGCCGAGATTAATGTAGCCGTGTAACGCTCAGCGCTACGTTTTGGTGTATACATAGTCAGGCGTTCTATATTGCTATGCTGCTGAGGCCCACGTACACACGTACAACAACTGTAACGCATTAATCTCTGGATCTGCATGGATTTAGATTACGGCTCGCGATTGAATAATCCATTCGCAGTTAGAACTACTACCACGCATGCGCGCGTCCGAATTTATCTAAATATTCAATGGCCTGCGAAGCAATTCGGGAAATCCGGCGGAGCTTAATTCTGCCGAAAGCGGATTCCATAACGCTCTAAAAATTTTACGAGGGCTATTTCGGGGGTTCGTGCGTAGCATGAGAGGGATTCGAAATCTGTGTCAAATGTTGTGGGTTAAACTCGCGTGATCGCGACGACACAGTGGAGGTGATTTGTCTTTTTGCGGCGAACTCGGCGCAGTGTACTCGCGATGTATCGAAGTAGACTTGTTTTAAATCTTGAAAGCTTGAGGGGCTATTCTCGTGCATTCCGCAATAGTCCACTTTGTTATTCCTGCGCGTATTAACTTCGCTCACGTGTCGGGTGAACTGTACTCGGAAGCCGACAAAGTTTCTCACAAACGTGCGCGAGTTCAATTAAAAAATGTCATCAGCTGAATAACTTATATACACAGCACAGATTGTGCAAGCTCGACACCTCGCGCAAGCTCAATTTTCGTCGTCGCTAACGAAGACCGACGACGATAATCTCTCGAGTCAATCTCCGAACAATGAAATTTCCGTCAGAAACTCCTTGTCTATGCGGGGGTTAGATACCCGAGAAAATATGCCAAGATTCCAGAATTTCGCGATTTTAATTATCTCGACCCATGGCAGGGCCTGTACCCGGACTAAATCTACGTTACGTTTTCCGTGTTTTTCCGCCCTCTTGCACGCCGACGTCGATGGAGCAGCGTCTCATCACCATCTACGTATAAATCCCCGTAACTTGAGCCCTTCGCGAAAAATCGTCCCGATTCGCATTTGCATAATCAACGAGATCGCGAGTCAGGCAAAAGCGGCACTACGTCTGCCCTTCTTGAGAGTATATGTGTCTACTATAAGTAAAAAGAGGGAAAGATAGAGACAGAGCGTCTAGACGATAGGGTGCAGGAGATAGGTTAGCGTGTATGGAGGGAGCGAAATGGAGAGGTCCTTTATTCGAGCTGCTGCAGAAGCCTGTCATTCTGGCGCTCGAACGCGTACGCTGTGCCGGAATGGCTCTGGAGAGAGAGAGAGAGAGAGAGAGAGAGTCGCAGATAAAGGCAGTCGAGGGAGTAACGCGCGTCGTTTCATTTTCGCTGATTACACTCGCAGTCTGACTTTGCGTATGCGTTGCCGTTGACTCGGAGGAGCGCGTTTTGGTCGGTTTGGTGGAAATAGAACTGAACAATCAGTAGGTCCAAAATACGCCAATCTCAAAGTGAAGACCGTCGAACGCTCGGAAATGTCCTCACAGCTAGTAGTTGAAAGGACAACAAGTCACGCCAGCGCGTTAACGCGCAGCTTCAAGCAGATCATTGATTCCATCTTATCTCTCGTATTCATGGAGCGAAGAGCAGATAATTGACAGCTCGAAGCACACGCCCTTCCGCATCTGCATAACGCGCCAGACAACATATAGCACCTTGGAGGCTCGTCTCGGTGTATGTACACAAGCGCGGGAGCATAAGCATCAATACAATGAATCTAGGAGTCGTGCTACCCTCTCGGGTTTCACGTCAAAATCATGAGCTTAACGCTTGACGTTGGAGTTCGCGCCGACTCCTTAATGCACGTTTGACTCAATCGTGTATCTTGTACAGCCTGTAAACTCGAGCGTCAATGTGACTGAATCTGGTACTCAATTACGTCTTCTTCTACATCATACTTTTGGTCGAGTGTTAATAGAGCTGATTCCTTGGCTTCGTGATAGTTTTGGGGCATCCGACGCAAGGCTATGCTAAGTACCCCTCGAGAATCACAGGTACTCCGGCCACCAATTATAACGACTACGTTTCATTAGGTCTGAATTAAGGTAGTGTGCTCATCCAGTCAGAGCCTTACGCTCGACTCGCCATTACTGTATTTGCATCCTCGCTGTTTCTCGAGTATTCACTTTGCAAGCAGTTGTGCTTCTTGTGTTTTAGTTGCTCGAAGACGCGTTCAGCAGATTTCCCAAGTGTACGCTGACCGGTACCTGCGTGAAACTTTCGAAAGGGGGTCTTTCATTTGATACGTTGCATCTTTAACCGATGAGAGTTGCCGTGGCATGTGTGCCTTTGCAACTAGTTTGCGAACTGCAAAAGATGATCAGGTTGCAAAGGTATTCCTTTAGCCTTTCAGCTATTTCGCTAAATACTCTCCAGTATAGCTACGCGAACGTCAGCTGAACTCAGTATCTGTACAGTTTGGCTACTGCGCGTGTGCTGTGTCGTAAGTGAGTTTCATCTTGCATGCGTCAGTTCTACCAATAAGCCATCCCGGAGTCACTGGCCTCTCGAGCTACTGTACACGGTACATGCATCTTATCGTGCGCATGGCACACCTTGGTCGGTTTACACATGCTGGGCTCAAAGATCGGAGAGCTTCAGTAACAAACGCATGATGTAGAGGTATACCTATATACTGCAGCAGAGTATATCTCGGAGTGTACGGCTCGTCTTGGGAAACACGAGGGAAACGGAGGCGATGATGATGCCGCGGAAGGAAGGGTGATATCGGGAGACGCGCGAGATGCTGCGGGTTAATGAGGGACTAAATGGAGACAAGCGTTTGGGTCTTCGGAAGGCTGTTTGTTGTCTAGGGTGAGGCGTTCAAGCTTGTACAATGAGTTATTTGCTCAAAGCATACTCTTGTCATTTCAACACAGCACATCCCATAAATTAAAAACCAATTTAAAAGTTTAACGATAACCTTGCATATACCCTTGATCCCCCGATGCTGTGCCACAACTTCCGCTTCGGCAAACCCATCCCGCAAATCGAAAGCACACCGCAACAGCTCAAACCCCGGAGAAACTTTCGAATCAGATTGTCTCTCGCATACTGCAGGTGCAGTCCAAAGGACGTGAGCAGAACTAGGCGCGATGTCGTTCGATAGCTCGCATTTACATAGAATATCCACTCGCCAACTGCGCTTTGCCGTAGGTATATACACACAGACACACACGTACACAACGCAATGACTGCCGTCGTCTAACGCAAACGGCTGTCAATATAGGCGCCGAAGTTTACTTTGACTGCAGCAGCGAAGCCTTCCTCGCGCGAAATATTCAAGCAGCGAGTGTGTGATTTGATTGCGCGTAAAGCTCGGGTATAACGAGCAACTGTTATTTTTGCTGCTGCGGCGTGCAGGGAATGGAAATCGAAAGCCTCGGGCGAGTCGTCAGAGGTGCATTGTCATTCGGAGTCGAGCTTGATTGATTCCATGTTTGTTTGATTTGGTGAAATGAGCGCTACTGGGGACGAGGCTCTAAAAACAAGATACACGGTATATCACTTTGCCGTTAAGCAGCTTTCCGAGTATATAAAACGTTGAATATTCAATTTTTTGTTTTCGAGTCTCGCCTTTCGGATATTGTACACCTCGCGCACACACCCCCTGGACTATAAAATTTCAGACCCTTCTAGAGTTTCGAGCGCAGGTTTGAAATCGACACGTTTTGAGATTTTTCGTACGCTCACTGTACACTTGCGTGTAAGCTCGTGTGACACAGCTCATCAATTATATAACGTGTATACATAGAAATTCTGCATCTCTCAAGAATGCGCTCACGCGGCAGCACATGCATATTCAGGAGAGGACAGATCGGACAGGCCACATGCGAGCCAGGAAAGCGCGCACTCAGGCATCACCGGAACAAGCCCACATCGCCCGTGGCAGTTGGGAGAATTTGCATACGTCGGCTCAATTCTCCCTCATCGCGCACGAATGGGCGCAAATCCTGCAAGCGGCGACGTCAAAGGAGGTCGAACCTTTTTTTCCTACGACGACGAGCTATATCCACACGCTCTGTGTGAGTACACTCGCTCGATAAACTCCGAGATAAGGATCCGATGCTCTGCCGAGTCGATTCTTCTCTTTGCTCTCTTTCTCTCGTAACCGCGAGTTGCTCCCACTGTCGCGGATGGATTGCGCCTTTGTGCCGAGCTGAAGCTGCTGCCTAATGATATATGTATATATATGTATATTGAGATTCTCTGCCGCGAGCGTGTTGAGGATATGATGAAACGGATGATAAATCCGAGGCGATGGGAGATGCTCGAGGGAATATTAAAGATGACAGAGAGAGAGAGAGAGAGAGAGAGAGAGAGAGAGAGAGAGAGAGAGAAAGAGAGTATATACGTCGACTGTACAGAGGTGGGCGAATCGGTTATAAGGTGGATGATTGCCCACGTGGTTTGCCGACGCTATTCGAGTTGGGCGTTGAATTTTGATGTAGGGACGGCAAACAGTCCTTATCATTCACTCCGGGGTGAATAATAACGACTGCTATGCAATATTCCGATATGCAGCTCGCGGGCTATGTATTTCTTATCACGAGTATTTGGCTGCGTTAAAAGCGCACATATTTTCACGCTTTATCTCGAGTTATCACTGCCATTATAGTTCTCCTTGTACGAAAAACTTGGTAAATACGTGACAGCAGCTCGTACATCTATACGACTGTCAAACCTGCGTCACAGCGATCGCATCTTCGCCCATTATGTCTCTCATCCAAGCACTGACGCACGTGCGCAGGGGTAGCAATTATAGTGTATAACGGGTTAGAAATTTCCGTCTGTCCGTCGCGTCCTTTCGCCTCTTGCGCAAACAAAATTAGAAAGCTGCCGTGTGCGGGGAATTCGTTGGCCCGGCGCCAAGCACGTGCGCGCGCACCAGCGGGCGGACCTTGAGAGAGAGAAATTTTTTCATTTTTCGAATCTAGCTTTCTCCCTCTTTTTTCTCCTCCGCGGATGATCAATTAGAGGCCTGGCACGTGCGACGCGACGATCGATATGTGCGGCTCTCTTCAAAGGGAGGATTAGATTTTCATGAAGTTGCCGAGATTGACGCGTACGTTGTATATGTATTGATGGAAATTTCATCTGTTGTTAGCGAGTCCCGTTGTGTTTTCGTCGTTTCTTCGAAAGATGTATGTGTATGAAGAATTTTTTCAAAAGTGAAAACCTTGGCAAGAAAAAGACTAATAAACGTAGTGTAATCTCTAAATATTAAAATGTCAAGTAAATGTTTTTTGCTATACGCATTAAGATATCATTTTTTGGGAAAACTAATTTTAACTTTAACTTTATATCTTACTGCGTATAGCAAAAAACATTTACTTGACATTTTAATATTTAGAGATTTCACTACGTTTATTAGTCTTTTTCTTGCCAAGGTTATCACTTTTGAAAAAAGTTTTTTTGGGAGATTCCACATCTTTTACAAAGCATATCCTCCTGGCTATTGCACTTCATGAAATCTTGATCTATTCGATAGACAGTAAGCTACTATTGCTTTAGACATTGATCTCATCGCGCATATAATCGCGTGTGTCGCCGAGTAGCAGACGAATGTCTGTCAAGTAGATGAACCACTGGTGTATAATACCTAATATAATACTCACCGGAAGTCACGTGACCGGAGGAGACGAAAAACATCGTGAGAGGATGGAAACTCTGAACGAAAAGAAATGTACCGAGCAAATTTTCAACTTGCAATATTAAGTTAATAACTTAATATTTTTGGATGAATCTTTTTAATCATGAAAGATTAGGTTAATATATTCAAGCAGATACCGACAGATTGCGCATACGCGCAATAGTAATGATTTAAATGCTCTCGAGATTTTTTTTAAGGTTAAGAAAACCCAATTTCAAAGTATATAGGATTGCGCCGTCGACAAATCGTACTTCGTACTTTTTCTTGCCAGTGCGGCGCTGTCGCGCCCCTTGATTTCCTGGGCTCATTTTCGCACGTGAAACATTTCTGATTGCTAGGTATGACTTATGAGAGACAAAGCTTCGTGTCATTAAGGATCATCAAACACATTCGTTCGTTTACCCATCATTGCCGAGTTTGTCTTGAACGGCAAATATTCGGGCGTACGGAAATATTGGCAAAATGTCAAGCGCACGAATTCAGGTATCGCGAGTTACAGCTGGCTGCAAACATTATCATAGGTCTGAGGATAATTAACCTCTCTCTATTTGTATTTACATTTGCACTGCATCACTGTTTCTGTAATTGCCGATGTATGGTCGTAACCCAGAATGCGCAATTTTCTATATAGAACGGAGTCAATATATTGTTTCAAGTATTCATTACAGCCGAACCGAACGATTTCAATACAGCTCGATACATAAGCTCCAACAATAACTTCAATCAAAACTATTCAAACTTGCATTTCGACGAATACGAGCCTGTCACGCACATCCTATTTTTATCCTTTACTCCATCAACTGGAATATTCAACACACATATCAGCACTCGAGACACAGCAGAGAACGAAATGCATTTTCAAGACACACCTCAAAGAGAGGCCAGCATTATGCGTAAGTCGAAAGCGATTCCACAATTCCGCGAAATTTCATCACGTACATGTTCCGCGCTCGGAAATTGTTCGAGGCGAACTCTCCAAAGCGTCCCTTCGCATTCCAGTGGACAAATTGCAACTGACAAAAGAAGAAGCACCGACCACCACGCAATGGCGCGTGTATATATACGCCTCGCGAAACGAATCTTTCTATACAATGCTGCGAGGCACGAGGATAGAGAGAGAAACTATATACTGTGCGACCTGTCTATCGGCCGCTGGCTCTCGAGTTGCGCCACAAACAAGAGCAATATAAAAGCCGAGAGAGAGAGAGAGAGAGAGAGAGATCCGGCTTTGTCTCGGCGCTGCACTTTCGACGTCCTCGGTAACCCGAGAGTCAAAGAGAAGAGAAAGAGACGAGCCAAGTCTTCCAGAGTGGGACGTCTTTTCGTCTCCGAGATATTGGCCAGAGGTGTGCGGGGCACCTGTTTTGACATTCTTGCGGGAAGCCGACATTTTTTCACTACTGCATCTTGTTCGAATTATAATATATACCACTCGAACGACGAAAGTTTGAAAAACGAGTTCACTCGCATGACCCGATTGCGAACTAGACGCATAAGTCTACCTTTCGTACCGGAAACTCGAAAATTCGATTCCTATGCAGATGTGCAACTGCGGCTTTACGAATAGCAGTGCCACTCCCCACAAATATAATGGCACTGAATCATCAATTAATTGACTAGCCGTCCCGCTAAAATCCTATACGAAACATCGCAACACCCGAACGTAAATCACAGGGCCGCCAACGCGTATATACGCCATCGTTCATCAATTATATTCTCCCAGAGTACAAGAGTTACGAATCGATATTCATCTCGAAAACGGATACAATGCGCCCTATCGCTTACCTATTCCTCGGCCGCAAACTCCGTAGCGGCGAGTCAACCTGCATATGTGCACAGCTTTGAGTGCTTGTTTGCTCGCAGGGCAGGTATACACGTGCGCACATGCCGAAGCAACGATAACAAAGCACTTGGTCATCGAGGGGCACGACCAGGCCTGGAAGCTTACGTGATGAAAGGGCCATGAGCTTATAAGCTCCAACTTTGTTACACCGCTATACTTGGAAAAACACGACGCTTCCTATATATGAGCCCTCTTGGATTTTAATGAAAATTCGCAATATCCTTTTGAAACTCTATACTCGACGGCCGGAGTTATCTCGGCGGGGGAGTGGATCTTTTGATTTTTTTTTCGCTCAAATATTTACGCTGCTACTGCTGCTGACCGGTTTTATTAGCTATGGTATTATACCTTTGTCGACAAGTGATGCTTCCCCTCGGTTTCTACCTTCACAAAAAAAAAAAAAAAAAAAAAGTAATTAGTCGACCTTCTTCAATTATTTCCGCTGGACTTTTTATGCTCGCCTCGCGATTTCAATCTATGTCGATTTTCGAGATCAAAGCTGGGCTCTGGTTGGATTCTCCCTTTGTGAAATTTCATCGTGCTTTTTGTCGCGTATAATTAGCAGCTATTTTGTTTTTCGAATTCGCGCGAAGTTCATTTAAACTTTTGTAAGAGATACGTAAAATCCTCTCCCTCCATAATATACACGTAATTAAACTTCGTTAATTTCGAGATGGCTTTTCAATCATCGAGCATCTATTGGAAGCGAATCGAACGAATGAATTAAATCAAGTTTTAATTTCAGTTACGTCTAGCTTAAAAAAATTAGAGCCAGCTCGAAATACCTCATCACCCTCTAAAAGAACCATCCAAATCCCATCAAGCCGAGAGAGCCTCCATATATCCCTCCGTCTCATTCCGCATTCGCAGTCCGATGCAGTCGAAATCGGATCCCCGGCCCCCATCACAATAGCACCCCGTCAAAGATCGCGGTAGTCCTGTATTCATAGCTAAGCATCGAGAACGCCTCTGTTCCAAAGGATCCAAATCTGCTGATCAAATCCGTCGCACATGGCAACGCTACTGCGCGGAGAAGCCCTCTATAGCGGAATTAAACAATCATGCCTATGTGGGCGATCGAATTAGGGGAAGTCTGGTGGCCTTCCGCACACATCTCTATACGAAAATTCGCGCAGTGGACACTCCTCGATTTCGCTGCCGTTTCGCGTGTAAAGTGTGGGATCCGCGGCATAAAAGTTTCAGCGTAGCATCGGGGATAGGATGAGGTCGGAGAGATCAAAACGCGGAGGACGCGCGCGGAGCGAGAGGGTCAGTAGAGAGCGGAAATCCGTCGCAATGGGATTTGCGAGGCAATTTCGGTTGATGGTTGCCGGTGCGCCGGATTAATTTCGATTCGCGAGTGCATCGGAGATATGGAGAGGGCTTTGCTGTTGGACTGGACGGCTGTTCTTTGGATATATATACATATATATACTCGCGGGAGTGGCTCTCTGCGCTAATCCGGAAAAGGCTCGTGCGCGGTATAATTCATCGCGATAAAGCTGCCGCTAACGAGATCGAACACACTCTCTGCGTGTCTGTGTGTTTTTATTGTGATTATATGGACACAGCTTGTTTGATCGCAAACGAAACGCGTTGCGCAGCAATCGAGAGCAATAACCATGTCCGTGTCTCTCTTGAAAAGAGCAAACGCGAAAAATACCCGTGCCCGCGCGCGGCGGAATGTGAGGCGGCACGAAATTTCGCGTCCGCGCAACCGGCACTACCGCAGCGCGCACGGCCGCGCTCTTTGCTATGCAAATTTCATTCTCGCCGGGCGGATCGAGGATTTTCCGCAGATGCGTCGTTGCAGTGTGCACACACGCTGTGCATTTTCGTTGCTCGTCGGTCCTGATGAGCAGCAGTGCAGCACAGCTAGCTCGAGGTCGTGCGCATTCATTACGCGAGTGCCGATGGTATGCCGCGTGGGTGGGTCGAAAGGGGCCGAAGCGGGAGCACATTGTGAATCGAGATTAACGGCTTGTCGATCAATCATCCGAATGGAAAAGGCCGGCCGGCGCGTTAATGCGATTCGATCGCTGCTGGACTGCTGGCTGCTTGCACATTAGCTCGGGGCTTCTTTTATTAAATCTTTTTTTCTTTTAGGGAAATTTTTTTTAACGGAACAAAGGTCGTTCGATAGAAACACGTCGCTATAGAGTTTCGTGAAAAATTCTTTAAATATGTACATGGCTCGCTGTTTCCGAAAGCTTTGTTTCCGCACTGAAAGGGTGTCTATAGTTTGGGTCGATGGCCCTTTTTGTATGGCTTTGATCGGAAGGAAAGAAGCATTATCGAGTTTGAAAAACGGCGCAGCCACCGGTTCGCTCGGCTGAAAGTGCTACTTCGTTTTCTGCGGGGCTTCCACGATTTCATTATAAAAGTCGTGATCTTCCGCGCTTTTATTCAAGTTCGCGTTTCAAGTAATCCAATATGAGCGCTTGCAGCGATAAGCCAATTTTCGCTCGAAGCTCCGATCGCTGCTCGCGTGCAGGTGAGGCATATATTCCTTTCGATTGTTTGCACAATAAATACAATAAACGGCGTGCACATTATTTAACCAAGTACAAGCATACGTATATACCATCTTTACTCAACACCTCCACTTCGGAACGAAAATCCCCAGCCTCTCACGGAGTCTCACGTCAATAGTTCGCATATATAGCTGTCCCTTGCCAAGTGTCTCACGGCTCTCTGCTTCTCGCAGCGTGTCAAGTTATAGCTATATTCAGTGTACACATGTATCTTCACATGACATGCAAGGCTTCCTTCCGAGCGAAGCTGCTGACTCTCGAGACCCAGACCCTCTCTCTCTCTCTCTCTCTCTCTCTCTCTCTCTCTCTCTCTCTCGTTCGCTTGTCACGGCTGGTTGAGCAGCCGGAGTGTATCGCGCGCACGGAATGCAATATTCGCGGACGCTTTCCGCTCGTGCGTTCCTCGATTTCTCACCTTTGAAGTGCGACCGGTACACATGGATACGCACACACTGTACCGCGGATCACACCTTGCCGTTTGCTTTATGCGTTCTTCGAAATACTAATTGCTCTCTGTCGCGGCGGCAATTACGGCGTAATTGCGTGCAGCGGACGTGTTTGTTTTCGGGGGAGGTTGTCGAGACGCAGTGGACTCTTTGACGGGCGGCTAACAAGAAGACCCTTTTATTTCGCGCTCTTCTCGCGCCGTTAATTAACTCGAGAGAAGCGATTCAATTTAGCGCCTGCACGGAAAAAAATGGTTAGTTGTGGTAACCAAGTCATAATTGGTTAATCAAAAATTGGTTATGAGAACTAAGTGCTTGGTTAATTTAACCAAGCTGACTTTTTTACAATGAAAAAGTCGACTTTATAGGTTACTAACCAATTTACTTGGTAAGGACAACAATTTTTCTGGTACATCATTGTTTTCATTGTGGGTTAACCAACTTTTTTGTTGTAATTACTAAGATATTAGTTGAAATACGAGTCGCAGCTTATATTTTCAAAAATTTTCTTATTTGCCAACTGCATCGCTAGCGCGACGACAGAGTTTCCGCCTTTGGACTTGAAGGACAAATTTTTTTCAGCTATATTAATTGTATTATAAAATTGTAAACATGTAGATTAAATGTTAAAACTAATAGCCCACTTGTAAACGGGTCTATAAAATAATCTGCATGTATAAATAAATAATAATAATTAATAATAAATAAATAATAAATAAAAAAAAAGTAAAAACACCAGAAAACATTTTTTTCTTCATTCTTCTGGAAACAAAATTGACTATTTTTTTAGTAATCAGAACTAATATATTGATTAAGATAAAAAATATAGTTGGTTATGATTACCAATTTTTCTTAATTAAGTCTACTTGGTCAATGATACCTACAAAATAGTTGGTGCGTATTTTCCCAAGCAATTTGGTTATCCCAGCCAAGTACTTGGTTATCACAACTAACCATTTTTTTCCGTGTGCTTAATTAACGGTTTTAATAAGTTTCAAGCGGCCTAATTGTAATGTGTGGATATTAGCAAGACTGCGGCCCATCGCGACTGAATGTAGAGTGGAACGGATCGAGAGAGCGAGTGCTGTACGTGCTGGATCATTGCGAGCGAGCTTTGGAGAGGGATCGTTTTTCAAGTGCGCGGA
Organism: Trichomalopsis sarcophagae; assembly: GCA_024372645.1. NCBI lineage: Eukaryota > Metazoa > Arthropoda > Insecta > Hymenoptera > Pteromalidae > Trichomalopsis > Trichomalopsis sarcophagae. The sequence goes on along the minus strand of QLSS01000026.1, from coordinate 884,664 downwards.
GTGCAGTAGTTTGCTTTGGTATGCTTGTTACATGCCAGCGCCGAAAACATTTTGTCGTTAATTGCAAGTAGTTCCATTATTCGCTATATTAGAAAGCATCGATCAATACTGCGCTTGACACCCGTGCACTCGTTCGCTTATTCCTCGTGCAACTGCGCTTGTTGCGCGAACATTCAATCTATTGGCGTTTAAGGACGCATCATATTGTAAGGCGTTAAGATTGAAAAATCGATATTTTTCCAACCCCTGGGACAGCCAGTGTATCTACTATAGTCGTAAATCAAACCTGGTAATATTACACCGAGCTTATCACCGAACGCCGAACGAATTCCAGCGCTTAACGCACAACGCGCGCGCCCGTAATCCTCTAAAACCCGTAAGCGCCGTACCTATCAGCCAGAGCCAAGCGCGTTCGCGCATCATCAGCCGAGCGTGCGAAAAAGATGGAAAAATCATCGGCCACAACTTTAAATTCAATCGTATATAACGTTCATTTCGCGCTTCGCGGGGCGTCAAATCCGCAGCTGCTCTCGGATAAATAAATAAGGAGGCGCGAGACTCGCAAAGTACATACAGGGTGTAGCACACGCGCGAGAAATTCCGCCTCTCTCGGCTTCGTGCATAATAATTCATGAAGGCCTATCTATGCTCGTGCGCGCGCATCGACGGGTATTCCCTTTGCCGCGCGTCGAAGGACACTTTTACGCGCTCGTCGCGTATAGGCGCATGCATGCGTGTGTGTACGGAGAGCGAATAAGGTGCCGAAATAGATGAAAGGAGTGTAGTGCGAAATTTCTCACCGAGTAATGGAGCGCAAGCGCAGCGCGGAATCGATATGCCGACTACGTTTCGCGAGAGGATTGAAGACACTCTCCTTCTTTTAGATTTCTTTAAAGCTTCGAGTCTACAGGAGCGAGGGAGGCTATTTGCGGAAAATGAGGTGCGCTTTTTCGGATGAAGGGAGAGAGAGAGAGAGAGAGAGAGAGAGAGTTTATCGACAGAGCTGCAGTTCTTGCGTGAAATGAAAAGGGGTGTATGATGATAGGTCTGGTATGCATAGTAATGGTGACGGAACGGGTTTCGAGAGCGAAATTCCCGAGGGCTGCGGTTGTTTTATTCTTCGAGTTAGTTTGATTTGAATTGGAATCAAGGAACGTGAGGAAAATGTAGCGTGGAAAAAGTAAATTACCCCTTCACTTTTAATACGCGCGGAGGCTTTTTCAATTTCGATATTCCACTTCTCCTCGTACGATTTCACATTAGATTTGATTAGTCGGACGTCTTCGATCTAATCAGTTCTACTCGTATCGCCGGCCACGAGCATCGGGAAACGTATGGCTAAATAAATCGAGTTGTTTTCTTTCTTTATCTTCAGACAGCCCGACGCTCGATGGAGGCGAACAAACAAAGGCAAAACCAACGCCCATTTTATCCCAGTCTCTCGACGTGTCACTCGTTATTTCGTCTGGCTGTACGTGCGAATCTATTTTTGCTGTTTTAGTCGTTACATATTTACTCTAATATACACCGCGACTTCACTTCTATATTATCCGAACAAGATGAGATTCAATTTTACATACCACAATGAATCGATACAGAACGTAACTGAGAAGAATAATGAAGATATACCGCGAAAAAATTGGTTTCGCCATACACACCATTTAAAAGCCATTAGATACTCGTTGGAAGATAGGAACTCGCAGCTGACGCGCCGACCAATTACACTCCCGTCTGTTTTTCTTTTTCCAAGTATATTCCATTATATTCTCGATTTCTCCGTCTATCTCTCGCGCATATACAGCCTCGCAACCGGATATCGAGCGCGTAGCACATATACGGACTCGCCCCATTATTCTCATTGGCCATTAAAAAATAACGTTCGCGTTATTGCGTTTCCCGCGTCTCATTCCATACCTATACGCTCGCGTCGTTATATCGTCCGCAGAAATTATTTCCTCCTCGATCGCGGCGATCGCTCGCGTATTTTATAGCGACGAGGCGCCGTGTCGGTGATAAAAGACGCATATTCGAAGGTGAATACTAAAGTTGTCCCGTTCGCGCGATTGCGATGCTTTATTTTTCGCCCGAGGCGCGTTTTTCGTGCGCTCCCGTGCATACTTGATTACCCGGCGATCGTGTGCCAAGTGGTTTTTTTTTTGCAAGGAGTTACATTGCTCGGTGCGTAACGATGGAACGTGAATGGAATAGCTTCCATTAAACAACTGTTCTTCTTTTCTCCGCCAGCCTTCTCGATTACTCAAAAACTGGTAAATACGGTCCGTTTGGAAAAAAACACCGCTAAAATAATTGCTTATGAAAGCTCGAAGCGGTACAAGTAAACAGGCCCGGCAGAAAAAGCTCGCTTTCACGCCATCGGAAAAGAAAAGCAAGCCCCATTGTTCCTTTGTATCTCGCACACAGAGGGGGTCAAAGAGCAACAGTCCTCGGTTTCCAATACAGCACGCCGGCCGTTATCAATAAATATCACGGTCACGCGGCGAAATCGAGCGCCTCATTCCTTAGCCATTCGAACGCGCAATAGCTTCCGGTTTCCCCCCCCCCCCCCCTCTCATTTATAGGAGGTATTTATAGGAGCCAGAAAGGCCACCTGTAATTCCTCCAATCAATTCGATGCCGGAGTATAGTTAAGCCGATTGCGCGAGAGTTGGATGTGGGGCGCGGGGGAGGACGCGCAGGTCTCCCGTATTGAAGAGAGAAAATTTTTCGAAGCTGATTTATTGGGATTTGTCGTGATTGCTTTTTTCGAGTTATTTTTTCAGTATAAATTCACGACGACGTTGTGAAACTCGTATGCGGGACGTTCTTTTTTTACATCCACTTGAAATACAAGGGACATCGGCGTAACTTTGCGCAATTCGTTACGAAATGTTTGCGTTATGATATCCGCTGTGGCGTGAAAAATCACCCGCGATAAATCTCGCGAAACACGACTCCAAAGCGTGCGCGCGCGAAAAACGCGCATATACAGACTGCAGTAACAGCCATCAGTTCGCTCTCGGCGAAAGCCTCTCCACTCTATTATGCACGCGTCGCATAATCGAAAACTCAGCTATTTTAAGAGGGGTCGTGGGGATCGCGCGCAAGCGGGAGCACGTTCGCGGCCCCCTGAGTGTGTGTGTATGTGTGTTATACCAACACACTCTGGGAATAAAACGCTGAAAAGCGGCTGATCGAGCGCATCGTCGCGGAAAGAGTGCACGGACAGACTGATAACTGGGTGTACTTTTGCGCGATTTGCGGTAATGGAGATTCGCGGATTTCAGCGCAATAATGTATGTACCTGAAAATCTCAGTGTCGACCTGGCTGGTATAAATGCGGACGCATATAGGAAACGTCTCTCGCCTCGCGGTGTACACGGCATAAGCCAGCCATACTTATATATATATATACATACACCGTGTAAAGCTTCTGCACCTGTCAGCGGCAGAGGCATTTACCTCGCGTCGCCGCCCCCGCCTCTCGGAGAGAGAGAGAGAGAGAGAGAGAGAGTGAGAGTAGACACTCTCGTATTTATGACTCAGTCGACGCGCACGGAGTCTCTGGCCTGACTATCCCTCCTCTCACTCTCCGAACACAAGCTTCTCCAATGCACAGGTATACACTGCGAATATCGGGCGGTTCGGCATTTGAGAGGCCTCTCGTCCGGGAGAGCCGATGCGAGACGCGGCTCTTGACGAGTGGATGAGTCTGTTGTTTTCGCTTTCGATTCTTATATTTCGCCTTCGGCGCAGCTCTGCGCTTCTTGGGAAGGTCAGGGTTAAGCGGTTTATTTTCGGGAGCGCGGGACGGCCGAGTTTATTTTTACGGTGCAGATTGACGAATATATTGCGCTTGTACCGTCGGTACAACGAGTTCTCGCGTTGGGAAGATTTTGCTTTTACAATAAGAAAAAAATTATAATGAAAGCAAACTTGGAAGAATTAAGGTTGGGATTACAAAGAAGAGAAGAAGCGTAGCGCGGAATTTCGAAATTGGATTAGCTATTTTTACGTCTCGTCCGCATCAAGGCATATAGAAATAGAAGCGACTACGCGATCGAGATTCTCTCTCGAAAAACTTTGCAGAAAGGAAGGGCGCAGTCCAGGACGATAGATCAGCGGTATAGCCGACAGAGACGTAACGGCGCATTAACGAATGAAAAATAATTTGCGGAATGACGGACGAGCATCATCGTCGGGGCTGCACGCGATGTGCGCCGGACGACGAGGCCGAGATCCCCAGATGAAGATATAACGCTGTCAGTGCAATACGCGCGCGGCTCCCGCTGTCCGCATGCAACAACGCCACGTCCGCGCTATACCTATATACACGGTCTGAATACAACGCGCCAGCGGGAGATTCGTCTTTTATGATGAATTACTTCGCCGCGAGCTAATTATTTCATTGTTTCGCGGTGGCCGAGAGCGAGAACGGATCGTGATTGTATATATACGGATTGTGTTTCGAGAAGCGGCTAATTAGCGAGAAATTGTTGCGATGTGTTTCTCGTTGCGTGTAATCAATTTTTTGCTCTTCTTCTCTGCTAAAAAAGCGACGAGCTTTGTTGCCAAGTATTTAATTGACGATCGGTCGCCTAATTATTTCAAAACCTAAAAGCGCACTTGAATTTCCTAGTATTTTAAAACGGATAACAATACGTCATCTCACACCAACTCCATCCCGCATAGCGAAAATTTTCAAACACAATGCACAGCAGACGTCGCTCTCTCGAAACCTCGTGGAGCCTGTATACATATAGAGCGCGCATGTATTTACGAAAGCCTTCGGCGAAGCTATTCGCGCCGCGCTCGCGCGCGAGTTCAAACATGTGGAAAAACATGAGGCGCGCGCGAGCACGCGTCAGCAAACATTTTCGCTCTCGCTGCCGCATTTATTATTCATATTTCTTGAATTTCTAATTGCGTTTCGAATATTTAATAGCTCGCTTACGTGTTTTTAAATTAACAATCTCGATCTAAGCACTCACCTATTAGTCGATCCTTCCGCAGGAAATGAGGCTCGACGAGCTGATATCACCGCCTTGATTACAGTAGAAGCGTCGCCATGAGTGGAGCAGCAGCAGCAGCAGCATCAACGGCGCATCGGCGATTCCACGCGATTATACAGCTTCTCCTCTAGCAGCAGCAGCGATGAATTCCACGGAGCGACTGAGCTCTAGCGCGACACGAGGTCGAGAGGAAGCGATTTTACGAGCGGCTGGATGCATCAATCCCCGGACACGCTTTTCCCGCATGTAACTTTGTCTCCCCCCGGCGTACTTCACCTACACAGAGGACAGACAAAAAACGACAAAAATATATATATATATATGTATAGACGGATGACGACTTTGATTCTTCCTCCTCTCCTCGTCGTTTTTCTTTCGCGGCACAGAGTTTGCCGCTGGGGAAAAAGAAGAGAGAGAGAGAGAAGGGAGAACCTGCCGGTCGTCACGACTGACGGCTTGATAAGAACAGGGTCACGGGGAGGAGGAGCTGGGCTCGCTTTGCCGAGGGGGTTGCGGGAACGACGAGAATTACGGAGTATATACGCGCGTTTTGCTATGTAGCGTGAAAATATTTTGGAGAAGAATTCCGAGAAGCAATAATGGGGCAGTTATCACTGCACCTTTGCCGAGAAATCTGCGCGCCCTCGTTTGCACGTCTCGCGGCTATTGTGCAACGCTGTACCCCTGTATATAGACTGTACGGTACTAACCATTACGAAGTTCACGCATACGCACATATATAGAGCGTGTCGGATGATTACTATAGTTTCCGCGAACTTTGCGGCCGGTCTTAAAGCCATAGCGAACTTCCTGCAGCGCGTAGTCTCTCCCTCGTTTAAAGTTTTAATGCAAAAACCCACTCCGCGGCTAGTGTATTTTCAGGTCAAGTTTACGCGTCAGCTTCTCCAGCGCCTTTGCATGTTTATGCAGCATTAGCGCAGCTCGAGCCACGCGCGATGGAAAACCGTCAATTTTCATCACCGAAGGGCCGAAGAAGGAGAAAAAAAGAAGCACACACGTGTACAATAAGAGATAAAAATAATAACGAAGGCTCTATGTCGTAATACAAGGCTTTCGATCACAATCAGCCCATCAAGCCGTATACACACATACCGCCGGGTTCCTCCTTCTTTTTCTTATATATATACACCTCCTCCCTATCGCCGGGCGATCAACTTCCTCGGCAATTTTCCGGCTGCGACGAGGGAGATTCCTATCAGTCAGAAGCCGCCACTCGCTCTTTTATACATATATGTCAACGGCCCACCTTCGGACGGTATAGGCCTGTATATATCCTCTATATCGTGAACTTTCCGCTTCGGACGATCCGGGTGGAATAAGATTTTTTCTCCCTTTCCTTATCGCGCGCGCACGCGGGGAAATTGTTTTCGCGCGCGAAGCCGATCGGAAGTAACGCGCCGCGATCCGCCAGTGTATTATATAGTGCTTCCGAAGGGAATTTCCGGCTCTATCGGCCCCGAGGAGCTTTTTTCGCCTTTTTTTTGCTGACGCGACAGATTCAGTTATACTGGTAAGAGAGGGAGAGGGTAGGCGATTCCCTCGGTATTTTCTTGGGTTCAAATCGCGCGCCGGAGGTGTGTTTAACCATCGCCGATTGGCTAGTCGACTATATCAGAAGGTCGTCACTGGGCTCATCGATTTTCCCGCGAATTAAACGTCGCCCCCTGATTGCGCGGAGGATAATGCTCGAGATGGCCGCGGGTGATTAAATCATATATTAATATATCGACTGTACCCATCTTTTCCAATTTCTGCGATTAAAATTCATAATTCGTAAATGTTACGCGGCAATGGGCTGCAATCCAAACGCGAACACAAGAAAAACAACGGAAGAATATCACGAGTTAATGCTCCTCTCTCTCTCTCTATCTCTCGTGCATGGGGTGTGTGTGCGCAGAATCGCGAGAGGCCGAGTAAAGGGATTGCGAAGGGATTGCACGGGTGAGGTTAGGTCGCATCCGGTAATGGCGATATTTCGCAATCGCGATTCCCATAAACATAGGCGCCAAAGCCCCTCGCGACATCCACCCAATCGCGCTCGTAACGTCTGATTGAACTCGCACGCGCGTATAGCTATAGACAGAGCTTGGGCGCTTCAACGCGCACTGGTCATTGCGCGATTCGACGTAATTACGGGTGGCTTGAATGGCGCGTGAATTTTTCATCGCGAATTAAGATAGACAGCTATGCATATGCAACGACGCCTCTCAACTGTTCTATTATTACGTATACGCTTCGTCGAGTGCGACTATAGAGCGTGGACTCGCGAGCAGCGCACATTGTGTTCTAAAAATAAGCCTCGCATGAAAGAATAACGCGGCGGGTTATAGAACGTCATTATCCGCATACGTGCATAGATTGTACATAGCTAACAACTCTTCAACTCTTCGGAAGAGTGTCACACGGGCCGTGTGTCAACGCCGGACTAATCGTGAATGAATTGCAACACTCACCTGCCTCGCGAGAGAGTGAGAGGGAAGGAGAGACAAGCTTTTTCGTCCTCGAACTATATAGCAGTAGCTCCTCGGCAGGTCTCATCCCCAGCGCGCCGTCTGACCATCGCCGAGCCGTGTCTACTTGCGCGCGCTCTTCTCTCCTCTAACCTCAACTGTGCGTGCGCGGCGTCCTGCAGCATATATCGGAGCTTCGCGATCGATGCCGGCGCCGCCGCCGCGTAAATACATCTCTCCGCGTACACCCCCCCCCCCCCTCCCTCCTACTCCAGCCCCTCGAACGACGGCAGCTGACTCTCTCGCTCTGGCTGAATGAATCAAAGGGCGGCGAGCGAGATGACTCGGTGCTTTCGACGAGCTTTACGACCGGGTTTTTCCGGATACGTACACACACACACACGCGCGGGCTTTCTTCCTCTCGGAGGTGTGTCGCGAGCTTGCGACGCTTTCGCGCGGCACAACACGGGGGTGGATGCAGGGTGTGGGAGCGTTATTCTTTCATTTCGAGTCTCGCTCTTTCTCGAGAGCACAGCAGCCTCGTGAATAATTGCTGCACTCGAGAGCCCGCTCACCCCGTGGGCGGAAGGTCGGAGCGAGGACGGCGTCGAGATTTAGACTCAACCGGGCTGTACATGGTGCGCGAGTAGACTCTCCCCATCGAACGCAGAGCAAAGCTCACGCCCGATGCCGTGTCCCAGGCTCTGTGTACACATGCATGTATCCACAGGTGTATACGCGGACGCGGACAGACGGGCATACATGCATAGCGTTAAACATACATACGTATAGGTGCGACGTCGGCGTAGTATCGGGCCAGCTGACGCTCCTCTCTCTCTCGCTGCTGGGCCACTCGTACGCGCGCTTTGACATACGCCGCACGGACACACGGAGCTTGCACGCGCGCGTATACTGCACAGAGAGAGAGAGAGAGGCACGCGGACGGCGTAAATAAGCGAGTCTTGCAGCTGTCGCGAGCAACACGTCGTCGTCGCTGCCAGCTCTCGCTGTTCCAGGCGTACGAGAGAGAGAGAGAGTCGGACGCGTATATACAGCTGTGGAGCACACGTATTCGCGCACAACGAGGGGGCAAGAGAGAGAGAGAGGGAAATGCGCGGCTGAGCAGCACAGAGAGAGCGACAGCTCTCGTCGCGGCGCTTGTACACCGGTTCACTGAACAGGGCCGCGCGCGAGAGCGAGCCGCAGACACGACCATCGTCAGAGAGAAGAGAAAGAGAGAGGGACGCGCACGCGCGCGCGCGCTCCGCTCTAGAGCTTGCGGCCATTTACGTGCGCGCGCGCTCGAGAGAGAGAGAGAGAGAGAGAGAGAGTCTGCGATCCGACGACTTTCCTCTCGCGTGAGCTCGCGCTCCCATGCTTCTCCCGACGAGGCGATGCCGCCGAAATGATCCTTGAGAGAGAGAGAGAGAGTTTTTCTACCCGGTTCGGCTGTCATTAAATCCACACACAGCTGCCGTGTCCTGAGTTGGCGTCTGGGGTTAACGGCTCGGTTCGATAATATTGACATCTCGATGGAGGGGGGACACTATTAGGCATCTTGGTATATCGTGCATAATGTAGTGTGTTATTTGACTAGTGCGCTCGATTAGTCGACTCAACACAGCGCTGATTCGCCGGGAATCGATGAATACCAAAAAGCGTTGGATTCTCTGCGCTATCGCAACAAGTTTGTCCGCTATGTAGCGCTGCACCGAAGAGCTTAACGAAAGCACTTCATTAAATCAGCCGTTTAAGAGCAGCCAGCCAGCGATGAATATCGATTATGAATTTCGTCCTTAATAATGCAGAGCGTCTGCTGCATATTTCAGCGAGCTACGTCAACGCCCTGCTCATTGAATCAACAAGCCATTATCGTCGTCAAGCATATCTGAATTCCTTGTGCTTTCCCTGTCGTAGCCTCGTATATGCTCGCTCCAGCAAATCACACCTCCTCTTTATTCGGTTCGATCGGTCTCTACAACACACTTTTTCTATGGTTTTTCTGGATTTGCGGTGTCCCCGCTCGACACATTGCGTCAAATCTCTAGTCAAATATATAACTGGCCTCCGAAATGCGGCCGTCGACTCTAAGTCAGAGGGATTTATTGCGGATTGTAATTCACTCTTTCGAAGCTGTTCTTCTTTTTCCCTCCTCGGCGGTGCCAGTCGGCTTGGCTGGATTTCGGAGTTAGTGCGAGTATAATTATACGCGGCTCGGGTATTATTCTACGATGAGAATCAATTCGCGTCTTGTTTGCTCGGTAATCGATATGCTCAAGCGAGGAAAGCTGCTTTCCTTCCGCGGTCGCGCGCAATGGTATAAGTTAATGACCGGTTAATACCATACACGCTTTATTTTGTTTACTAACGAGCGCGCTTTACTATGTACATATATATCATTGAATAAATCCATGTTGTGGTAACAGAAAACTATACGCGTTGATATAAAATTAAAAAGGGCTAAAGCCTATATATGTCCATAAAAATCTTTACCAGTAACGTTCGAAATTTCATAATACAATGTGAATTTACAAATCATATTTATCCGCAGCGTTAAAACAAAATCAGTGTTTCTCGTTACTGAGTGAAATTTAAAACTCATCTCTCCTCGCGGTTCGCGACGCCGCACGAATATTACTTCTTCCTCATCGCGTTACATCCGCCTCGCGATATAATGCGAGAGGTGGATTCGTCTCTCGACCGCAATCTCATCTTTCTACATCAATTTTCTCTCGCTGTCCTTCTTTTGGCTTTCCACTCTTTGCAATTGTCCCTCGTTCCCGCTTTTTATTTCTCTGAATTTTCCCTCTCCTCCTTGCACGTCCGGAGTTTTTGCCCTCTGCTTGTCGCGCAGCGTGATGTTTAGCGCGTGACGAGTATAGTCTGACGAGCGAAGAACGCGGTCGCGACGCTCACTCGACACGTCGTCTGCTCGTTTTCTTTTTCTCACTCGGGTATACTCGGGCGATTGCACTTTGTGCGATGCCCTTAAAAAACTCCTCGTTTAACCCATTTCACTGTATTGCAGAGTCGATGCGCGAACGCTGCAGCTTTGAAGTCGCTGTAATGCGCGCTCAGCAGGTATGGTATATTGTGAGCGGGTATGTGACGAAACTGAGCTTTCTAGTTGCATGTTCCCTCGAGGTTTCTTGATGTTTTTTAACGTATAAGTGGTGGCGGCTTTAATGATAATAATAATTATGAAAAAAATTGCAATTTTTATACGCCGTAAAAGGTAGATTCACTTATACAGACTCTGCAATTAGTAATTGTAAATGAAATTATAAAGTGCTCTCCGCTGGAACCTACCACGAGTTTTCCATTTAAACATAATAAGCGTAACACGAAGTTTATTGTTATAGTGATCCGTAAATTTTTGAGTGGTTATATAAAAATGCATGTAGCAAGCATCGTCGAGAACGATAAAAGTCAATTGAGACGTCTCGAGTGCGGTAGTAAGCCTTAATTCAGCGGCTGAGCGAATGAATATGCTAATGCGCGAGTCGGGGGTAAAGAATTTTAAGGGTGTCAGATCATTGATAGCATAATTGCGCCGAGCAGAGATAAAGATCAAACTCCCCTTCCGGCATGATTGTAACGCGAAAATTCACGCCGCGTTAAAATTTCATTAGTCACTCTGGACTTGTTGATGGTTTTGTGTATAATTTAAATTTTCGACTTGACCACAATAGACTTTTCATATTAAATTTGTTTTTCGCATTTGAATCTTTGTAAGAATAGACAGTAGTTTCTCAGACAATCCAGTATCAGTAATAAAAACGCCAGCAAAAAAGAGAAGAAATAATCTCCAACTCCTACAGTGGTATGAGGGTTCAATCGTCCTAGAGTGTATATGTAGCAGTCGTGGAAAAAAAGAATATCGTTACACCAAAGCCTGTGGGGATTGCCAAAGCCATAGAAGTATAAAAAGCAGACAAGAGAAAAAGCTGGAAATGGTAGAAATGATTTTTGTTTTCACATTTCCATGAAAATAATAGTCAAGTATATTTTTAATAGCTAAAAACACTATAATCAATTTGCTTTACAAGAATGCAACAAAGATTATCCATTCCTATTTCTCATAAATTAATTATATTCTAACCAAATTCATTTGAATTATACGATATATTGTCATGAAAAAGAGAAGAGAGGCACCTGAACTCCTCACTAAACAAAGTAATAATGCATTATAGGAACATCACCAAAAATATGTCATTTTCATAGGTACCTCATTATAAAGCACTCATTTTTTCAAACCCTTTTTCATCAAGCCCATACGTAGAAACCATCGCTTGAACTACGACATGTAAGCCGCGGTATGCTTTCAACTAGAGCTGTATGAACAAAAAGTCAAAGCTGAAAGAGCTCGACTACCGACATACCATCGCCGATGCATCAAAGCATCTATCTATGAGAGACAAATTCCTATTTGTCGGATATGCCCTCTTTATCTCTTTTCCTCACTCCCTCCCTAATGCGCGGGCGCAAAAGTTTCCTCTCGCGCACTATGACGCAATAAGATCGCTAGCAAAGTCAAATCCCCTGTAAGCCGGCGTCTGCGCAGCTATGCATACATTCGTCTATTGAAAGGACGAGGAGAACGGGAGGGAGAGAGCGAGAGGGCATGGCTGGGACGCAAATTACCTGGCGCATATATACTCGGCTCCAGTAATAGCGCACAGCGAAGTTTATTTCGATTTATTGCTCCGTACACCTCGAACACCGTTCGACCTTCGCAATTCGAGCGTCCGCGTAAACGAGAATGTACAGCTGATGCTCTCGCGCGGTATACACGGCGCAAAAGTAATTAACTCTTTGACGTGCCGAAGCTTTAGAAATTTGAGCGTGAGGAAAGCGAAGTTTGCTCGCGCAGCGATAGCATCAGGTATTGAAATTCTATGATTACAACTGATGATTGTGAGAGGATCACGATGTCGCAATCGGGGAGTTGAGCGAAGATAAAATATTATTTTCCCAGGAGAAAATCAATCTGATTACTTTTCTCGTTCGCGCGATTCTCAGAAGTGAAACTTCATTCTCAGCGCAACCGATTCAATAGCGCAGGAAAAATTGTTTTCTATGATTGCAGAACGAAGAATAAAACATTCTCTACTGAATTCCCTCTTTACATCCTCCTAAATCAATATAAATGGTACCTTAGCAACGACCTTACACATCCCTCAGCCTCTCCTTAAAGCCCATTAAAAATTGCAAATATTTCCCAAAACTCCCTAAACCGCTCATCAGTCTCGCCTCCGCGACTTGACTCTGAAAAAAAATATCACTTTTCGAGCGTGGCTCGTGCGCGTATTAATTTTCATTAATTTTCGAAGCGCATACATATGCATAGCACGAATAAGGGGTTAAAGAAGAAGCTCGGCTCAGAGGGAGCTGACTACCTTGGTACAAACGGGAGAGAACTCCGTATAACGATCTATCCCTCGACTGTGTGCGCATGAGCTACTACCGCGACCGAAAGTACTTCGTTACACGTGCGCGCATTCGAACGATCAATTATACGGGCTGCTGCTGTTGCTCGTTGTTACGCCGTTCGTTACGGTGCGTGTATGGCATGCGTGAGATTGCTTTTTATTCTCATGCGAGGATTTCGTTTGGATTGACTTTTGCGTGGGTGAGCTTCGCGGGGGTGTTGAGCTGTGGAAAACTTTTTAGTGTTACGTTTTTATTAGATCAACGCTTCACTCAATCGCAATAACTTTCCGCGAACGAATGTGTATACGGGCAACTTGGACCGGATCAATATCGAATTAAGCCGACTACAGTAGATTTTAATCGGAGTACAGTCTCGCTGCCGAAATTCGCGCGCGTGTTGATTTATCACTCTCGCGTAATGATTCCGAGAACAGAAGCTTACCGTCGAAACGACGAACGAATTTCACTCAGACAGTCTCCCCCCTTGTGCAGACGATTTTTCATAACATTATGTAGTACATTATGACAGAACGAAGCAAACGTCGCTTCTCGCGTATCGCGCATAATAAACTGGTATAACATGCCGGCTCCCGAGGGACCGGTATCGCACTGCGCGTTAACGTTCCAAATCGTACGTACGTATACACAGCTCAGCCGACTTATTACGGAAATCGGAATTAACGGCGCATCGACCTCCGCCCTCTGTACACTCCGCTCTTTTTACCATACATCCTTGCCGCGGCGCATATGGTATATATGCCGCTGGTCTCTAGGCTACATGTGTACAGTTTCGCGCGTCCCGTCGTTCGTATAATTGCGAGAGGTATACCATTGGCCGGTTCGCCGGTCGACGTCTCGCGATTGGCCGCGGACGTACCGCCTCCCTCCACGACTTGAGCCATCCTTTGAGCTGTGCTATAGTCACTATATAGTCTTCGCTTCGGTTGGCACGCGGAGGTTCGCGAATTTTTCGCTTTTGTTCGCCGAGCCACGGGCGCGCAACAGAATTTGAAATTTTTTTCCCTGCGCCCACGATCGCCTGGCTTTGATTGGGAGATTTTTTTCTATCGCTCGCTAGAAATTTACGATATTTGAAAAATTGGCCAACCGTATACACGGAACTCGCTTTTTTTTTCCAGCGCGCTCTCGTCACAGCGGGCTTCGGTTGAAAACGAATTGCGCGTTTTGCGCACTACTGGATAGTTCTTTTTATTTTTTAGTCTCTCGCCCCGAATCGATGGCGAATCTCGTTATGCGAACGAGTGAAAGGGAATTAATTTCTCTTTGAAAGTTTCGCGCGGAGTTCGACGAATCCGCGAGAGGAACGGGTTTTCTTGAATTTATGCCCGTTCGCGCGCGCGCTCGTTCGCCAGATAAGGATTAAAAATAGCAACGTCAGGCGGCGCTGCGCCGGATTAAAAGCCTTTTTGCGCCGGCCGCAAGATGAACTCCGCGCGCGCGCGCGTTTGTGTGTGTCTGCGACCTCAGCTCCGCTTGTATAATGGAAATAATTGCCTCGCGCGCGATTTACCGACGCAGTTTGTATCCGCGTAATGGTAAAATTAGAGAATTATCGTCGTTTCTGAAAGTATCGTTCGTTATTTAGGGAAACGAATTTACATTAATGCACGTCATTCACTCCGCTGCACTATAGGACCAAGTATTTTCGACGATTGTACACGTACAATGTACACATGCGAAACTCGAGAGAAGACAAAAAATCCGTAGGTATCTTCACAATGCGCGACCCATTCAAAAACTTGTATGCGCGCACTCTCAGCGCAAAGAACACTCTCCACACGTACATTCTCTCGTCGAAAAAAAACCCGGCTGCATCGCAGCAGACAGCCGCGCAGGTCCTAGTGGCGGAGAATAGTTGAAAAAAAGGCCTGGGTATATAAAACAAAAGCAGCCAGAGCGCCTCGAAAAAGACGGCGCGCCGGCATTGCCAAAGTAAGTATCTGGTCGTAGGAGGCGCGCATAAAAAGAGCACAGGTAAACTCGGCGTCCATTCATCTGGCGCGGCCGTGGAATAATTCAGCCGCAGCGCGGCCCGAAGAAATGAGCAGCGGCTTGATTTACGAGCAGAATCGGCGCCTTTTTCTCTCTCTGTCTCTCTCGAAAGCTCGCTAAGGAGGAGCCGCTGCCACTCTGTGTGTGTGTGTGTGCGAGCGCGCGCGCGGGTTAAGAGAGCGTGAGTAATGCATAAACAGAGAGGGTGGATCGTATACACGTGAAGTATCGGGAGGAAAACAGACGCGAGGGTCGCGAGATGTGCGTACAGTGCAGTGGAGCGTGTATGGCTTTGCTCGGAGATGATGCGACATTTTTTGAGAATTTTGAAGGAAATGCGAGGAAACGATCGTTTTGAAAACAAAGCGAACCGTCGAAAGTGTGTATCGCGATGCTGTTTTGCGCGACGGTTTATTCGCGATCAATCTTCGCGAGCGTTTGCCTATGACGATTCAAATTTCCAAATGAATATATATTCATTTTCACTTTATTTTCCGCAATTTTGCTGCGGAATATTGAAAGAACCACGCGTCTGGTGATTGATGAGCTGCGGGTGAGTTTGCGCTTTGTGTATGGAAAGTCAATTTGTTTTTTACCTCTAAAAGGATTTCGACGCTAGTTCAGAGTATTTGCGCGCACTATTATTCGGTGTACGCACAAAAGAGCTCGTCTACATACGTATAAACGTTCGCAGCAAGTTTTCCGATCGGCGTAATAATTTGATGGAATCTGACTCGACGATATTTCCCATTCGAACCGAATCTGCCACCCCATCGTTCAAATTTTTCCATATATTCTTCCTGGCCGTATAAGAAAATTGTATATACTTTACAAGCGCGCGTCTCTGCCCGAATTCCGAAAATTCAAGACTCGTCGCAGCCAATTTCCATTTTTCATCCGCGCGCGCCTTATTGATTTCCCAGCTCTTTCGATTTCGAATTTTCATGATCCAAGGGACGGCGCCGACGGCGACGTCGGAGAAACCGACCTCCCCCGAGTGCGCGAGCTGACGCTTCGAAGAGAATTGGACGGAAAAAGCATATACGCGATTGGATAGATGCGGTGTCGTACGCCGGGGAGAGAGAAAAAGCACCGAAACGAGCGAGAAAATGTACACCTCCACCTGCCAGACGCAGGTATTTATTGCGACGTTTCGTGCATCGCCTAAGATAGAACAAAGAAGTTTTTACGCGCGAGCGAGGAGCTTATATTTATTCGCGGAAGAAGCTAAAACGGAGAAGACGGATGAGACGTATTATTTGAAATTCTAATTTTTGATTTATCGGATACGTTTCGTTAAATAAGGTCGATCCCACAATAATTAGAGGTGCGAGTAACTCGTACCGTAATTTGGAGTTGTTTCTTTCTAGAACTGCAAAGATTTTTTGTTTTTTATCGGATAAAAACAAATCGCATGTTTGAGGCTTATTTTTCCGTGCACTTGGAAAATCTTCTCCCGCGAGTTTTATCTGTATTGATTCCGCAGCCGGACAATCTCGGGGATTTGAACTGCTTGTGTGCTTGTGTAATTCTTTTTCCTCGTTTTTCTTTCGAAAGTTGTGTAATAGCGGGAAGAATTAGACATCGCCGAAATATGGCTGATAACTGTTGGAATTGAAGTAAATCATTAATTTTTATTAGAACGATACTTATACGTTTCATCTAACGAGAATGTATCTTAGCGCAGGTGAATGATGGAATCCACTAGAGAACGCTAGGAACCGACTGAATAATTCGTATTAACGATCCTACAGTGATTTCAGAGAAAGCTCCTCTCTCCCGTGTCAATTTATCACAAGGAGCTTACGATTCGATCCCTCAGTAAAAAAGAACGCGTGAAACGCCCCTTAAAAATACAGCTGTATAGGTTATGTTCGGTCGAGCGTATTTTCTTCGGCAAAGTGACACGAAAATACAAAAAATCGCGATCAGACGTGAAAGAAAATGATGAGGCGCTTACCTTCAGCAGCGGTGCAAGGAGTACGACCTCCTCGACTACTTTCCGCCTCGACAGTAGCGATCAGCAGCGCAGAAAGGACAACAAAGAGCCATCATCTGGAAAGCAGACACAATCATCATTAGCGAGAGTAAACAACGGCTGAAGTTAAGTAGCCGCTGCAGTTTATATATAGAACGTCGCCGGCTCTCGCGTCGCTGTTATACCTTGACATCCGTAATCCTGCGCTCGAAAAACCGTATCATCATCCCTCGTGGCGCGGAGAAAAAAGCCGGCCTGAAAAACTAACGTCCTTCATAAAATCAAATATTCGCCGTGTGTGCATCACCCGCACACATCCTCGCGTAAAGTGCATTACTCTCCCTCACCTCACGCACGGACGTCGCGTGCACGATTCGCAATGATTCTCGCGGCACGTCCCTCCCCTCTCCCCAGCATCGATCCAGTGGAGAGCGAGAGAGAGGGAGTATAGATATAATAGTCGTATGTCTTGGACGCGCACACAAATCCGATCCACGCCCGCTGCGGCAGAATTTGTCGCGCGTAAGTATATTACGCTCCCATTTGCGAAAAAAGCGAGATAAGGACGGAAGACGCGCGCGTAGGCCTGTCGATTCATCGTCCCTCTCGCTCGCTCTATACACGTGTATATATATATAGCAACACCTACCTAACCTTCCGTTACGCCGTCGTCTCTCTCTCTCTCTCTCTCTCTCTCTCTCTGCCAACATAACCCCCAAACGGCGTCTCGACGCGCTGGTGGGGGAGTCGGCGGTGACTGCTGCGCGCTGCGCAGAAGCAGAACCCATAGCGGCGAGAGAGGAATGTACGTGCGACCCCGCGCGGTCGCTGCGCCAAGCGTCAGTGTCAATATGGCCGTTGCCGTGAGCGGAGCAGGCTGCTGCGGGCCGCGTCCGCCGCTCCGCAACGCCGCCAACGCCGCTCTCCCGTCGGCGTAGCTCCGCGCATTATCTTCTGCTCCGAAACTGAGCGCAGGCCGCATGCTGTGCAGTCCTGCGACAGCAACGTCGCTAGTCGTCCTTCGAATCGCGTCGCGTCGTTGTCGTCGTCTCTGGCCGCTGCTCTTCCGCCGCCGGGAACTGCTCGCTCCTGTCTCCAACTCTGCACGCGCCGTGAGACAGAGACAGAGTGTACCCTCGTCGATCGCTGTGTTTTTACGTAATAAGGATACACGCGCGTGTCTTCTCCGTATACACGCACTCGCGAGCGCCTCCCACGAGTCACTCTATATACCGATATCAGTGTGTATACATACAAATTATAATCGCACACACGGCAGATAATAGAAGAGTGCGCGTTGTGCTGGGTGTAGGCCAAATGCTACAAGCGGCTCGTGCGTGAGAGAGAACGAGGGAGAGAGAGAGAGAGAGAGAGAGAGAGAGAGACAGAGGAGCCGACGAGAGCACACGCGGGGATGGAGAGGAAAGGGTGCGTCGTCGAGCTGCCGCAGCAGCCCAAGCTCCAGCAGCAACGAGCCGCTTCGACCAGCCGAGAGTTTTCCGCCTCCTCCGCGACGACGAGGTACTCATCAGGTGAGGATCGAAGTCGCTTTCCCTTTTTACTTTGCGCTGCTCGCTTTTGCTTGGCCTATTTTTTTTTTCCTCCTCGAGTCGCACATGCGTACTTGCGCGCGTACCCCTCGCTTGGCTGGAGAAAAACCCGATTGGGGGTGGGAGGAATGCGAGAGTCGTCGATCTCCTTTTGTTCGCACGTTGTCGGCAGCATGAGAGAGATTGTTTACGATTTGAAAAATCGATGGCTTTTTCATAGTTTACGAGCACCGAGCGCGCGCGATCAGAGCGAATCAAACGGCCGTATATACGAATTATGAAGCGCAATCATACCGGAAGCCAGATTGGAATCTCCCGTTCCGATATAGCTCGGATTCCACGCATCGCGTAATGCCGTCTGCCTCGCGCCAATCCCACGCTCGGCAAATTACGCGACACTGTGTACAGCCTTATCGCTGCTACTGTGCACATGTTCTCTCTCTCTCTCTCTCTCTCTCTCTCTCTTAAAATTTTGATCGCTGCGCTCGCAGTCGTCTCGAGTGGCGCAATTTACCCCGCTCTTGTTCCCAATACACCCTAGCACTTATATGCGCTGCGGGTTGGAGAGAGAAGAATCATAAGTAGCAGCGCCGAGGCCACGCGGTTTGTTAGATATTTTCGCCGGCGTCCCCACGCGCGCACAAGCGTTAGAAAGAGCACAGGGCGAGAGAAGAGAGGTAGGCCTGGCGAAGGCGACGATCGATTTCCGGAGCGCTCTTTCAGGCCCGAGACTAGCGAAGCCGACGACGACTGACGAGGCCTTTTGTTGACACGATCCTTCTCGCGTCTCCCCCATTTTTTCGCCCCCCTTCAGTCTCTCTTTCTAGCGCGCCAGCTCACTCGGGGGGTAGGCACTAGCAGACGAACTCTCCGCGCCGGCCTGGATTTCTCGCTCGTGCACTTTCTGGGATCCCCCCGTCTTTTCCTCTCGCCGAGCCTCCGCGCGTTTTATTATGCGCTACTCTGGCCGGCCTCTCGCATCAGAGGCTCAGGCTAATACTCGCTTCCTCCTCTCCCGGTGTCTCGGGTAATCTACGCGCTCTCATATATATATATATATATATATATATATATACACACACATATACAAGATGCAGATGCAGTCTGCGAGAGATAGGGGCTTCGAGTTTATGAATGCTAAGGGTTGAAGCGCGGGGAGAGAAAAGTTCGCGGTAATCTTAAGAGAGTTGAGGATGCGGCCAAGGAGAGTTTTTTTACGATGCCTCCTCGCGTGGCGATGCCGTCGGTCAGGGATTGCTGCTACTTTTTGCGCTGAAAGAGCGATGAGAGCTCGTGTGAGCCGGTATTGATTGCAGGCGTAATTGCTTGGGATGGCTTGCTTTACTGAGAGAGTGCCATCCGATGCAAAAGCGCACTTTGTGCCAACGTTTTATGAACCCTAATCCATAAAATACTCATTCTCAAGTTTCATAACGCCGGGTGAAATGTTCGACCGTTCGAAAAACTTGTAAATTTTTTTTGATGGCTTCCTAAAATTAGCATAAGTACAAGTTGATCTCGTATAGAACTGGAGAATGCGGAAACTTTATCATTTGATTAAATTCATGCGAATACCAGTTTATTTGTGTTAACTGTGTTGTTGATTACCTAATTAATGAACGTTTAATTGTTTGCCGCGAATAGACAGTTCATATACAGAATTAAATCATATTGAAGCTCGTGTAGTTATTAATTGCATTATACAAGAGCATCGAACAATGAGGTCTGCAACTTTTTATCCGCAAAACAAAACGAGAGAGAAATGAGTAAAAGCTGTATTTTTAAACAAGTAAATCGCTTCTTAAAAAAATACAAGCGTAAAAGTTAAATAAGGAAGATGACTTTTGTAAATAAATGAAACTTTGTACTGTCTTCTTGGGACGTGTCAAATACGGACACGTAATGATTTTCTACTTTATGTTACTATTATTTTGTTATCATGGGCTATAGTAACTTATAGTATTTACTTTATGTAGACTTAATTTTTGCCTCTGTGTGTGCTCCTGGTTTTCTATAATACTTTAGTTTTCTCTGTGATACTGAGTACTGAGTGATGGAGCATTTACCAGAGAGAGAAAGAGAGAGAGAGAGAGAGAGAGAGAGAGAGAGAGAGAGAGAGAGAGAGTCATGCATGATCAAGTACACATCGAGCTTGCATGTTCAATTGAATAATAAAGCTAAATGAGTATTTGATGGGTTGTTAACCTTAAGAGTACTTTTTACATAGTGTAGCATAGTTTTCTGTAAAGTCATCTTTCGTATACTGTGACATTCATATAGTTGAACAAATTTTCTGCTAGACTTTCTTTAAGATTTGGCTTATAATGAAACTAAAGTATTGTGGTGGATTTCAATACTTGTTCAACGTGAGATTGTAAAATGTGTATGTACTGTTTGTACAAGTGAAGTTATCTGTGTGTAGACAAGCAGTGAAATGCAGTAGATTCTTGAGCTTTTAAAAATATGGCGTTTTATGAACAGTGCATATCATATCAACAAGTTATAAGTGACAAAAATTGCACTTGTTTTTGTGAAAGGTTAATTATCAAGAATTCAAAGTAACCTTGACAGAAAATTGAAAGTACTAGTTTTGTGTAAGTGTCATTAAAGTAGCAGTGAGATTATAGCTTGCATTGCTTTAGAAACTCGCTGTAGCGTTGATTAAGGATGTCTGTATAAAAAATGAGGCATAATTAATAAGTGGATTTTGTGATATGTCTGATTCGTTTAAGGTGTAATTAATATTTATAGATAAATCTAAAATGCTTTTAGAGCTTAATATAGTACTGCAAGATTTTCGCATAATCCAATTTCCACTACCTGATTTCACAACCTTGTAAAAATTATCATAACCATAATTATAAAGTCAGTTTATGAGTTTACCTAGGCCTCGTAAAGAAAATTGATATCTTTTATAAAAATTGAAAAATGAAGTCGAGAAGCGTAAAGATACCGCTCAAGATTATGCTTATCATTTTCTCTAATTAATTCAATCGAATAAACTTTCAATTTGTCAAGCCATAATAGGCGGAACAAATGTTACACGTTCCGCTTGTTCCTTTATAATTTGTAACAAACCATCCCTTTCTTCATTAAATTAAATTGCAAAAATCATTTGGGAGCCATATTAATTGACATTCTCGCGTATCCGTACTTCATCTCAAATTACAAAAAAAAAAAAAATAAATAAAAATACTAAATTTAGCTTGATGATATGTTTATTCTTAAAAATACAAAATTTGTAGTGCGTGCACACTGCACAGGTATACAAATGTTTTATTCATAATGACCGCAATGAATTTTTCATTTCGTACGTTACAACAATACCGTGCCGTTCTAGTATAGATTACAAGCTTGTTGCGGAAATTATGCACTGGAATAATTAAACGTTTGATTGATGCGCGATGTTGTTTCATCGGTGTCGTTGCAGCTATATGTACAAAATTCTTTGACATAGCCTAACGCTTCGTTTCAATCAACGCTGTCGCTAAATACATCAGAGGTCCTTTTATACGCATTAATAGTATTTAACCTGCGGTTGACATTGATGTTCACGAATTTCTGTTTAATTAAATTGTAATTTTTAGCTTTTTCTTCATGCAGGCTAAACTCAAAAAGGGGCGTTCAAGCCATTTTTACGTAAACTGAAGAAGTGTGATTTTTTTGAAAATGCAATGTTTATACACAGAGCGTTAAGTGCACACGATGCACCTTCTAGGTGGCAAAACAGGTTACTCATTTAACGCTTGTGTGCTAAAAAATCGTATTCACACCTATATCGCGTATTTTCACAAGCAATTTCTTCTACTTTCTTTTCTTTTCAGCGGTATTTTTCCGTTAGTACAGCCTATGTGTCCGCATTTGTAATATTGGCAAAAGAAACTGCATTACTAGTCACTGAAAAATATTTTTGTTATTTACAGTTTATAGCCTCGATTATGAAATGCACTTCCTTAAACTTCTACATCCAATATACATCGACAGGTCGAGCGTAATCCTCCCTTTAAATATGGCCCTCGTCTTCATGCGCGTCCTTGAAACTGTACGCATCCTAGAACTTTTGTGTTTCTACCCTCGAGCAGCTACCTACCTCATAAACCACTAGAATCATCTAATCTGCAGGCAGGCATGGCCTTTTGAGCGTAGACGGATGCTGTGAAAATCCTCGGCTAATCAACTGCGACTACGCATCGGCAGCGGAAAATTACCGGCGGCCAGGCCTCTACCCCCATATACGCACTTGTGCAATTCCAGCCCCTCGAACAGAACAGCGAGAGAGAGAGAGAGAGAGAGAGAGAGACGAAGGATCAATACTTTTTAAAGCCATCGAGATATAGCCGGCTTCTCTCTCTGGTCGGGCACATGGCGTGCGGCACAAACGCAGAGGGTATACACGTACGCAGGCATTTCGGGGAAGGCTGCTTTTCCAGGCAAAAGTTTCTCCGCTCCCCCCTCTTCCTATCTTCGCTTTCCCTCGTCAATATATAAGGGCCTGCCAGCCCCGCGTCGGTTGCAGCCCAGCACCTGCCTCTAGGTTAGGACAGATGTCGGCGTGCATGCGCGCGCGCGCTTTTCCTGCGCCCATATAATATGAAAGCCAGCCGTGTAACGCGCCGCGTGTCTCTTTTACCGCACCAGAGGCAGGAAAACCTTCTCGGCTTACAGCAGCGCGCTGCACACTTTTACAACACAAGCCGGCCGCACAGACGCTCTCAGCTCGTCGCCGAGGAAGCAGCCGAGACGCTCGACCGGCGGCGGCTGATGCGCGAGTACGCCTGTGTTTTACTTTCGTGTACACGCTGTAGCTCTCTATATCTAAAAGCGGCCTCACTATTTTTATACGGTTTGTCGTGTGTGTGTGTGTGAATGCACTGCAGCATCCGAGGGAGGGATTTAAAACAAGCGCTCGCGCGCAAGGGGTGTGTTTAGTATTGCGTTGGAAATACACATCGCACAAAGGGACTCGTGCGACTAAAGCTGCTGCTGGAAGAGTGTTTTGATTATGAGTAAGTGATGTACGAGAGTTTGTATAGCGAATGCGAGAAAGACGTTGGCTACGGAGAGAGAGAGAGAGAGAGAGAGACGACTAGTCGTGCGCGCTGTGTGACGAGTGTAATGAGACTTGGGGAGATAAAGACTCGGGCGTTATTTTCTTCGGTTTGCTTTTCTTTGTACGGCCTTATACTTTCTGTAAAGGCTGCTTTTGATTCAAGGAGAGATAACTCTTTATTGATTAGAGAACGACGACGATGCGTGGGTCTGCTACCGTGTGCGTTTACCTAGCTTAATGTAAGGGTGTTGTTCGGTGTAAATTCAGTAGAATGTTATATTTTCTATAAGCGTAGAAAAATACTTGGTACTGCACGAAAAGTGCGTATCACGATAATCGATGCGGTTTTCAAGCTCTTTTTGTGCACTCCAGAAATCGGAAAGTAGAATCGTTTGTTTGTTATTTTCATGGGATTTGCTTGCTGCGAAAGTTGCGCCTAATCAGCCAAAATTGATAAATCTTGAGAACGTTTTATAATATTTTGCGGTTCAGTTGTCGAACTTCCTCAGATTCCCATTTAAATGACGATGTCCGGCGGGGAAAGCGGACCGCTTCTTTGAAGAAAAGTCCGTTAGGACGCCTCAGCCATTTTGAATTTTCAAACGTTCCTTTCTTTTTGAATCGAGGACCCACGCTTTAATGACTCTGTTCCGAGGAAGTTACCAATTGTTTGCTATGATTGTTTCGCGTGCACAAGAAAAGATGAAGCACTTGAGTAACCCTCCGTATATACCATAACGTATTTAAAAACTTAAATTGAAATAATCAACTATTTGTACAGCAAATATTTTGCTGTAGTAGACTTTTCTCTCTCATTTTAGAATTTCTAATGAAAACTTAGATCAAACTTTTATTTCGTAGAATTTGAAGTCAGTTTTAAAACTATGCAAACTATCCCTGCGGAATTCTTAGCGTAGTCGTAATATATGCGGCACATTGCAGGAATACTCCGTGGTAAAGAAAGTCACACATGAAAATAAAATAGATTTTCATGATTTTTGTAATAATGTATAGTTTGCTATAAGATCTTGCTTTGAATTTTGTTAAGCTTAATGCATGTATTTCAAGTTGATGTATAAGGGGCATTAAGAATAATCTATTTAATAAATTTAAGCATCGTATATAATTACTAAATTTATTTACTTTTCATTAAATAATTAAGCATTTACCGTTCGATTTCAAACGAAGCTCTTATTGTTTTGGCAGATTCAGTACAAGCAATAGACAGCAAAATGAGCAAACACGAACAATTAGACGCCGGCGAGAGAAAGGCGGCAAACGTTGACATGCAGTTTCCCTGGATGTCGGAATTCCGAAGGCTGTGCAGCTCATCGATTATGCCGGGTGATTCATCAGCTTTAATCAAACTCATGAAATTTTTCAAAAGGTAATGCTGCAATAACCGCCTAACAAAGTCTTTGTAAAAGTAAAAGCGCACTTTACAGCTTTACATTTGCCCGGTTAATAATCAAGTTTATTGATTAAGTAACGTGATAAAGTTGTAGTATAGTAACTTTTAAAGTTGTGTACTGTTGCGCTCTGAAACTAATTACCGGATCTTAATTTAAGTTCTTTTAATCAGAGAATTTGCTTTTTTTACTGTCCTTGATTACTTTTCGCACTTTCCGCCTGCAGCCTGGAAAATGTTGCGTAATTTATGCTAGGCTGAAAATATAGCGTTAAAAAATATGAAATACACAGCCTAAAATAACAAATGAAACGGACTATACAGCTCGCGTCTCTTGCTTAATTGCAGGAACGTAAGCTCGAACGTTAACGACTGCTATAAAAAGTCGTCCCGAGCGGTGAAATTGAAGGAGCTCATCAAAGAAGCTTTGCTGTTGTTCGTGTACTTTCATCGCTTGGAGCAGCCACAGGTAAAAAACAGCACTAGAACAATTTCTTCGGCGGGCTGACGGTTTAATCGGCAAAATTGAACACTTGTGCGACAAACCAGTTTAGAATTCAGCTGACCGTTGCTCGGAAGAAACTTGTTACTTCGCCTCTGACATTTAAGTTTGATTTAACGCTCGCTCGTTTCCCCCTCGCACAGGATCAAAATCGCGCAGTCTACCTCGAACACATGTCGGACTTATTGGCAATGTACATAGATCTGGAGCTGGTCGCGTCAAAGCGAGACGCAGAGCCGCAGAGCAGCAAAATTTCGGCGAAGCTCGTTTCCTGCCTCTTCGTGTATCTCGGTAAGTGTGCGTTGCAATGTTTGCGCCCCAGAGGCTTGGTCCAAAAGCCAGCACGCAAATCTGGCCTCGTTTGCGAGTTTCGCGCGAAACAGAGCTGATTAAGCGTGAATCTCCCCATCGATCTTTGCAGTTCGAGCAGCTTTCCTCTTTGTTTTGCAGAAAAATCAACGGAGCACGTGCTGGATACACTGATGAAAGTTCAGCTGATGAACGAAACGCATTGCCAGATACTGGACGTCGTGATTTCGTAAGTTCTCGCTCGTGATTATGTTCGCTTATGCGCGCGAATGTGCACTTTTATAAAATTTTGTTGCTCGAATTTCGACGTTTTCTCTCGGCAGGAAAACCTTACGACTGATCCCGGCTAATCCCGAGACAGAAGTCATGTACGTGCGCTATCTCTTAGTCTACAGGCTTTGGAAGAAAGTCCACAGTAACCTGGCTGTCAGGAGGCAAATCAACGCGAGCGCGCTTGCGTCTCTGGGCGACCGCCCGGACAACTTGCCTGCGACTTTGCTCGCAGAAGTTTTACCGTCTGCTGCAACGTCGGCGGCTCTCTCGGAGGCTCCGACTACCAGGTTTTACCTGTGTCAACAATTCGACTTGAGGAAGGCCTGCGCCAAGTTTGTACGGATCTGCAGGCGGTGCAGGAACGCCGAGGAGGTTGACTCGAGCCCCGCTGCTGACGACATTTCTGAGAGAGATCAGAGGGTATGTGTTCGTTTAATCACATTATACTCGAGTTGTGTTTGTCTTTCGCTGATTTTTCAAAGGGAGCTTGCGACT
Organism: Trichomalopsis sarcophagae; assembly: GCA_024372645.1. Classification (NCBI taxonomy): domain Eukaryota; kingdom Metazoa; phylum Arthropoda; class Insecta; order Hymenoptera; family Pteromalidae; genus Trichomalopsis; species Trichomalopsis sarcophagae. Next base: position 858,173 of record QLSS01000026.1, on the reverse strand, counting down.
CGTACTTCTCGAATAAATGTTATCACATTACATTAATTTAATTTTACGTGCTTGTTTTTTTACTTATTTGATCATTCATAGATGTTGAAAGGCAATGTTGATTTCATTTTCATCAATTCTTAGTCTATGAAAATCAACATTGCTTGCTCTGAACGGCATAGTGATATTTGCTATAGCCACATAATAAACGTTGACATCTGTTCTCTAGCTGAAAAGTACCATTACCTCCGAAACCAATATAGTAGAGTATGTAAATAATGAGTTTTCTAAAAGTTCTAGTTTGGTTGATAAGACTAGTTCTTTGAAAAATGTAATGAACATTCCTTTCGCGAAATTGAATATTAACGATGGCGAAACGCCGTGTTCTACCGGTAGTAGTAATCTTGTAAAAAATAGCAAGACCAACAATTCAGCGGTTCCTCGAAAGAACAAAACGCTGAAAGAAAAATTAGACGAGATAGCATTTATTGATTTGACGGAAGAGGAGGTAACGAAGATTGTCAAACGTAAGAAACGAAAGGGTATCGACTGGCTCGAAGATGTGAAAGATGCAAGGCGTTTAGCAGCACTGAAGATAGAACGAGATGCCGGAAGGAAGCTCAAAAAACAGGACTTTGAACAAATTTTTGAAGTTGAATTAAAAAATGCATCTCGAAGATCATCCAGTGAATCCCTGGACGTGGAGCTCGAATCAAAGTCGTACCCTAACACGGAAAAGAATTCGGAATCCGATAGCAACCTGGCGAACGAACAAACCGTCGATTTTAGCGAGCCAACGAATTCAAAAACAAAGACGATATCTAGTCCGCCTATTTCCTCGCCTTCATCCAGACTCGTTGGCTACGATAGCGACAGCGTTCCTGAAAAATGTGACTTGCGCGAGAAGCCAATTGCTGAAGACGATTCCTCGATAGACATCGAAGCTTCGGATTCCGCGATTGTCACTTCGTCAAAAGCTTTAACGTCGGAGAAAGAGGAAGAGAAAGTCAGTGCCTTGCACGATGCTGATGTTTCGTTGAAAGACAACAACCAGCCAGCTGACAGTACAGTGCCGAACGCTGACGCGGCGAAGGAAAAAAGCTCATCGAAAGGAGAAGAACCAACGCAAAATTCTTCCGTGATTCGCGAACACGCGATTGCTGTTGCGCCAGTTGTGGTTGCTGAGAAAGCCGAGCCGAAGAAGATGATAGAGAACCAAACTGTCAATTTCAATTCAACAAAGACTGATTATTATCCAAGTGAACAGAAAGTACAACAAGCATTGACGAAGGAGAGGCGAAGTTTATCGAGTATCAATGAAAGTCATCCTCCGACGGAGAAGCCAAAAGATAAAAAAGATTATAAAAATGTAACTAACGAGAAGGTCAAAGCGAAGCGCAGTCCAAGTCAGGAGAACCGCAACACGAACACCAGCGCGAAGCGGTTCGAAGCCAGCAGTTCCGAAGTGCCCGCCACATCCAACGGATACTACGACATTCCGGAATCTGACATCGACGGTTTGACTCTGTTAGCTAGTGTTTCGGCTCAGCAACGGATCAGTACGAGTAAGAAGAGTGAAATTAAAGTCAAACCTTATACCAGCCTGCAACAGAAACCCAAAGAGGAAAATATGAAGTCAGTCGCTAGTCACATCGTTGAAACGTATCCGGAGGATTCCATGGGCAAGGTTGCTCTTCAGGTAGAGGTCTCTTCCAGCGACGCAGTTTCCAGTACCGTCATCAAGCAGCAGCAGCCGGACACGTCGTCGGAAATGCTTTCGTACATTATCGAAGAAACGATTCAGAGCAATTTGGAAAGCAACGACAACGCTAACGTCATTCTCAGTGGGGAGACGGTGATGTTACTGCAAAAGTCGCCGAACAGCAATCTCTATATCATCAACAAGGCCGCGGTCGATAATTTGAGCAACAGCAAGATAAACTACAACAGCGACGAGGAAGATTCATCGAAATTGGCAGAATACGAGGATTCCAAGTGCTGTCAGCAAGGCATTTCAATCAAGAACGATCCCGACGACGTTCCCCAGCGCGTCAGAGGCATCAAACCAGATCCAGATTACGCAGACATAAAATCAGGCTCACTCATCGGCCATGATGATCCGAAACTTCAGAATCAATCGGGCTACGAATTGCACTATGCCGGTTATCCTGTGCCACCACCTGGTAGTTACTGTGCATATCCAAGCATCCACCATCCGTCGACGGGATGCGCGTGCGTCAGCTGCGCTTACTGTCGTCCACTGCCTTTTTACCTTCCAGCAACTCACGCGACGCAATCAGTACAAACCAACTCGTCCGTCCAGGAGAAGAGGAGCAAGCAAAAGACGGATGCAGCCATGATGGCCAAACTCTACGACGAGCAGATGCACTCCGGCAAAGACAAACATCTCCTGGACGGCAAGCAGCAGCATCAAGAGCAAGTCGGAGAAGCGAAACAAATAATCAGCAGGTACGAGCACGTGGATTATTACCTTCCAACGGCCCATGCAACGCAGACAGTACAAATGAACTCAGCCGTCCAGGAAAGGAGAAATAATAAGGTGACAGATGTAGTAGCCAACCTCTACGATGATCAATTAATTACTAGTAGTTTAGAGAAAAATCGGCTGGACGGAAAGCATCCGGAGGAGATGATGGAAGAGAAGAAGGAAGCAGTGAGCAAATTCGAGCAACTCGACAGCACGTTACCGCTCAAAAAGAGATTGAAAGCCCAGAGGATGTCAATGCATTTCGGTAACCGAGAAGGGGGATTGCCGCTCAAGAACAAAGCAGTTTCCTCAATTTATCCCGGCGAGTTGATGATGTCCATAGCCGACGTCGACGGGCAGGGCAATAATTCGCCACTTGACCTCGGAGCCGTTATCGAAGTGACATCAGCGATGGAAAAGCCAGTGAAGAGTCGAGTGGGACGAAAGGAAAAAACGATGAACACCAACATCAACAATCAAAACGTCCCGAATTGTTTCCCGAGGAAGAGCAGCAACAAGAAAAAGAGAGTAGGCTCAATGGACGAAGAAGTCGAAAACAGCGGTGCGAGCGCCCCGAAGAAATCGAGAAAATCCAAGGACGACGGGGCCAAACAAACGAGGAGCTCGAGGAGAGTTGTTCCTACGGTGAACTACGTGTATCCCGAGGTCGATACCGAGTGCAATCCGTCCGGCAAGCGTAAAAAGAAGAGAACCAATCGATGGTCGACGACAAAGGCAAGCTAAAGTCTCTCTCGAGGGTTGTGCGGTGTTGCACCGAAAAATGTTTGTACATAATTGTGCCGTAGAAGACATCAGTATCCCCCGTGTTGTAAATAGTAAGTGTTAGGGAAGAAAACGACTGCGAGCTCGAAGATTACGAAGATTTTACTGCGTGTTCGAAGATAAGAAGATTTTACTCTACACTATGAAGATGAAGCTGATCGACTGATGAAGATGAATTTTAATTCTACGAAAATTTGAGTCTTAAATTTTAAGCTTACGAAAAATGCATTGTATATTTGGTTAAGAGGCATTCGTTGTTGAAATAATTGGCGTTGAACTCGAGTACCTAAACAAAAGTAAACTGATACGCGCGAATCGCGATTCCTTTCTCGAGAGAAGATTTTACTCTAAACTATGAAGATGAAGCTGATCGACTGATGAAGATGCATTTTAATTCTATGAAAATTTGAGTTTTAAATTTTGAGCTTACGAAAAATGCATTGTATATTCGGTTAAGAGGCATTCGTTGTTGAAATAATCGGCGTTGAACTCGAGTACCTAAACAAAAGTAAACTGATACGTGCGAATCGCGATTCCTTTCATTTTTTTTCAAGAAGATTCAAGTATTGGCAGGCGCAACTATAGACCGATAGTGTATCGTTTTTATTTATTTATTTATTTTTTTTTTATTTTATACGATTTATTTGCACATAGAATCGCTAGAAATGTGCGCGCGTATATTGAAGTCTTCGTCGACTATCAAGCTTTTAAACAACATTATAGATAACGGTGAGATGAAAATCCATTTGAGATTTATTTGATGACTTTTTTTAGAAAACAAAAATATCTTATAAAATCTGAGTCTCCATATGGTTAAAATAACTTTTTTATAATTCTTATTAACTAATCTAAAACGGCACAGATTTTTATGATAAAAAAAACATCCAGCTAGCATGATGTACAATATTTTATAGCAATGCCTGTCTTAAATTCGCCAAGACACGCTTATCCTTAAACAGTTCTTTTTGGCACCGTGAGGTTACCCAAATGGAGCGAGGGTGATAAGTACGGTGTCAGAATGTATACTACTTATACCACAGATAAGCGTATCTCAGACGCGGATTCAAGACACGCAGTGCTATCAATAAAATTGGGTTTATGTATTCATTTTGTTTTTTTTTTTGCTTTTTACCCTCTAGGTACTGCGCTTGCGTCAAAGAAAACCTGGTTAATAGATTCTTCAGGTAAACCATATCTTCATTTATTTCAACTATCTCTGCATATTATTTTCTCAGAAAACACGTTGAGATTTAATTAGTTGTCTTGAATTCCCGTAGTACATTTATCAGATATTCTTTTTGAACTACAAGTCCTGCAAATTTATTCACTGAAATATTTCATTCATATTAGACAAATGCATAAGAATTCATTTAAACAATACTTTGTATTTCTCAACAGGAAATAACTTGGAGAACAAATGGGAAATAACTTATTACAGTTTGAGGGAAATGAAAGTATGGAATTCCTGTCGTGCCTGCTCGATTAAGGAACAAAACAATTCGGTACGCGGAAAGCTCCAACAAGCTCCAACAGTTTTGCGTTCGAGTGAGTACATAAAGAATAAAATCATACGCCAATAATTTTACTTATTAATATTTGTCTTTGTTTACTAATGGCAATATTTTATTTTAGAAATCAGTGTCTTCAATATCAAAACAGTTATATACCTCTATTCACGACCTGGTTAAGCTGATATCGCAATACAATGCATCAACACATCGCTGACAAACAGAAAAAGAATAAACAAGCCACATGCTAGAATATTAATAGAGTCCTCATAAATCCGTTTGCCAAATAAAAGAGTATACGTAGAAAGATGATTGAAGTCGATAATAATGTTTATCTGCATCTCGCGTATAATATTAGCCAGTTTGTTTCTGTGTGTATATTAGCAGACGGAGCGCAGTAAAAAGTGAACACTGACTGATAATTGTTCGTTCGGCGCGGAATCAAAATGAAAAAAAAAATGAATAACATAAAAGTCAAGCAAAATAATAAAATAACTACAAAGTTAAGGTAGAGCAAAACTAGTCAACGGTGAGGATTTGCAGAGCGAGGCAATCCAAGTGTTCAATTAGTAAATCGACCTGGCGGTCGTGCAGATATTCAACGTACGTTTAATGCGAAGTAACAAAAAGTGTCGTGAAAACTAAAAAATGCTAATACTCAGATCAAAAATTAAGCGCTAGTGAGTAAATATTTGAGATTGCCCGTATTCGCTAGTATGGAGTTATTGTCCCTCTTTGACGCGATAATAGCATTTACTTCCCTTGATTAAGCGACAATTGTTCACGTAGCATCTGTGAAATATAAAACTAACTTTGCATGTAATTATTAAATTGTTTGCCTTAAAGCAATTACGTATTATATTGGATAAATGGTTGTTTCGGTATTTTGAAGTTTATTACACTTACGGCATGTCTAATGGTCTTAATTGCTTTAAGAACGACTTTTCATTAAAAAAAAATGCACGTGAACATTTACGCGAATCTCCAGAATTTGTAAAAAGCATTCCTAGTTGCTACTATGAATGTACGTATAACGTGAATTATGTTACCATTTCATACGCAAACTTAAAAGTTATCATATGTGCCAATCAAAAGCAGCAACATCAGCAAGATATCCAAGTATAACGAACAAAACCCCATATACGTAAAGTCGACAAGTCGACAACTCATGTGATATTTCGATTAATGAGATGTCTTCTGTTCCCCTTTAAAATGAAATAAGAAAATAATAATAGTAATGTAATAGTAATTAAAGTACATAAAAGGCTGACAGAAATGAAAAGTAAAAGGAACCATTGTTTTTCCATATTGTGTATAAACTAGGATTTTTAGAAAAGGACAAAAGGTATCCATCGTAGTCGAGATGCTACATGTTCGAACGTCATTACCTCAATTTAAATCTGATTTTGGATAGTTGATTTTTTCGATGCATGATCTCTAGCCCGTGAATTTGTAATTCCAATCATTTCTTTGTCCTGTGCTTTCGTTAAATTTATTGACACTGATACCTCATGATAACTAGTTTTCAGCTGTTCGATAGTTCGATCTGTCAAATTGCCAAATACGTAATCCATCTTTAGGAACGAGAAAACGAAGGCTCGCTGATTCAAGTGAGTTCTTTTTGTAATAAAATGGTTAAAGTAAATAGCAAAATAGCACATATAAATATTTAGAAACAAAGAAATGCTTGTAATGCGGTTTTGTTTACCATGTACAAGAAACTCGTAGACAGAAGAGTAATGTTTGTTCCTGTTCTGTCCGCCAGAATACACAAATGCCCTTTTAGTTTTTAAATTATTGTGAGTTCTTATTTAATCAATATGAATAATTAGTCTTCTCAAATGAAAGACTGATAAAGTTTAAGTCATGTTTATGGTTATATTTATTATAACTTGTATTTCGTGTTCTTTTTTGGAAATTGTAACTTAACTCAATAGGGAACAGACATGGTTCTGCTATATACATATAAATATTTATATACAGTAGAAAATAGCATAAGAATACGTTATGCATCAATTTTTTGCCGATTTAATACCTCTAGGCCCTATTATGATTAATTGAAAATTCTTATGTTTGAGTAGTTTTTAAAACGGCAGCTCTCAAATATGGCGGTTCAAAGGATAAAGACCTAACTTAACGTACGGGCATTTGAGTACATAAATAATTCAGTAATCATGAATCTATTTTGATTTTGAAGCATTATCTCTCATCTCTATTATAATTTTGGAGAAAACAATAAGGTTATTTTATGTATTAAAATTTACATGCGTTTATACATCCATATATATTTTCATCCTTCGCGCCACCATATTATCACGTGAGCTCTCAATCGTTTAAATGTATTAGTAGGAAACCGAATTTTCAAAACAATATTACTTAACAAATATTGCAGTCACAATCTTGACTCTTCTACTTTTGTGTAAGATTTATTCTTAACTTGATTTTAAAAAAGGTTTTAAAAATCATGTCTGTTCCCTATTATACTTTCTGTATTAAAATGTACACATTCTTTCCGTCTTTACCTTTATGAGTCATGTTGCGAAACTTAATAATTTAAGCTTGGAGAATGAATATTTATACTGAGTAGAAAGAAAAACCTGCTGTTTGACTGTTGCTTGGCTCGTGAAAAAGTTTCTTATTTAATGTTATCTGAGTCTGTTAAATATATTTGAGCCGAAACGATCGTCGCTATCCTATAGAGAGAGAAAAATCGTTTAAACTCCGTAGACGTGGCGTTTTTCCTAATCGTAATGGACGTACAAAAAAAAAACGGTTTCGACGAGAACAAGGAATAAAACGATGTTCATTGCACTGTCGTCACCGAGTTCATAAGAATTGTACAAAAAGAAAGAAAAAGCGATGCGTTTACGTTTGTAAATCTATAGGAAAATACGATAAGGTAGGTTTAAATAAAAAAGAAAAAACGTCGGATGCCTGTGAAAGCCTTTCTAAGCGGAATAACAGTTTTGCAAGATCGAATGGGCCTTCCTAATAAAAGAAAAAGGAACTGAAGAATACAAGAAATTCAAGCAAGCGACTCAAGAGTATAAAAGAAAATTATTTAAGAAGTAAAAGTGTAATGTACTCTTGTAAGATGCGTTTCGGATCTATTGAAAAAGCCAATCCTGGTTTGTTTTTTCGCTTTGCTCGCACTTTGTGGCCTTCCGGATGAAAAATTTGTTGAAATTCGAATCTTGCGATTGATCGTCGTGAAGATTAAAGCACACGATATTATAGAAAAGTAAAAATAATTGGTATTCGCATATTGTTGTTAATGTTTAAGAGCGAAATGATTCGCCGCCGGCACAGAGGTGTCCGATCGCACCGTTTCTTTTTCCCCTGTTTTTCCGAAGACGCTTAGAACACAAGTGCAGGTACGATGATTTGCGATGTCGAAATTTCTGCCGTCGATTATTATACACAAACAGAGAATCGAAACCTCTTCTCTCGGTTTTTGGAGGATTACTGTAAATATACAAAAATAATGGAGAGTCTACCCCGTGTAAGCACATTTATTATTGTACAGTAACGACACCGACGATCGTTATTTTTATAGGAAAAGATAAAACGAAAGCGAAAAAGACTAGAACTGTATGAAATATTTAATGATATATATATGTATATATATATATATATATATATATATATATATATATATATATATATATAATTATGTACATTCTATTTATAAAGTCATCGAGGAGCGATTGTGAAGTAAACAATAAATTCCAAGCCTGTTCGAACAGAACTCTATAAACTTGTTATTTGAAAGCCCCCTCACCATCATAATAACCATTCGTGTGTGCGAGGATTAAATAAAATAAGACACTGATTGTTTTTTCACTTTTAATAAAATGATACTCGTTTTAATCGGCTCTAGAATAACATTACGGTGTCGAAAATATAATAGTTATAATAATTAAAATAATAATAATAATAATAATAACAATACTTCGCGTCTAAATAATTAACAATGAAATCCTTACATGGAAGATTCGGTACAACGCAAATACAGGGCAACAATAAGACTAAAATCAAAGGAATAATATACATATATATATATATATAGCGGTGATACAATCAAATGGGGAGGATCAGGGGAATAGTAAAAATAGTCATAACCGTGTCGTTCCAACAATCGATGACATCTCGCGACTCTCGCAAATACATGTGTACAATCGTGTTTGCTATATATTCATAGTCCAGGCCGCGAAAATTATAAAATCAAAAGTCGACAACCAGTATATTCAATACATCGTATATCATTATATTTTGTCCTCGTGATTCGGCTAAATTCATCAAACGCGAGGCTGCTGCAGCTGCTTTCTACATTGTAATACTACCAACGATAATAACGCAGCGCATAATCATCGAATCATCGTCTGCATCATCGATCATCTCTAAACAATAAAAGTATAACATCATTTTATACGTCTATTAATGCATAATGCGAATTTCATTACCTAGTGAACAGAGAAGTATATATAATAAGTATAAGTATAAGGTTAAAACAATTCAGCACAGTGCGCTCTTATCATTTTTTTTCTTCCTTAACATATATGTATAATGAATATTTAATAATTCCTTTAAGGGGGGATGTACTGTACAAGATTTTTCGTCGGCTTCTTAACACCGAAGTCGACGACTACACAATATAGTATGTAATATCAATAGTAATAATAATAATGATCATACAGTATAGTATAGCTATGTATATATATATATATAAAATCGAACGTGCGTGCTACGACAATTGCGGCTAATATAACAGACAGTGGAATATAATGGAGGAAAGGGAGCTCGAGAGGGCGGGAGAGCGCGGGAGACATCGGAGTTCGTTACACGCGGCGCAGCGGCGTATTCTATATAACGAGGAAGCAAAATACAGGGGATTTATTTTCCGCAACGTACTGTCCCCCGCGCTATCAGCTCGTCTCTCGTAATGTATGCTCTCTCGGATATGTATACAAAAATAATCGTATTATGAGATTCACGCTATTGTCCACTTTTGTTTTCCCTATTCACACATGCGTTCTGCCGTTCGTTTCTTTCGTGAGATCGCTCGGTTTTGCCCTCGATCACAACACCTCAAGTCAGTTTCGTCAAACATCAAGCAGCGACTCGACTCGCGAGAACAAGAACAAGGATATACAATATGAGAAACTCGAGCGTTAAATATCCATCGAAACCGGAGAGACGCAAAAATCTCTCTCTTATTCGTATCATACAAGCTTGGCGCGGCAGCAATTTACAAAGCAACATGACGCGCGTGAATTTGGCAATGTCGCTGAATTAGAGGGAAAGTCTAATCGAGCTGCGCTGAATATTGCCAGCGGAGAATTCATCGTTTTCGTGGTATAAAAGACAACTCGTCGATTCGTACATCATGTAAAAGATCGTTACTGGTCGAGATGGGTAAAAAGCTTTCCGTGAGGTTATCTATACAAGTAGGCCACACACGTCTCGAGCAAAACCGAGAAACCGAACGCGCAGGTCAATCGTCTCCTCCTCATCACAGCCATTTCCAGGCCCCTCGAATCACACTCGTTATGCAATATTGTCTCTCATTTTCACGCATGACCCACGTTGTATTATTCATCCATATATAGTGTATATCGCTTCGTAGACAGCAGCATGTTCCAAGACACAGCACGTGTATGTATATAGTAAGTTCCTCGAACTCTCCCACTCGCGCCTATATTGATATGTACAAAAAGAAACTATATAAAGTCCTGGGCAACGGGGGTCGCGCGGGACCCTTGTTCTCCGATATTAAACAGAAGGCACTTGAGTACAAAGTATGTGTGTGTGTGGATAACGTATATGAAACGCGCGCGCGTGCGTCAATCGGTCCGGATTCGGCGATTGGTCATAGATGTGTGGTATAAAGTGTGCGAACCGATAGCTCTGTGTACAGCTTGGCGAGACAATGCGGCGAGAGGATAAAAAACGACTCGACGCTCCTCGAGCGCGGCACATTATATCAGTTTGGACGGATTCGTCGCTCTCTGCTCCTCACAGATGAGTGATGATTATGTCATCGTCGATGTCGTCCTTCTCGTCGTCGGTCTCTTCCGGCTGGTTAGCCTCGGCCTGGGCGGCCTTGGGATCCTCGGCGATGGCCTTGAGTCGCTTCTGTTTGCGTCGGTGCAGCAGCTCGACGATTATGTAGCCGATGCTGCCGATTATCAGGACGTTCAGCATCACGTAGAGCTTCATCCTGGCGCAGAGGTGCGTGCTGTAGGCGTAGGCCACGACGAAGCCGGCCGACTCCCAGAGCCGGTAGTTCGAGAAGGCCGCCTCCTTGTTGCGCCGGAACAGCGTGCCGTAGAGACCTGGAAACAGCAAGAGCTTTGGTCAGTTTGGTCGTAAAAAATAAATCTCGACGCATCCGGGAGGGAAAAAAGGGAGATCGATTTTTTGCCCGAAAAAAAAAAAAATAGTGCGAGAGAAAGATCGAGTCGCACGTGCGCCTCGGGAGAAACCGGCTGCTGCTGCTTAGGCGTGTCTCCCGACTCTGGTTATACAGTTATGTTTCTGCGAGCGCGGAATGTTCCCGTGATATTGACTTTTTTCTCTCCTCCGCAAGAGAGAGAGAGAGAGAGAGAGGGACTGTCAGGAGGAAAACGTCGCGACACGTATAATGCTCGCCTCGCGGGTGGCCAGGTATGCCGCACAGGCGTATGCTTATCAAGCGGGAGAGAGAACTTGCGCCGCTGCAGGTGCGACGTTTTCACGCTCGAGCTGAGGCGCGTTTAGCGAAGGGTGCGGGTGAGAGAGAGAGAGAGAGAAATATTTCATGCTAATGAGAGTTCCAGGAGCTCGTCGGTCTGACTGACAAGCGCTCGCGCGCGAATGATTTTCCTCTCCTGGCCTGCTCTTTCAATTATACTTATTTATTACGCGCAATTAAAAAGGACTTTGAATCGGAGCGCCATGCGAGCGAGAATTGTGCTTACAATAGCCGCTGCCGAAAAAGAAACGCCGTACCTATTCGTAATAAAACGCAGGCGCGCGAACTTGTCTCTCCATCAACGCGACTTTCTAATCTCGCAGCGTATACAACTCGAGTGTCCCTCTCACTGCATTGTATCAGAATTGAGTTCGCTTTGTGAGCCGGCGGTGCGCGCGCGCGCGCGCGCGTTTTGCACTTAAAGCGCGACGAAGGATTTTCCGCTCGGGAGACTCGGGAAAGGGCTCCCTGCTGCAGATTTATTTTTCCGAGGAGGTTCGGAGCAGAGGAAAAGGCTTCCTCTGCAGACCCTCGACGAATGCTGATGAGGAGGAGCGAGTATAGACTCGTAGTATATCGCTGTCGGAGATTCGATTTTTTTTTCTTTTTTTTCTAGACGGAATCATCGACCATTCTCGAAAAAACTCATTTATGCGTTTCCAGTCCCCGACGACCTTGAAACGAATCGAAAACCAGATCTGTTCGTAAAATTTTTTTCTTTCGACGTGTCCAGCTGCAGTATACGCGCAGACACCCCGAAAAAGGGGGTTAGCAACAGCCGTCGGACGAAGCGAATACGCTTGTATTATAGATCCGGTTTGCGCGAAAACGGGTCTCTCGCTGTCGCCGGGCGGCGCGCGAAAAATCAAACCGCGTAAGTGCCGACCTCGATCGATCGACCGGCGCATTCCTCTGCGCGCAGTCAGTGTATCAGTGTATGATGCAGTGTGCCATCGGGATTATATCGGTTCGCGGATCGCTTATGCGGCGAAATATCAGTGCGATCTATTTCGACAATCTTGTGAAAAATCGCGATTTTCTCTCTCCGATAGAAAACCTCGCGGGATGCGTGTGGCCTCTCTGACGTCATTTCGATCTTGTCCGGCGCGCGAGATCGTGGATCCGGTTTTTGTTCCTTCATCTGCATCCGAAACTTCTGCCAAAGACACGGATCGGCCCTCGGAGAACGCGTACAAGTACAACGTGTAAGAAGCTCGCATCGTCGAACTCACCGTTAACTTGGGTCTGCCAGACCGCATCGCCGACTCCCCAGAGTCCCGAAACCGTGTAGAAGACGTAGGAGCTGTCCGGGTGTGGTCGCCAGATGAGCAGAACGCCGATGAGGGCCGCGTGGACAACGGCGCCAAGGGCCATGAGCGGCTGCCTGCCGACGAACTTCATCACCGAGCCGAAGAGCAGCGAGCAGCCGGCGTTCACAACGCCGAAGCAGATCATCACGTAGCCCACCCTGTGCACTCCCAGGGCACACGAGATGTACGCCTGTAACAGAAAGGCCGATTGCTGTAGCTCGAAATTTGCCTTGCGTGTCTATGTGGTTCGGGGAGATGGGGAATTCAACTCTATATCGGCTACGGTACACCGCGAGAGTGATGACTTAATTTTCGGCGGTTTGTTATATATTAGCTTTTGTGCATTCTCTTAGTTAGTTCTTTGAAAACACTATATAGAGTTTCCGGCAAAAAATGCTCAAAACATAGCTTTCAAAATTTTCAACTCCGACTGTCCTCTGAAACGAATCCTACGCGCAGAAGCTACATCCGCGGTGTCGACTAACTGACTAATATTCCCGGCCCCGTGTTATTCTCGTTACAGCTATAGCGGGGCAAACGAATGCGGTTAGACAGAGTGCGCCAGCGAGGGATACGACGACGACGACGATACACGGAGCAGAGCGAATTAACTTCGAGCGTCATACTAACTGGAAGCTTTGTCGGGGCGTATGTACGGCATTTGCGAGCGCTGGTCCGCCGGTTTTTGTTTGATCTCCGCCGCGGCAATTTCGCGCGACGCGGTCCACCATAGAGTTTCTCCCCCCCCCAGTCAGCTAGCTCTGAAAGGGAAGTGTAACTTTGTTCATACGTGCGTCGAATTCGCGGACGTGCGTGGCTGCAATTCGATTTCTCGCGGGGAGTAGATGATCGAGGCTCTTTGATTTTTCTTTGACGGAGATTCGGCGAATCCGCGTCAGCGCTTCAAGTTCGCTGTGCCGCGACGACTCGGCGAGTATTTGGATCTAATTTAATTAATTCATCAGCCACGCGAAACTCAAAGCTTCGAAGAATCCAATCGTAATTTAAGTCCGCTCAGCGAAGCGTCAAAAAGAATCCCGCAATTAAAAAAATCCTATATCTGCGTACGCGCGGAGTAAAAACACCCTACTCGGCGGTCGTTTAACGCAGCACCGAAGCCACAAACAATCCTTTGAGCTTCATAAGCGAGCGTTATCTCTCTCGCGAGCTTTTCATTAATTCGAATTCCCGCGCGAGCGAGAGCTAATATTAAATTCTTTAAGGGCAAGTTTCATCGCAGCGAGACTCACGAGAGCCTTTGATAAACAAAATCCCGGGCGCTTCCGTGATTAAAAAAAGAGGCGGAAATCGAGTTGCCCGGGGAAGAAATTAGCGCAGCCGAGAACCAGCGACGTGTGACAAGAGAGAGAGAGAGAGAGAGAGCATCAACGTTGGCAGTACCACAGCGCGCTAATGAATTCGCTCTGCGATGAAAAAGCCGGGACTACCGCAGGAGGACGAGAGGGAAGCAAATAAATCTTTCGATTAGAAAGCGGCCTTACCCTCGGTACTCGCGACGACTATTTTTCGTATTTTTGCTGTTTGTTTTTCGAGATGTGCGTAGTGCTGCCGCGATTTCATAAACGTTGATTAAATCGCTCCTGATGCGAAATTACTAAACGCTTCAGAAGCGATCCCCTGTTTACATACACGCGCACTGCACTCGTCCTCGGTCGCGGCATTAATAAATAAAAGCTTGATTGCGAAATTTTTAATTTAAAAAATCCCGCCTACGACTAATGCGCGTAACGAGAAATCCAAAATCGCGCAGAGAGCTCGCGACCGAAAGAAAACAAAGCCAACGACGATGCCTTAATTATCGGAAACCTCGTCGGTTTCCTGTATACACACACGTAGAGCTCCTCTGCGCGTGTCGTTCTCCCAAAAATGTCCCCTTTTTTTTCGTTATACGCACGCGCCCGAATCCGCGCTGTATTCCCTACGCATCAGGGAAACTTTCTCCCCGCGTGCGCGGCTTATACGCGCTTCGCATATTTTTTTCGTCTCTTCTCGACAGAGTCACCTATATACGTCTACACACACACACACACACACACACACACACGTAGCGAGTGAACCGAATGGCCATTGCGTAAGCGCACAGGATGAGAGCCTGTGGCCGTGCGCTCGCTCGGTAATTACTATGTTTGACGGCTCTTCGCTCGTGTTTTTCTCCTTCGCGCTGCGCTCTTCTTCTCTTCTTTTCAAGAGCTGCCCATTGAAACTTTGCGGTGAGACGGCGGTTTCCTCTTTATTTCTCGCCGGAGAGCCGATCTCGGCCTGTAATTTCGGTGATTTATTTGATGTTTCAATTGCCGGACGCCAACGGACATTGTTTTACGGCTGAATTAAGCCTATATCATTATACGTACATGTATCGCTGATATATACTCGTATATTATATCGAGAACTTTATTTTATCCGTGATTTCACGCGAAATATGCATTTTGCACATTTTATTCGATGGAATTCGGTTCAGCGCAATCACAGCTTTGTCCGTTTCACCCTCCTCTATCGCAGCGCGAAAAACTGGTAACAATGAAGAACGATTCCGCGTGAAAGCACTGGCGTCGATTTCTCTTTGACGCGCGTGCACACCATGTAACGACGTATAATACAGACGCACTGCAATAATTTCCGATCGACGTCGCACCAATCCACGGCGGGTGATCATTTTCGCGGCGCGTTTAATGAATCTCTGAATGGAATCTCCGCCGCGCGTAATAGATATGCAATATTGCAGCAGTGGTGCGTTTCTCATTTATCGGCGTATTTTATTTGCGCATATATCGAACAACTTAATTACTCGAATCGTTCGCGTACCTCCAGCCTCAACTAGCCTACTCGATCTCGCCGCGTATGTAATATTCTACATATGAATACGCCGAAATCCGAGAATACCTCGCGGCATTACGCGATAACCGTACTTCACCCGCCGGCGTAATTATCTCAACTTGCGGCCCTTTTGTGCGTGTCCAAAGCATCATTTTTTTACCCGTTACTTTTTATCGTCTGTCCCCTTACTTCTCGGAGCCTTCGTTTGTGTCATGTTCGGACAATGCGCGCAGACTCGAGCCGCGTTTTTTACGAGGGGGTCATTTCGAGAGAAGCGCGCATGCGGCCGAGCGAGTTTTTGGGAGAGACAAGGCGACGCCACGTCTATTCTGCTATCGTGAATACGCGAGCGTAATATACTTGAGTGTGCTAAAGTGCCAGCTTATAATCCCCGCGACTATTTTAAGCCGCTTTGTCGAAGATTTCAGCTTCGCTTATGTATATACACCCACACGCGGCGGAATCACTTTGTAACCGTATCGAATTCCGACAACGTATACAGTGCGGCTATAATAAATGCGATCCATATCTCCCAGGCGCAATTAATATCGGAGAATTAACGCGAATTTGAAACATTTTTCAATTACGCAAACCACGTCCGAGTTATATTATCCCAACGAGCTTCTACGCCGCATATCGAATTTCCAGCTAATTCGCAAAACTATATGCGCGCAGCGGACCGCAACATAAGCATACGCTCGGCGTTTTACAGCGAATCTGCGCTGAAAACTCCGTCCGAACGATGAGTGATCCGTGATCGGGATGGTGACCTCTAGGCGATGCTTTGTACTCGCTGGACGTTATACAGCGATAATAACAACGAAGCGAACATAAGAAGTTGGACAGGCCCCGGGGGCGCATTTTGGCTCTCGATGAGTCGAGTGGTAAAGGGCTCTATCCCGCTGGTAATCACGCGTTAGTTCGCTAGTCAGCTCGGACGTGCGCATACACGCGCCCAAAAGAGCAAACAGTTCGCGGTATATATAGAAGAGCGGCCGGTGTGTTTTACGCAGTGGGAGTAATCAGGACTCGAGCTGCGAGCTTTCTTCTGAATATGCATGAACGCTTGGTATGTGCTGGTACGTACACTCCAAGTTCGTTAACAGATGTATCGCAAGAAAGAAAGTTTACCTGTCGCTGTGTTAGGTATAGTGGATCCGCGTTTTTTCAAACAAACAAAGCTCGCGACGATAGAATACGGAAAACAAGCCTCGGGCGGTATTCAATCTCACTAAGCTGTTTTTTTTTTTTTTTTCGATCGCTCGCGTACATTATCACGGCGAACCGGTTGTCTCGAGACGACGACCGCGAGAGAAGAGATTAATTTTTCGCGCGAAACTTATGCTAATATAGGAGAACTATTACGTCGGTCTCTCTCTCTCTCTCTCTCTCTCTCTCTCTCTCCTTCCCTCTGAAATTTAAAGATTTCTTTTTCGCTGATTTATCGCTCCGCAGCTATAAGTACGTCGAGAGTTTCAAAAGTCGCGGTGTCATCCTCGTCGTCGATTCGCGGAGGCGAACTTCGATTCTACGGATATCAGTAAGTGCAGCCGACAATTATGTACGCATCTAAAAATAGCGCCAGGAAAGTTAAAAAAGCTACCGGCTCGCGATTATAAGTGCAGGTATTCGCGAAGCGCTTTCCCCGTATATACGGCGGAGGAAGAGCCGAAGATCCGAGCAAAAAGCGAACCGCGACGATGAAAAATCCGTCTATTTCTGTAACCAACAATTATCGCCGGCCCAGATATGGGCGCAGGCGTCTTCTCGGTGCACTTTCTAAAACTATATACCGCATTCCTTTACCCTCGCCGTCGCTATCGGCATATCAGATCCAACGAATATACATATATATCCACGAGCTTATATTGCGGACATTGCCTCGCAAACTCGTCCCTGCAAAAACGAAAGCGCGCGCGTCGTTAAAGCCCCTGTTCTTCTAGCTCTCCCGCGAGAGCAACAAGCATAATAGGCGCGCGGCGTGTATATACTTACGGAGCTGCCCAGCCCTCTCTGCACCTGCGCGGCGCGGCTATTTATAGAGCCTCGGTTGACTTTTTACACGTATCGGACAGGTCGTACGTCGCGGGAAGAGTTTGTCTGGATTTTTTCAATTTTTTCAGCCGAAAGATCGGAAAAAGCAGTCCGCGTAAATCAAGAGCAACGCTCTCCCGATTGATTACTCTCGGATAGGAAAACAACGTCGACAAGAGCCCGAAAACCCTCGCCGAAGCTCGTCGCGGAAATCCTCGCACAGCCCTTCGACATTAATCGTACAATACGAGCTTTTTCCTCTTCTTCTTCTTCTTCTTCTCTCCTCCGCCTCCTCGTCGTCGCGTGACTTTCCGTAAAGGCCGGCGGTATAGCTCGCGTCCGCTTTTTTTTTTTTCCTCGGCGCTCCCCGATGACTCGCGTGTCTCCCACCCGAGTCGTCACGTTAAAAGTAAGTATATATATACAGTGGTCGCACACACGTCACGTGCGAGCTTTCGCGGTAATGGCTGCACTTTTTCAAATGAGATCTTTGTATCGCCCGCCGCCGCCTCTCGGCGTCGTTTTATTTTGCGCGATATGCCGGCGTCGGCCGGAGAGGCAAGCTAAAAATAGGAAATGCGAGTCTAATGGTAATCGCTACGCGCGCTCGCGCTTCTATACAAGGGGATGCTTTGATGTTGCGCGAGTTATTCAAGTTTCTTTTAGTCTTGGAAGGCTTTTTCCCTCGTTGTTGTAACAAGGTTTACAGATTGCGCTGTGTACGCGGAGGAAACTGACGAGGGAATAATACCATGAATTGAAAATCTCTGATGGGATGAGAAAAGCAGAGGATTTTATAAATTTGTCGTCACTAACGACGATGAAATAATTGAGTAAAGCCAAGTTTAAGAGGGTCTGGATTACTGCATGAGCCACCTTATAAGCAGCAGACCCAATGAGACTGTTTTGGCATAGGCCTTATAATGATGAAGGAAACGGAAATCGGACTCTGCTGATAGAGCAACCAAAACCGTTATTGGTCATCCTCCGAACTAATTACAAAATGTATCGAGACACTCGATTTCACTGCACAATATAGATGAATTCCAGAGCGCGGAAGAATTTCATATCGCAGTATCAATCGCACGCACTATCATCCCTCCGAAACACAAAAATGTTTCTTCCTAAAAGCATTTTCCACGGCGTCACAGAAGACGACGAAAGGATTTTCCAATAAATCTCTGTACGCCCCCTCACCCTTTCAGAACAAAAGAAGCCGTTCGAATCTTCGCTGCCGCGATATTAAAAATACTCGCGCTCTTGTAATTATAACGATTATGAATAAATCAGGCGCACGAGCAACTTTCCGCATGATCACAGAGATGCGCTTTTAACGAAGCTCCAGCAAGTTCCCTCGTCGCGTCTTGGCTGAAACAAAGCTCCGCTTGCAAGTTCAGCGCCGCTTCATCTATGCCGCGAACTTTTCAGGGACTTGGAGCGAGTAATGTACGCCTCGAGTAATCTTCGTTGATTTTAATTTCCAGCAGCAGCAGCAGCGAGTTGCGAAAGTGCAGAATAAAACTTCTGCGCGTCGTTCTCGCCTTTGAGCAGCGGAGCGTGACGATGCCGAAATTCCTCGCGAACGTGCGATCCGCTCAAACATCCTTATCGAGGACGACTCGGAGAATTATCTCGCGGCGAAATTTTTCAACTCTCTTACTCTCTATCGCTCACTCTTTTCGTATAATGCGAGAGTCGAAATCGCTCTGGTGAATTATACGACTCGCCGAAACCATTACCACGCGGATGGGAGCGAGAAGAAAAGGAAATAAATTGCCGCTTGATAACCATCGGTCGATTTCCCTGCCATCAGCGCGCGAAAATTCGATATGACGCGGACGCTCGCGCGCGCTGATCGACGAGTCGCAGCGCGATCGGAAAATCACATCCGGTTTTTTACCCTCGATGCGGTTCGGAACGGCTGTGACGTAATCGCGCGAAGTTATTTCATCATCGTTATCATTATTATTATTATTGTTATTATTAAAATGTCGATCGCGCTCGAGTCACGTTTTTGCCCGCCGCCACCTTGGCATGTACTTATCGTATATGTATATTCCATGCGCTCTTGCAGATACTGGCTACGATCTGTCGGCTTGAAAAATTGTGCCGATACGCGCGTGGCTTCGCGAATTAATATTTATTACCCGTGTGTCGTAAATAACGTAAGCGTCGTCGTCGCGTTAGCTTAAACTAATAAATATTTTTTGCTAAGGGAGAGAGAGAGAGAGAGCGCAGAATCTCTTCGGGGAAACCGTTAATGGCATTCAGAGAACATTTTTTCAAGCGCAAAATGGAACGAGAAAAACGCTCGCGAGACTGTGTAAGCCCCGCGTGTGCAGTAGTGTTGGTATGGTAGTATATATAGCGATCGAGGGAAGGGAAGAAAAAACCAACGCCCGGTTCGTTTTACTTTTCTGCGTTCGATTGCGCTATTTATCCCAAGAGGATTTTCCGATGCGGTTCAACCGGGTATACACTTCTGAATAAAGGGGAATGCTTAGAAGCGCCTACGGTGAAAATGTGATTTATCGCATTTTAATTACAGCATCGCGATTCCGTTGAATATTATCCATCAATTACAGGCGGACGTGCACTTATTAGATGACTTCATTTTTCCAACATACGTATAAATAGAGTGTGCATCTCCCGGCGCATTTCATAAAAATGTTTATTTCTCGTAATTGCGTTCCACTTGACTAACAATCGCATCCCGACACGCCAGTGCGCTTAACGAGCGTGAAAGAAGTCAGCAGTATTTACATTCTCCAGCTGTTAAATACTATTTCGTTTTTTATCTCCACTCGTATAACCCCGTCGTAACGATTCGCCGAATCCGAGAATCGTCGGAGTAAATAATTAGTAATCCAAACACACAACAGCTTCGAAGAACATCCGAAACATATCGCTCGCAACGCGACACATCCTCTGCTCGTCAAAGGAAAAGCGTCCTAACAAGCCAATCTATCGGCGAATAAAAAATTTCCGTAAAAATACACCATCGAGCTTTTTTCTATACACACGGCGTGATCGATTTGCATTCGGCGCGCGCTCGTTAAGCGAGCCGCTGCGTGTAACGAACTGCGGGCCAATTAATGCGCGACAGCTCGGCCGTCTTTCTGCGGACGCCGAAAATGAAAAATTGCAAATGAAATCGGCGAGGAGAGCGCGCAGATTTATGAATTCGTGTTTAAGTTCAGGAGTATCCCAATTGCTATATACAGCAGGCAGGGTCGTTGACTTTCGATGTTTATCGCGCGCACACAGACCGAGTCTTAAATCAAGCTTCTTTGTATCGTGCGCGAGCGAAGCTAATGATATTATTCGCATGATGTATCGAGCGATGTATACATTTTTACCGACTTTATTCCAAGGTCTGGGCTCGGTATTGAAAATACTTTTTTTCAACTTTTTGCTAAAATTTCTTCCCTACTCTAATTCGATATAAATTGCAAATTATTATAAACAGTCAGAAAAACGTCTGCATATCCATCTCGACATTCGCCGGTGAAAGCTAATTAACGAGAGCGATATCGGAGCTTCTCTATAGAAAGCCTCTATAAGGGCGGAATATCGTCGTCATCGGGTACGACGCACATCTCGAGTTTTAATTGGCGCTTATAGCTCGGTTAATTAATTACATACCTGCGTAAACTCGGCACCGATAAAGGCCTGCTCCATGCCGATCCATACGGTGATCGGTATGAGGAGCTGCTGGTAGGGCTTCTTGAGCTGATAGGCCGTCGCCG
The DNA here is from genome assembly GCA_024372645.1 of Trichomalopsis sarcophagae. Classification (NCBI taxonomy): domain Eukaryota; kingdom Metazoa; phylum Arthropoda; class Insecta; order Hymenoptera; family Pteromalidae; genus Trichomalopsis; species Trichomalopsis sarcophagae. Next base: position 836,754 of record QLSS01000026.1, on the reverse strand, counting down.
ACAGCAGTTGAATACCGCTCAGCTCTGAGCTGTCGTTCCGCCTCTGCTTCTCTCCGTACCTGCGAGGGAACAATGAGATGCGATTAATCAAGTATCAGCCTGTAATTCAAGCATATATATCGTACTCGCAGTTGGAATTTTGCAAATCGGTATTGCATTCTCGGGTTCGACGTGAATTAGCATCGTAAAAAGCCGACCTCGAGAACGGCGCGTATATAACGTGTCTTGCGAAAAGAAACGAGAAGATGCGTTACTCGAATGTGAAAAAGGATATACGAGCGAATAAACATCGAGACCGCCGGATTAATTGCGCTCGCAGCGAGAGCCGAACTTTCGCAGCGTTTACTGCGGCCCCCGTACACCTCCGCTTCGAGGAGGGGGAGGACATTTGCATGCGTATATACGGAGGAAAAAAAAGAAAAAGGATACGCGGGCCATTGGTCGCGAATTTATTCGAAGAGGTAAAGGAAGGTAAAGGATTACTTTGCGGATGTACAGTTCTTTCGAGAATTATGCGGGTAATTATAAGAATGAATTAAGGTAACTTTATTATTTTTTTTTTCCGGAATGTGGATTTCATACTCTATGGGCGCAAGCATCATAACGATCGAAAACGTTGTTTTTTTACGGCAGTTATATTTCAATTTATAATCACGTACAGCAAAGTTTATTGGTATATCCTTATTCCAACAAACTCTCGTCTCGGACTGTACGACCTCCTCGGCGAGAAATTCCCTTCGGGCCACATATATACCTCCAGCAGCGGCAGCATCCCATACGACCGATAACAATGAGAATACGGTCGCGCTAAATAAATCCGCGCTCTCGGTGGTGGCAATGCCCGCGAACCACCTCCTCCCGGACTGCATTCCAGAGAACACGTTTGCTGCCTCGATGTCGTTCGCTCTTGCTGCCGCGGCGGCCGCACGTGCTGCGAGAGATTCGGAGGTGTGCCGCGAGTCGTAAGGCTGTTTATATACCGATTGCGATTCTTTGTTTTAGCGATATAGTAAGAACGAGCTTTCGGCGCTTGATTTGAAAAATTGACAGAAAAGCTCTCGACCGTGCGCAGTCCACGGAATCTTTTTGCTTCTCTCTATAATTCGCCGGAGTAGCAGTCGAGTGGCAATTTCGCGAGAGCTGCGCGGCGCACTCAATATTTTTTTACCCGCCCGCCCGTCTCGAATCCCCGCGGAAAAGCTTCGTCGAAAAAGCTCTACTCTACCAGCGTTTCGAGCACAAGGACACCGATGCCTAAAACCTCCCAGAAGTGGAAGCACTCAGCAGTCGCTGCATACAAAAGGGCTGCATCTCCCGACGAATACGAGGAGAAATAAAGAAGGAGGGAGAGAGAGAGAGAGAGAGAGAGAGAGAGAGAGAGAGAGAGGATGAGACAACCTTGCAAGGCCGCGCGCGAGAGAGCGAGTGAGCGGTTTCTTGCGACACTCGCGCGCGCACACGAGGCCGAGAATCGAGTGCAATGCCTTCCCGCGGAAAAATGGCATGTAGGATAGGCGGTATGCTAATGAATCGAAAGCAACTTCTTTCTACCCGGGGAAAAAATGAGTAATCGCAGCGTGCGCGTATCATAAAGAGAGAGAGAGAGAGAGAGAGAGAGAGAGAGAGAGAAAAAAAGCGCGAGAGGCGTTATGTAATTGAGGGAGTTTATAGCTCCGCGCGCAGCGGTTTCGATTACCCGATGAGTGGCGCGATTAGCGCACAGGATTTATCGCGGCTCTGCAGTTCGAGGTTGAGTATATTTTCATTTCGTTGCCTATTCTGCGAGGCGACCGTTCCGAGTTATATATTGGAATGAATCGCGCGGGAAATATAAATATGAGATTTTTACGCTACAGCCATTAGCGGCTCTGTACGAGCTAGAATCGTAAAGTCGCTTTTCGCAATCGCAGTGTACGAGTTCGCTGCAAAACTACCTACTGCGCGGAATAGGCAGGGATATTCGCTGCAGCTCTCGCGGATAATCCGGAGCAGTAGCTTGTACTCTTGTACGCGCGATTTTTTTTTTCTCGAAAATTCTCCGAGTCGAGCTGCGGTGCTGCACGTTTGAAAAGAGAGAAAAAGAGAGAGAGTGAGAGAGAGAGTCTCTGACGTTTTGGAATTCTTATAATGGCTGCTGCGGGTACAGCGAACAGCGTAATTAGCGTTGAGCAAGCGAAATTGTGCGCCGGTGTGTTTGCTGAAATTTCAAGCGCTTTTCGGGCCTGGCAAATACGCGTCGAGATTGTACAGTTTATATATAGTTGTACTCGTATCGCGCATCTCTCGAAAACTACCACTTATACACGCAGGAGTAAAAACGAAGAAAATCCTCGCTCTCTTAATAAGCCACTATAACGACATTATCCATCGCCTCTCGCAACCATACGCAGAAATAATCAGCGCACCGTTATAATACCGCACACACATATCGCAGCCTTGACTTTATATATATATATATATATATATATATATATATATATATATATATATACTATAGGCGCGAGCGAGAGAGGAACGAGCCGACGCACTAACGTATAGGCGCTGCACTTGCGTAATGAGAGAAGCGCCGTAGTAGCACGTGAATCCGGCGTTGCCATCATCGCGCACGCCGTCTGTGTCACGAATGGCCGAACGCGTTGCACGATGCTATCAAGGATCCACGGGATCTTCCGGCATTTATGCCCGGTTTTTACACGCCGCGCCGCGTAATAACGCGTCTGTTTCGCGCGGCTAATGAAGAGCGCGCGAGGATTTAGCGTGGGAGAGTCGGCGATGCATGTGTGCGTATTTCGAGGCGACTATAATCTTGCCGTTTAGGCGAGATTCTATCGAAAATTTGAATTTCCCGCCGGAATCGTCGCGGCCGAGGAGGATCGATAACCGATAGAACGTATAATAATCAATTAATCCAGCGCGAATTAATAAACGCTCCCGCGGCGCGCACCTGATGCGGCGTCGTATCACGCGCGCGCTCTCGCAGAAAATCATTAATCACTTCCTTTGTCAAATGCAATATCTCGCGTCGCTGCAGCGCGGCGCTCGGCAAACCGCAATCAACTACCGCAAAACTACCTCTTTAACGATCGAGTTCACGGCAGCGGCTGCTGCTGCATAAATAATCGCCGCAGATACAAATTAATCACCTCTAAACACACTTTATAGAAAAAGAAGAGAGAGAGAGAGAGAAGAGGATACGTGTCTCTGAGTCATCCGCAGATGGAAGAAAAATAAATCCGACGAACACGCAGCGTCGATTTGCATCGTCATTTAGGGGTTGCATTATGATAATATAGCTGTGACGCGAATCGCACTTTCTTTACGTAACGCGCCGAGGATAGCTACTTAGCATTTAATGCGGTCGGCTACGCGCACGCAGTCTAATGAAGCGCTCGTAATATACGCATTACACGGGCGCCTCTTCCGCGTTTCGGGGAGGATAACAAACATCGCGCATTATATACGGGAAAACGTCTGTAATTTATTTTTTGCGCCGAGGATTTTATTGGATATCGATATGGCCGAGGAAGTGGCTTTTTTTTTTGTTCTATACACTCGCGAGAGATGAACACGCCGTTTTCGCGCTGTTACGTGATAGGTGTACACTATATAATACTCGGCGCGCCGGTGGGAACTGTAAATCAGCGCCGTCGAGATGAGTGTAAACAACGAGATATCTCTCTGTCTGTATAGGGATTTTTTAATTCGATCTTGATTGCCGGCGAACGAGTTACAGCGTTTTCAAGCGACTAATTACCGGAGGGAGACAAGCGCACGCGCGGATTGATATATTTAATAGGTATAGCAGCGATTGATATTTCTCTGAAAACGCTCATCAGCTGCGTGGCCTCCTAACCTTAGCCTCTTTTCTCGCATTGTTCCAGCTCGTATGTGGAACAAAACAATCTTTTTGAATTATATCCGCGCGCGCGCGCAATTCTTTTTTTCCAAAGTCGCGCGAGATTTTCTTCAAAATGTGCGCCGTGTGCGAGGCCGCGAGATTTTTCTCCTCCTGCAAGATGTGTGGTTCTATTTTTAAGAAAGAATAACTATCGTACGATTTGCTCTAAAAATAGCAGGACTCTCTTGCTTTTTCGAAAGAGAAAATCTGCCAATTTAAGAATGAGAAGTTAATGTCTTGCTTTAAAAAAAATCGTAGAATCAACAAAAAGCACGTAACGATGCGCAAGTGGGTCAAGGTACGTACTCGACGATCGTTCGCGTATTCTCCCCCGCTTCGATATTTTCGTTCATTTTTTAGCATTAATGCTTTCCGGAAGGAGAGCAAAAGTTTCTAGACTCGCCGACGGCCAAATGACACGTTATTACACGCCACTCACACACACACACACACACACACACGAGTATGCATATCCATAGAAACTAGCAGCTCACGTGCGCCGCACTAGCGCTCGTTCGAATGTCTGTGTTTAGCGCGCGAAATGTGGAATAGCGCGAAATTGCAGCGCTGTCGATGCCGCGTGAATTTTGATGAATTCAATTGTTCCGATTCTGACTTCGCGACGATCCGCAATGTTGTCTATTTTTTTTTTATTTTTTCAAAGTCGTACGCGCGTTTTTCAAGTCGAAAAATCCGTGAAACGGCGATAAGCGAACGATATCGTAATAGCCGCGTTCGAGCATATAAAAGACTCGAGAGCGGCAGTCGCACAATGGGACTACTCGAATTGCCGGCTCACGTTTGCGAAACGCGTACTCGCACTTTATTTGGCCGCGGCGCATTATCGCGGCTGAACTTGGCGCGAGCGCCGAACAATAAAGCCGCCGCTCGCGCGCGTGCACGCTTATAGTTATGTTGGTGTATTTTTATATAGCGCGAGACGTCTGATTGCCGGTTTTGTTGCGGGAAGTGATAGTCGAGTTCCGCGCGTGATCGACGTTTACACCGAGAAGCTAGTTCAGATTGCACCAGATCACGGCTCATCAGGCGAATCGATCGGGCCGCATTCAATCAGCGGCAAAGCGGCTCTGATGCATATACCGAAGCCAGAGCCCATCGTAGCCCTCGGCCCATCGAGAGACGCGGACTAGACGTTACACGTATAGCATCGGCTCCGAGGATCGTCAGCGACGAACGGACACCTACTCCATTGCGCAACGGCCTCGTATCCTGCGTGCATCGTCGGATGTACGCTATTTTGTAATCACGAGCGACTCGCGCGCTGCCAGCAAGAGCATCGTAATGTTTATGGGCACTGCTGTAGCCAGTGTGAGTATATGACGATTGTGTGCGGGCGGCGCACCTGGAGGGGGAGGACCGCCGCTTATCATTAGAGCCGAGCGTTTCGTAATGTCATGTGTGCCGCTGGGTGCGAGCTACGGAGTTTTCACTGCTTTTCGATATAATTCATTTGCATAATACTTCGGTGACTCCGTATCAATCGGCTCGACGAGTCTTGTACTCGATGCAGACAACGGGTTATTGAGGCTGCGATGATAAGTCAATGCCCACGGTGATAAACGAGACGCGAGCGAGCTGTAATGTATGCTAATGCGCCGATGATTTCATTGGAAACTCGAGCCAGCGCATGAATACATATAGTCGAGTCTGTCGTTCGCTGTACGTATTTTTTTTTCTGGAATAATCGAACGATAATAACGACGCTCATGCATCATTACGATATTTCCAATTTCCAAGACACAATCGACGCGAAAAACGGAGAAGTCGCTGCGATGCCTGTAACACTATGCGCCTGTCCGTTTGCTCGTCGCGTTGCATAAGTCACGTGCTTTTGCTGCTGCTGTAGCGTATCTCGCGCGCATCTGTCTAATTTACAAAAAGGGGGATTTTTATTTCTCTCCTGAGAATATCGCCAATGAGCCTGATTGTCGTGGATCTTTTTCTTTTTCTCCGCGGGTTCATTGGGACTTGATTGGAGGTGATTGCGCCACGCACGTGTCGCAGGATTAATTGAGATTGTGGAGAAATGATTGTTCGAGGAATCGTGGAGATTGAAAATTTTCAACAGTAACATACTATATTCTTGGAATTAAAAAGATAGCGAATCTCCATCGGATCGTCCGCGTGACTCGAGTTCAAATTTCCCGCGCTTATATACTTATCCGCACGCACTAGTCTCTCTATAACTTATCCGTCGATTCATTATCATCGCAAAAACGCCATTACAGCCTACGAACACTCTCGACACCTCGATAATCATGCAATAACAGTTTAATTTCATTAACGGCTACAAAACACTCGAAAAGCGTGAATAATCCTCTTATACGCGCGCATCAGGCCGGAAAAGCTTCGTAAATAATTACGAGAGCCGCGGACCGGATGATGATCCGCGGAACCGATAAGCCACGCGCGAGGAGAACACACTTTTTATCGACCTTCCAATACACGTTTGCGCAGTGTAATCCCACCTATACACGCGGAATATAACAGTCGAGTTTTTCCAAAGTCGATATTTCTGTTCGTACATCGATATTAGAACCTCCAGCTAAGAGTTTCGTAAGTGCAACGAGTGATTTTTTTGCTGTGCACGTTATCGTCGTCGGGTTTACTCGAATTACATTAATTGGTCGCAGTTACGAGGTGCTCGGAGACCGTCTCCGTCAATAAAGTCGTTCTCTCTCGCGACCGAGTTACCGCAGAAGATTTTGTAATGTATTCGCGCGCGCTTGCGCTGGTGAAGAACAATAAGCCGTCGAATTACACGAGCGATTATAACGCTCAAAGATGCGTCCTAGCGCTTTGTCGGAATTAGCGTAATTGGGCTTTTCTATAAGTATTCTTTCAATTTAGCAAAAAAAAAAAAAACCGTTCTTTCGCGAGTCTGTGAGAAAAAGCACGCGGTTGATCGCTGCATCGTTAGAACGTGCGAAACTATGATAATTTACGATGTACTTCGATGTATGCAGCGAAAAACTTAACGCGGCAGAGTCGGTATAGATCTACCGTAAAACGGAGTCGAATTTTACGAGCGGCTCTAAATTCGAAACACGATTCGGACGTTCAACGCGCCCAGTATACACACTTGGGCAGTAAACAAACACGAGATCCAATTAAAGAAAACCCTTCCTTAATTGTACATTGAATCAGCGAGACATCTGTCCGGACGCGTACATTACGATTCCGGAACACACGTTGCCGATTTTACGAGCCGGTCGTTATAGACTATACATTACATCCTCCTCGTCGTAAACGAGCGAACAACTGTAATACACCCAAGCGCGCGAGCGAGTACAGCAGTCGCTCGGGCGAATTACGTCAGGGCCGATCTCTCGCGAACTACCGGATTATGCACCGCCGACTGCGCTGCAGATTAGCCGTTAAAAGAGGTATAATTCGGCTATCTTTAATGAGACTGTTCGTATATTCATCGACGGGAGAGGGAAATTCCGCAGCGTGGCACGTGCAGACTGCATCGGAATTACCGCTCGAATTACCGTTCTTTGATGCGCGGGATCACGAGGTTGCAGCTAGGCGATTATGTCGTAAGGGATCAATTGTAATTATGCGCAAATTGCGTAAACTCGTTATTGCGATCTCGTCCGTTTCGACGAGGAGCTTTTCCGACTTTTTACGCTGGTCTTCTTTTTTTATTTTTTGACGGAAGCTCGAGTTTACCTGGACAGAGGATCGACGAAGAGGGCGACGATGAGGACCGCCACGAGGACGCAGGTGAGGTAGATGGCTGAGATCTCGTAGATCTCCGAATCCGGCGGCCTGTGCAGACTCTCGTGAGCGCCGTTGCCGATGATGCAGAAGTTGGCCCCGCACTTGCTGACCTTAGCCGAGGTGGTCGAGGCGTTGAACGAGCTTGCGTCGAGGTCGCCCTCGCTCAGTACTGAAAAACCAGAGGAAACATTTATTATATGCATTATTATTGACGCGCTGAATTATGTTTTGCCGCTTCGTTATGATAATCGCAGCTCGAATGATCGAAGCTTTTGAATATGCACCGCGCGTTTGTCGGAGCAAAAATAAGGGAAATATTTAAAGCGCAACGAAAGCGGCGCGTTTATGAATAATCGAACGCGATAAATATTCGGAAAAGGGACTGATCAGCAATTCAACGCTGATGGGGAAGTTTCGTGAACCGAGAGGCGGCTTAATGACATCATTATACGCGCAGAAATTTATTTGAGAGACGAATACGCGAAAAGAAAAAAAAACGCCGATAAATTACGCTTATCGCGCGGTGTGCTGCACACACACACACACACTATTTCGAGCGGCTGTGTTTACAGAAGAAATTGCACGAAGTGTCTCTGATCAAGTTGTAAGTGTTTCTCAACTGAACGATTCGCACGGCTGAACAAACGCACGATCCTTTTATTACGTTGGCAGCTGTCAATTTCGACGGATGATGTATCACTTACTAAATTATTCCGTTCGCGGCTTTGCTTTTCGCTTTGAAAATATTTCGGTTTGCGCGTGGCTCTATACATTACGGAATAACCATCGTAAATCACTCGTCTCTATTTTGACGGAGATAATCGACAGTGAAACATCCACGTATTATGCTGAAAAAGGATGTATTTATGCACGTATCCTCAGATCGCAGAAACGCGTTTAATTTATGGATAAAAAAGACGGGTGGGTCTCTAATAAATTTAACACTCGCGCTGCCGACCTTAACCTATCGAGCGAAAATCAACACGACCTTCGGAGCGTCTCGCTCTTCCAAAAATCCTAAAAAATTCCTGTGCAAGATTTCGAAATCACGTGAGAAAAAAACTCTCATCCTTTCCGATCGGTTTTGCTATCAAAACCGAGTGACGCAATTCATCGCGTGATCGCATATACATATAAAACATTATATTGCCCGGTTGATTTACAGGAGGACGATTCGCTCGACTATCTCGACCTTCGGCTCTGGGAATCTCCGCGGATCGGCGAACGATAATTACACCAGCTGACGACGCTGCGTGTTTTTGTGTGTGTGTGTGGGGGGGGGGGGGGTTCAAGAGCAGAATTTTATAGCTGTTCGAGTATTCGAATTCGCACACACGCGTTTACTCTGCAGCCACACGGGAAGAGGAAAGAACGAACGAGAATGTTTTTTTTTTTAATTTCAGCATCCGCGATAGCGTTTTATTGCCTCTTTGAATTTTTAAAAAAATGTCTGTATGAAAAAACTCTGCGCAGCCGAAAGAAACAATCTCTCTTCAGCCGGTAATCGAATAAGAGTCGCAAAGAAGAAGAAGAAGAATCATAAGCCGCGGCGCAAGAAAAAAAAGCAAAGCTCCGTGTATCTCACTCCCCATTATTACATGCACGCTCGAGAACTACAGACCTTCGCCGTTTGTCCCCCTCTTCTCGTCTTATCTCGAAAATTCGAAACTTTTATGCGCGGAGCTGTGCTCTCTCTTATCTAGCCTTTGTCCCGAGTCAGCATTATTTTTCGAAAGACGCGCGCAAAAGAAAACTTTCATCGACGCAATGCTTCGCTATCATTCCAAACAATGACGCAACCGCCTCAGAGGCAGGGTCGTATCCTTAATTTGGGTCAGCCGTCAGCTGTTTCGATAGTGCGCTGCACTGCGCTCAAATGTCTCTCTCTCCGCGTATATTACATATAACTGTCGAGGAAAGTAAAAAGAATAACTCTGTCCGGGAGATAAAGCGCGCACGCGAGAGAGAGAGAGAGAGAGAGAGAGAGAGAGAGAGAGAGAGAGAGAG
>QLSS01000026.1:761450-827092 GCA_024372645.1 Trichomalopsis sarcophagae | reverse complement strand
AGAGAGAGAGAGAGAGAGAGAGAGAGAGAGAGAGAGAGAGAGAGAGAAAGATGAAATGTGCCGCCGCGACGGTGCACGCCGATGATAAATGCTCCCCACACTCGGACCGAGTGCTGTCTACGCTCTCTTTTGCCCGTCGGTAATTATTTACGCAATCAAAGTAATTGTTGTTGTTGTTCTGATGGCTTTTCTTTCACTCGCGCGGGGGGATAAATTGCTTATAGAGAGGCACTCATGCGCGGATGATGAAGAGGCGTGAAAAAACGAGAATCTATAGAACGAAATAGTATTTCAACGACGAATCAACTTTCACTATAAAAATCCTTTATCGCGTAAACAGTCGGCAATTTGGAAAGCACGAAATCGTCAGGAGGATCCCGATGACGCAGGAACGCGACATCCTCTCAAAAGACGCAGCTGGGGGCCTTCGCCTACATCAGGCACGACCTTGACAAGGACTCGCGCGTCGAGCTCATGACCTTTGGGACCGGGACTGTATATATACACATAAGAGGTAAATAGTAGTCCCTTTCTCTTCGCGGCGAGAAGTTTGCTTTCGAGAGCCGGTATTTTCCGGATCGATATGAAAATGCGCGCGCGCGTTATTTACTTACGTTGCCTCGGAGATTTATCGGGTGTTGCATTGTTTCACGGCGGCCTTATATGCGTCAATCGTTTAAGAGCGACGTGCGGATACAGCTCGAAGGAAAAATAATACGCTGTACGCTTGTATTTGTTTTTTTGCAAAATTTATACGCACGATGCGATGGGCCGTAATAAGGCCGTAATAAGACTCATCTCTGGCCTGTGTTTCGGGGAAAACGAGATAAACAATGTACAGTTTGCACTGTACAGTGCGCGAGGATGCGTATTTGAAAGAAGTCGATTACTTGCTTTTAAATACAAATCCGGAGATAGTCGGCGGCTAGAAGATTACTAAACTCGGCCGCATCTTTGCTGTGACGTCAGGAGCTTTCTTCGATACTATATAATATCTCACGCATAGAGCGACCAGAGCTGATGGGAAGAAAGTGAAGTAGACGCTGACGCGCGCGCGCGCTTCGAAAAGCAAGACGGACACACGTTCCGAAGAATCAAAAATATTCGATCGAAAAACATTGGCTAACAGCCAGAAGAAAAATATGCATCCGCCGCTTCCTCCAACGGTAGGCGCAGGTGCGGAACTCGGGAAAAACCACGTGCGCGCTCGCGGCTTTTCATGCGCCGCGGCGCGCGTCTCCTCTCTTTATCGCCGCTCCATACAGTCGTGCGTGCGGTAGGTATAGTAGGAGGCAACGCGGCTACACTCGCGAGGTGGGGGGAGAGCCCCGTCGACTAGAGTTCGGTTTATACCGGTTCAATCCCGATATCCTCGCGGGGCATCGCTGTAACAGCCGCGGGCCGTTTTTCTCTTTCTCTCTCTCTCTCTCGCAGACGTTTACATTATACAGAGAGAGAGAGAGAGAGAGAGAGAGAGAGAGAGGGCACGAATATACTTATGCGTACCGTCAGCGCCTTTCGAATGTACCGAACGCGCAGTATGTGTGTCGATGAAAATCGGCTTGCGAGATCGGCGTCCGATCGTTACCACTCGAAACAACTCGATTACGCGCTTGTCGATTTTCCCGCGCGCTTCGAGCCATCTATCCGATTTTCACGGCCGCCGCCGCCGCGGATCGGCTGACCGCACGCCGAGTCGTTTCACTGCGCGAGACGCCGATCTCTCGCGATATTTTTCTACGCGTTAGTGGCCGAGAACGACCTCCGAGTTTCGACTCGCTTTTCCGATCGACGCGCCGGCCTGTAATTTCCTCGGCTTGGCAGAGTAGTAGATCGTGCGAGCGCGATGCTATTGTGTTCCGCAAGTACGAGGCTCTCACGCTACTGTCTTTAGGCTCCGGAGAGCTTCGCGCGTGGGTTTATGTAATTCTGCAGAGGAAGAGAAGATCCGGCGATAGCGGCGTCGGATTAACGTAATATGAGTAAATATACTCTCCGATTAATCGGTTGAACTCGGTTGCACGGCATTAATATAATATTCAATGATCGCAGAAGGTGAGTAAACACGAGGAGAACATGCATCGGATAAATACATCCGCAAATAGTATACTGTATCGGAGATCGGGTGTCGTCGGGTCGCCGCAAGTGAGTTTCAAAAAGCCCAGGATTTACGCAAGCGGCGACACGGGATCGCTATAGGATTACTCACCGAGCGAGGAGATGAGGTTGCCCCAGAGCTCGGCGGTCTGCCAGGCGAGGAAGAAGAAGCCGAAGAACCTGACGACGATGGCGTCCGCGGGCTCGTCGGTCAGCTTGGCGTAGACCCCGCCGACTTGCGTCAAGTAGGTGGCCTTGGCCGCCCACATGGGAGCCGCTCCCAAGCCGAGCAGCACACCGGCGGGCACGAGGGTGTAGAACCTGGGATAGAACTGCGAGCCGATGTAGGGCGCGTAGCACAGCATCGAGAGGCAGAGGGTCCACTTGACGGTGAGCCTCTTGATGAGGAAGGTCGGGACGAAGATGCAGCTGAGGACCAGCGCCGCGTAGATGGCCGAGAGCGAGACGGTGCCGAGGCCGTCGCTCGCGTTGATCGACGACTGCAGGTTCGCCGTGCCCTGGAACGCGGTGAACTGCACCATGAAGGCGATGGAGACGGTGCCGATGTTCTTGAGGATGCGCCACTTCTCGCTGCGCGACAGCTTGAACTTGCGGGACTGGCCATCGTCGTCGCTCGGCAGCTGGGGCGGCTTCTGCGGCTCGGGCGGCAGGCCGTCGCTGCCGTCGTCCTTGTAACCCTTGTTACGGTAGCCCACGTTGCTCACCGAGACCGAGTAGACGCTGCTGCTGTTGTTGCGCTGCAGAGGGCCGCCGCCCCCGCCGCTGTCGCCGAAACCGCCGCCACCGCCGTCGCCCGAGCCGATGCGGTTGCTCCCGCTGTTGTCCAACACCATTTTGCTAGGCGACTACCTGTTGACAGAGAGAAAGCTCGGGTTGGATCACTTTGGCTTGGTCAACCAGTTAATGCAATAATCAATCTATATGTGATGAGCGAATTTATTTAAACATATGCGGGCTTTCAAAATTCTCCGAAACTCGCAGAAATTCCATCGAGGCTACACGCGCTTGTTTATTCCACTTTCCTCCCATTTCGATCATCGGCCCATACAGCCGTGATTGCAGCCAATTGTATACACCGAGCGCGAGCTGCAGTGAAAAACGCAAACAAGCGAATTTCTCGCGCTGCAGTTCTGTGTACTGCAGTCCGAGTGCAGCACACGCTTACTAATTAAGCGCGCGCTTCGGTCAATAAACCGGGAAGCGTAATTATTCGCGAAATATATTTCGCTCCGCTGCGTCGTGATTATTGCACGCGTTTCGGCGATCCTTGCGGGAGATCGATAATTGATTATTAAAATTGCGCGCGCCTCGCGCGCAAATCAAGCTTGTTTATTATCGGAGCGGAAAGCGCTGGTTACGAAACGCGAATATTATTATAATCGCGAATGATCGTCGAGCGCGAGGTAATTTCGCGCCCGAAGAACCAATCGCGCGCGATCTGTGCAGTCGAAATTTTATTTTTTTTTTTCGCGCATTATAACAGCGTATAAGCTCGCGGTGATGATATTACATCACGTTCGCGCGCCGTGCTAACACATTAATTTGTAATTTTGACCAGCGCACACGTGATGCCGCATAACAAACGATGTACGCGGTACGGGATTACGGCGGCTCTGATGATACTTCTTTTGGAAAAGGACCGAGATTCTCCGGTGCATTGCACGCGTTCGATGCGAGTGACTATATAACTACGCTGCGCTGAAAAGTGCCATCAATTTGGCTAATTCGCGTGATTGGAGACGCGCTCGATTATGTATGTAATAATGTGTAATACGTAATACGAATATAGGGATAATAAAAATTACGAGATTCAATTAAGTACATCGATTGCGGCTCTCGCGTCGAAGTTTGGCAATTACGAGTTTCATAATCCGCTCCCGAGAGCCGGAATCCTTTGACGGCAGCGCAGACCCGCGGGGCTGCACCGAGCACAAGGCGACGCGGATATAGGAATTCCCGAGCCGGGGTTCACCACGTTAACTTTGCGACTAATTTCTGTTTGCAGAATTGTCCAAAGGAGGTTAGAGCGCATAGGGTTGGGAGCATTGAAAGTATATCGATCCGGAATACGATCAAAAGAGCAGTTTTCAATAATATACCTGTGACGCGTATAGCGATATCGCCCAACAGCTGAGAGCTGAGTTAATGAATACACACTCGCGCGATTCGCCATTGTTTTGGAAACGGCTGCACGCGCTTCCGCGATAAACGAGCTCTCGCGCGCGCTCCATAACGAGCTGACTTTGCCTTACATTCTTGGGTCATCGCGTATTTCTCGTGCGCGACAGAAGCGTCGCAGCAGCGTGGAATTTTTAGAACTCATCGTCCAATTACTTTCCAATAATACTCTGATAGCCGCTTAAATAAAGAATACAGTCCACAAACAAGCGCGCTCACCTTTCCGAGTCTAAATTTAGCCCGCGATCGGACTTTTCCAGCAACCGACTGTATACAGAGGAAATTTCTTTGAACAAATGCCAGCAGAGCGAAGTAGTCTTCGAAGAAATCTAAAGAAGCTTTCCATGCGCGAGCGCGCAAAAATGCTAATGGCTCGCGATCGCGGCGACGACGTGCAAAATACATAACTGTATACACAGAGCTGGCTGGGCGATGGAAAAAAGTTCCACGCGATACTTTCCAAGTTCGAGTCGCGTCTCGAGCTGCTGCTGCTTTTGCCTATGTATGCTAATCGAACCTGACGCGAGAAAGAGAGAGTTGTACCGTTATAAACGTCTTTTTGTCGATTTTTGCATTATATTGTAGGCCGAGCGAACGGCTGTTGTTTCTGCTCTTAATGCTGGGAGATGCCTTTTTCGCGTCAATTTATTGCGAGAACGGGGGCTTTGATCGATCGACGTGCGACGTGAGTTTCGGAGAGGTGATTTTTTCAGCCGTATAGGCTGCAGCCTCGTACGCGCACGTGTCACACGCCGCGCAAAAATTACGACTATCGTTAGGCGTATCTGCTCGCCGCCGACAATGTATAAATTTCCAAGATACAACGACAGTAATTCCTACTCAAAAACACGTGTCTGCCGCTGTTATCGTGACGGTGCGGCAAACACGTGTATAAATTTTCACGTATCTCGCGTACGTTTTCAGAGACACGCGGTGCATGTGTCACAACAAATGAAAATTCGCCCGAACGAGTTTTCCTCCCAGACTCTGCTGATCATTCTTGAACTCGCATCTATGCTACGCCGTAATAATATGACCAGCTCGATTCGACGGCGAATCAGCCAGTATACAGCATCGTTTCGCGCGTCTCCGACGGCACGTACGCTCGATGTAATATCTCGTCTGTCGCGAACGGCGACGTGTGTGCGTGTGTGCGTGCACACGCGTGACCCGAGCGCGAGACAAGCCGCGTACAAACGGGCGTGACGCGCTTGACTAATGCGCGCGCGCAGACGCGTGAGCTTAGTTGGATTGAGTTCGAGAGTCGAGATTGATAGGTCGATAATGGCGAGAAGTCGAGGCGCCACCGCGTTACGACAGCTGGAGAGTTTGGGATTGTTTTTCAGTTATTTTGCAATTTAGATTGCTCTCGCCGAGCTCGGATATGAGCTTCGTTTTGAAAGTTCAAGTTCATCGTTGCATATTTCCTAGAATAACACCCGCAATTCACCGCGGCAGACAGTCGGCCAGCTACAAATCCACCGAAGCGCTCTCCGTATGTTTTTCCAGCAAACACAGCCCGGCGGATCGATAAACCGGACGTTAATTGCCCCAGACGCCCTCAAGAAATAAATGTCCCGACGACGCCGCACGTTTCCGTATAGAAGATAAGAGAGCCGCGGCACACCATCGGCTGTGTGTATATATATGCAAGTTCAAGAGTGTTCGATGTTTAACGACGTAGCGCGCGCGCGAAATGAAATATTTCAGCGCGTCCGGCTTTCGAGCGCGCAGAACAATGAGAAAGGAAGTTTTTTATTCTCGATTGGCCTTCAGAGGTCAACTATTACGCGTGTGCGCCAAGTTTTCGTAGCGTAATCATATATATTATACATACGCGCGTACTATTCCGGCCGTCGACGTTCGGATCCGTTTCATTATACGCTAATAGCCTCGCTAAAAGTTCGTTCTTGGTATAAACGTACATATTTTGAGCCAAAAAACTCGCCGAAACTTCGCACATGCACAAGAAGTAGGAAGCGCGTCGAGATGTCCAGAAAAAACGTTGCGTAAGTCGCGCACGGGGCTCTCGTGTCATCGCGATGATCGAGACCATCGCGCGCATCGCGCAGACGAACAACTTTCCAGCTCGTTCGTACAGCTGCTTCACGCATACATACACACACGGGGGGGAAAGTCGCGAAATCTTTCATCTTTCGCAGCAGTCTGTATAAGCGTATATATAGCCTTGGGCGAATAGCGCCGCGAGAAGGAGAAGTCCCGCTAAGGTCGCGTCGCCGAGTTTCCTCTTTTCGTTTTGCCGGCAGCGCGCGCGCGCGCGGAGCCGGTATCCTGTTTTGGCACTCTCTTTGTTTTCGGGAGATGTTATTTGTCGCGCTTGGGTTTTTCGACGAGACGCACGTGACGGAGGCAGAGAGAAAAAAGCTCCGCGTGATACAGCCAGCAGTTTCGATATATTTTATGCGTGTTTTTTGATTTTTTTTTTTTTTTCCCTCGTCATCGTCGCTGCAGGTGTGCAAATATTTTGAAACGCGTGCGCTAGGGAAAACCCGCGAAGAAAATAAAGGATAGGCGGTGTTATACGACTCCTTAATTAACCTGAGCGAGAGAGAAAGAAAAAAAAACGAGAGTCTACGTCAAAATTTTCCAATGAGGATAAATACCGGTTCTCAAGTGTGTGTGCGTGTGTGTGTGGATATTGAATTAAAACGGCTACTTTCACATACCTCCATTTAAAAGTGGATCATGCAGCGAGGATTATCGCGTATAATCCGAAGACAAATGTGTCGTAGATCGCGAACGCAGCCTCGCGGGCAGCGTTGTAATATTGCTGCAATTTTATATCGAACTACGTTCGCGAGATACCACTCGCGCAGCTGTGCAAATTTCCGAAATTTTTTGTCATCCAGTCAAACGACTTCTTCTCAAAACTCGCGCACCGCTTATAATCGACGATTTTTTTCGATTTTTTTCGTCGGTCGAACTTTTTTACCGAGCGGACTGCCATCCTCGAAAATTTCCAAATTGCCCGGCGCGGAGCAAAAAATCGTGGCAAAAAATTCAGCCGTTATACAGAAACACGAATTCTCCATCCTCCGTCCTCCATCGCAACCGATTCGTATTAATCCCGTCCCGCAGCCCTTATCCGCACTCAAATTTAACCGAGCGACGCAGCAAACAAGTGTGTCTGTGTATATGTAGTGTGCACAATAGATACAGCCCTACGAAGAGAGGACGACTAGACTACGCGACGACGTCGTTAAGACGCGCAAAGCACAAGTCCAAGCCCCGAGTTTATTACCTGCAGCGCGCGGGCATTAGTTGATTTACTTTTAATGACCTTGAAAGTGTGTCGTCACGCGGCCGTCGCGTGAAACTCGGGCCAAGAAACGGTTAGGCGGCTATGTGCACGATGCTCGGGATGTGTGCAGAGCTGCGAGAGGATTTGGGTTACGAGAGATGCGCGTTTCTTCGATTGAGTCGTTGTACACAGGTATATTCGCATTCATTAGCTAACGCTCGTTTCGAGTAAGTAGAGCCATAAAACAACGAAGGGTCGTATTTTTTTCAAGGGTATGAGTACCATTGGCGGACGTAAACGACGTCGCTGATCGCAAGCTCTCGGCTTCGCCGGGTGTATAATGTGATTTAAAGGATCTCGAGCCAAAGCGCTCGCTGATTTCGCCGAAGAAGTATAGCGGTGGAGACGCAGGAGGCGCGCCGTAAACAGGAATTTTACGGCCGTGATGTAAAAGGCAAAGCGCTTAAAAAAATCGTTGTGTCATCCTCGCTCGCTTCACTTTTCCATCATTAATAAGAATTACGCTTTATGCTGATTGTAACTGTTCGCTGCTAAGGACTACGAGGAGTAGCTTATCGCTTCAGTGCCACGATATATTGCGCTTCCTTTTCTCGCAGACTTCTAACGGTAGATCGTTCGAAGGCAAAACGAAAGCAATTATAAATCGAAGCACATCTGCGTGATCAACGGCGGAGAAATTAGAGTTCTTTATAACAAATTCGTCAGTCTCGTATCGCCGAGAGAAGAGCAGAGGCCAACATTAGCGTCCGCGCCGTTAAAACGCAAACGTACGAATGAATAAAAAATGACCTCTATATATACAGGGGATCCGAAACGCAAAGCGATGAGCGGGTCCACATTTAAAATTGTACATATTCATCGAGCAAACATAATTACGGCCGGTGTTTGTTCGGTGATGGGCGAATTTCAGCCCTTCACGCTAAATGGCTTTTAATGTCGCGCATCGTTACATACCAAATTAGCTCTCGCGCGCGGCTCGTCCGCGCATACGTGTATCATACATAAAAGCCTTTCTATCTTTGTACGAACAAAAACCGCGTACGTCTGCGCCATCATAATTTTCCGACTGTGAGAAAAATAACATTGCATCAAATATATGTGTTAACTGTTAACATAGGCATGTTCGATTTGAGTCAATAATACGTATGTTAATAGATAACGTAGCTATGGTATATGTCAAATAGCTCTATGTTAATAGTTAACATATGGCTGCCCTTTACGATTTTTCATAGACTTTATGAAGTAATCAGATAAACATTACTAGAAAATACACTTGTATGAATTTTATTAATGCTGAGTAACTTTACGGTGATATTATAAAGTTCTGCGTGGCAGGTCACTTATATTTGAAGGAAAAAATGTTTCGAGGGGGTCCGCGAATCGATTTTTTAGTAAGGTGATAAATAGACTCGTCTTATTAAAAATCTGCAATAATGTAATAGACGAGAGCTTGAAAAATGATGTTTCCTCGTACAGGCATACAACTTCACAGGCTTTAACGATCCCGTCGCTTTGCAATTGCGAAAAACCACTCACAGTTCGCTCAAGAGCGCGCATAATCACCGCGTACACTCACACACACACACGCGCGCGCGTATTCTCCTTTTATAAGTACACCTACACGTATACACGGCCAATACGCAGCGATTAAACGAAAATTCACTTTCTAAATCCTTTGCGATCGCGACGCGACATTCCTTTGCACTGGCAACAAAACTCTCGAGCCGGAAGCAAACAGTGCAGCGCGAAAATACGGCTAATTGTCTGACTAACCGGCATCTGCGCCAAACTCGACGAAATAAAAAAATGAGTATGCAGTCAACGAGTCATGCTCGAGGCACATGTATACCTGCAAACAATAATCCTGACGTCAAGCACATAAGCAGCATTGTTGTGCGCATCTATCTCTCTCCGAGCCAAGGATCGCTCGCGCGTCTCTGTCATTTTCGTTACGAGTGGAACTCGCGAGCGAGGATCTGAATTAAACTCGAAACCGGGGGGGGGGGGGCGTGCACGGATGCAGAAGGTCGCGGGAAACGCGCCGTCGTTACGCTGCGGACAGGAAGACTGTGTGCGTGGAAAAAAGTAACGAACGCTGATTTTGTATTATTCGATTTCTATTGTGATATGCAAAGCCGGCTTTGAGGCTCTCGATGAAAAAAGTGCCCGCGTTTGCTATTGATTAACGGTTTTCAAGTGCGCACACGGCGCAACGGGTTCTCTTCGAGTGCAAATGGATTTTCGTTTGACGCAATCAGCGCCGCGAGAGGGCCGATTTGGATCCGATCGATCGGAATTAATCGAGCGCTCGGTGTTTTCCTGCGTTATTTCTTTTGCGTTGGCTATAAGTAAAGGTTAAATCGGATCGCATTCGTATTTACCAACGAGCCATTAATTAACGAGACTATACCGACTACGATGCAGCGAATACTGAATGGAACAGAGGCGAGAGCCTCTCGAAGATCGAGAAGCAGCGAGAGACTCAGGAAGCTCGTCTAGACCATCAGTTGGATGCTGGCCAAGACGACGCTTGCCAAGGAATCAAAATTGATTTTACTCGACGCGAGTCGTATCTTTCTGCGCGAAAAAAAGTAACGGTCGATTTGCAAGGAATTCGTTAACCTTTCGACTCGTAGAAACGTCGAGCGCAAAACGAGCGCGTAGAAAATTAATAAAGGACATGGTATTGATTTATGCGTAAAACTACAAGGCGATACGCAGAAGTTCAATTACAGAGAGTCGCGTGCGAGAGGTACGTTGTTTGTTTTTTTTTTTTAGAAAGGCGAATTCGGGGCCTATCTATTCCCGATCTAGAAACGCGAAGTTTGCTGCGGATCTTATCGGGCTACTCCGGCATTGTCGTCGGTAAATATACCGAACCCCGCGACTTTCGACGAACAAAGTAGTACGCTCGTCCTTTAATTCACTGCCGTATACGGGCGCACTTATTGTTTTTTTTTTTCGAAAGAACATCTTTTCAAAATTAAAGCGCAGCGCACTTTCACGAAAGAGCAATTATTCACGGGGCGCAGCGAGAACAAATCTCAAGTTAGCAGTCCCGGTGTATAATTAACGTCTATTTAAACAGCGTCCTCCCGTACAGCGTCTCAGCGAAATGGCGACGTAATGAGCTGCTTACACACTGGCTGTATGGAAAAAGAGCACCATAGAGCAGACTCTCCATTCGGGATTACGTGGCGGCGGTGTCGTTAACCCCGGCTTATTTAGTTCTTTTCACACGGCGACGGACACCAATATAGTCATCATAATAATATCGCATGTATATACGGCTAGCCCGGGGCAAGGTGATTGTCGTATAGAGCGAAAAAAGAGTAATAGAGCGGGGATCGGAGGAATTTTCGCGCGGGACATAATGAGAGGCTCCCGCGCGGTTTTTTGCTCTGGATATATCTATATAACGCCGCGGGCGTTTGCCGGATTCGATTAGAGGGAACGGCACGAGCGCGATTTCATCGAGGCGTAAAATATTGACGACTTAATCGACCGGTCGATATTTTTGCCTTTTATTGACGGTGGATGAATAATTCGGTATATAATCGAGCGCAACAGCGCAGCGAAAATCGTATCGCCGACACAACAACACCATCAGGCGACGAGAAAATTTATAAAATATAATACAATTCTCACATTCACGTATGCTCCAGAGTCTTCCCACCACCTTCCAGCAGTAGCAGCGTCGAGCCTCCGCCAACTCCCTCATTCACGAATCTCGCACGACTTGAGAGCCTTGATTAGCAGCGTTCGCACTTTCGAGCAACACGTATACACCGTACGATATAATAATACACGGCTGGCGTCGTCGCGCAACACACGGGAAACGCGCGTGCTGCTGCAGACACCAAGAGAGAGAGAGAGAGAGAGAGAGAGAGAGAGAGAGAGAGAGAGAGACAACGGGGAGCGTGTATGTACAGCGCCAAAAAAGACATGCGCGCGGCCGAGACAACGAGCGAGGAATAATAAAAAAATAAGGTGTGCGTGCGCGGCTCGCGCCGAGTCAGCGCATTGTGTCTGCGGCGCTCGAGCGCAAGCTCGTCACGTAAATTAGGCTAATATCGATTACGGGCACATGCGCCGAGAAAGCGCGCCCGCGCGAGCCTGTGTGTGTACAGAAGTAAGAGTGAAAGAAGACGAGGAAAAAGAAGGTGTACGCGGCTGTGTTGGGAAATTCGCCGCCGGCGTATAGGCCTTTGTTGACACACACACAGACAGCAGGTGTTTCTTGTATACACCGATGTGTGCTTTTTGGGCGTGTGCGAGAGGGATTTTCAAAAGTTCCTATATCGATCGGAATATTTTTCGCGACAAGACAGAGACACGCGCGCGAGAAGCGAAGAGCAAACAACGATTACGCGTATATAATTATCTCCCGGGAGGTATATAGCGAGAGGAATTCAGCGGCTCTCAAAACACGCGTATGTACCTACTCTCTAAGAATTGGCTCGACTCCCCGTCTTCGATCCACGTATCACGCAAGCTGTGCGTATATTCGTTTTAGAAAGTTTCAAAATCCGCGCCGTGACGCGGGTGCAACGCCCGCATGTATATATACTATCCGTTGCTGCGAGTAAACAGGCGTACATATACTTATACGCGTGCTGCATAGTGGAAAGAAAGAAAAATCGCACCTCGATGACTTAACTGTACCGATGAGGCTATAGTGCATCTTCTTGGCTCGGCCGCCGATGTTTGTTCTCGGACGCGCATACCTTCGCGGTACAGATATCCTTCGGGGTTTCTTTTATGCGAGCCGGGAGCTCTCGGTTCGAGGAACAAGCAATTGTCGTTTCACAGAAATAGTTTAATAATTCTAAGCGAGCCTAATTATCCGCTCTGTCTACCTGTCGCGCGTAGAGCTGTGCACGTGTTTTGTTGTTCTGCGTAACCGTGTGTATACGTACACTGCTGCGGCTCTCGATGAATCACCGGCTATATTTATTCGTTCGCAATTTGGGTTTGCTGAAAATTGCCGAATTTTCCAGAGGGCGATTCTTGAAAAATGTCTCTTAAATTCACACATCTGCAGGCTTTCGATTGGAAATATTCGTGACAAACTTCATTCACGAGAGCCAACGCGGTATTAACACAAGAGATGCGCGCGCTGCCAACTCGCAGCCAATTAGGCTTCTTTTGCGTCGCAGCCAATTAGGCCCTTTTCGAGACACTCGCGTTGAAAATTTAATGCGACGGGGAAATTCCGTTCGAGGGTCGATATTCACGGTCAGCCGCTTGTAGAGCTACGGCTATTTATAGATCGTTTGTTTACTTTTTTAAACTGCCCGGTGAGCCATACTTCAACGTAGCTTTAATTTTTAAATTTACTATACACGAGAAGGCAGAGCTTGCGTTTTGAAAGCCGAGCAGAGTAGCACTGCAAGTTCGCGTGCGCCGGCGGGGAAAAGCGCCGCGTCGGGAGGAATTAGCGCGTTGAAGTGTATCGATCGGACTGTATGCGGAAGCGTTTTAATTTCCATCAGGCTGAGTGGAGTAACCATCAATTAGAACTTCTCGTGCTTTATCTTATTTTTCGTCGGTAGTTTGTCTTTGGGAAACACGTTCCTGCCTCTCGATAGAAATACCAATTCAATTACGGGCTATTATAGGAAGGACGTTTTTGTTTTCAAACAAAACTTTCATTGCAGTGCGTTCGTTACCCTTTAAGTTCGAAGCGCATCCGGGACATCTATTAGGAGGAAAACTCTTCTGAAAATAAAGGCCATACACACACACACCTGTAGTAGATTACTACGACGTTTGAACCGGTTCGACGCCGCCCGAAATTTGTTCGAATAGCCGCAGCCTCCGAATTTCGATTTCTTTCTTCGATATCGAATATTATCCTCGTGATGTTGTGTACCGGCCGAGGCCACGTGTCGCACACGTGACTTACTCCCGGAATACACGATCGCGACCGGTATTTCGGGAATCGGTATGTAACTACGCTGAAGCTCGTGAAACCTCGCGTGAAACGTCGCAGTACGTCGATCTCGTTATCGCTCGATGCGGGTATAACCTCGCCGGTCGGGATTTTTTTCACGTACGCGCGTCTTTTGTTCGCTGCCCTTTTTTGTTCTCAACCGGTTCGCATTATATTCTCTTATCGGCTGACCTGCAGAGTTGAATAAAGATACCAACTTCACTCCGAATGAGCAATGCCTGGCTGATAAGCACTCTGCTCTTTCGCATCGAGGTCGCGAGACCTGTAAAACCAACCGCTCGCAATTAAATAAATAAACTATGGATCAGCATACAATGCAACAAATACCGATCGTCGCGGCGATTCGCACGCAAGCAGTGCACTTTTTTGCATAATTTCACATCTGCACGTTAAACACACACACGCCCGTGTGCATAGAGTTCGATCGAGCGAGGAGATTCCCCGCGCTCGCGCGAAAGTTGCAAAACGCGATCGGTAAAAAATCGATCCCAACCGCGCGCGAGCAAATAAATCGGATTTCATCATCGTCCGAGTCGGAGAAAAAAGGACTTAATTAGACTCGCAAATCATCCAGCTGCCGTGTGTGTGCGCGCGCGCATTAAGGTTGCGAGAGATAAATGCGCGCGAGCTACAAAGTATGCGAGCTGTAAGTGCAGGCGAGAGAGAAAGAGAGAGAAAAGGAGCACAAGTCGCGTCGGCGCCAGGACGTCCGATTTTCGCGAGTGCGTCTTGAGAGAGAGAGAGAGAGAGAGAGAGAGAAATACTGGGATGGCCTCTTTCTTGAATCCTCTCAACCGCGTGTGTTCGTGTCCAGAGAATTTCCAACAACTAGGCTCTCGACGAGCCGATTTCTTCGATCGGTAAATTTCCGCTTCTTATTGCCGCGATCGTTACGAGAAAAAAATCGAAAGTGTTACGCCGTTGTTCTCCGGCGGCTCGCTGCACCGAAACTTTTCCAAACTCTCGGAGGCACAAAGCATCGAGGAGGCTCGTGATGGATTTACAGCCGACGCGTTAATGAAAATGTTTTCATGCGTTCGCGGTGTCCTGCAGCCATTGTCAGATCGGCGCACCGATGAAACTTTTCACGAGTGAATTATGGGCCGTTAGCCGAAGCGCTGATGCACGCGAGCCAAAGAAAAGGATTTTATAGTCCCAGTGCCGTGCTACGATTAACCGCAGCGGCAAAAGAAAAGGGATGCGAGCCTAATTGCGAGTCGGCCGCATAGGCTATTGCTTTTTTACTCTCCTCGGGAAAAATATGCGAATAAATTTCAAGCTCCCGCAGACCTGAAAATTATTAGCCTCGGTGATATTCCGAATTCGAGTCGTGCGCGCACAAAGCCGCACTCGATATAAATGATGCCTTCGCATACCGATGCTCTCCCTCAATTCTCTCGGCGGCTCTCGCGGAGAGCCATACCGATCTTTATACGTCGAGTTCTCCCAAGAGAATCTCTCTCTCTCGCGCCGATGTATCTAAGAATAGATACCAGTCGTCGTCGCCGTCCAAGCCTACTTGTCGCTTTTTTCTCTCCTTATACCTTTCCTTTACTCCGCGAGTCGCGCGCTCGGATAGAAGAAGGAGAAAAAGGCGAGCGGGGCAAAAACCGAGGCGCGCGCGACCGGTATCCCTCGCGCGCTTATTAGGTCCGAGTGGACTTTTCCTTTTTCGCGCGCGAGGCGATCCTCTTTTCTTCGGCTCTTCCGACTCGTTATGTCTGCAAGCGCGCGCATGAGCATCTCGCAGGAGAAACGATCAAACGTCCTTTTGCTCCTTTGCTTATGATGATGATGATGCCGGAGGATAGGAAAATATTCAGCGCGCGCGGGATCGTAACAGTTTTTGCTCGCACCGGTTCTATATTTAGAAGTTAACGAGGGAGAGATTTTTGCGCTTGTGTTAATTTTCTATTTATAGACAGCGCGTAGTGCGCGTACCGTTTCGATGCCTAATTTTTCGTTTTTTTTTTCTTTACCTTCAGAATCGACGCTTTGTTACGTAAATACAGCGCCGAAAACTTTCACTGCAAGGCGGATGGGCACAGTCTTAATTCCGCGATTTTCGAAAACGCCGTGCGGACGTCGGAAACTATAGGTATGATAGGCGTTAAGTAGTATAGGAACATTATACTCCACCTGCTCTCAATCACACCAGCATTTTTAAGTAACACATCGATACGATCGCGCGCGTGAAATAATGCGCTTTTCACACTCCGCGTCCAGGATTGATTTCGACTTTATATACAGAACGCTCGCTCGCTCGCTCGCGCGCGCTTATAATAGCGATAACATTTACATGCAGCAATCGCGTGTGGCGTGAAAAACAATAGACTCGTTAATCTCGCGCTCAAAAAGGGTCACGTTGTTCCAGAGATATAGATATACACTGCAGACACGCAGCGCTGCTGATCGGACGAAATGCACCGCCGCCGCGGCGAGAGAGCTGAGTCGGCTGTATTTTTTCAATTACGTCGTTTTCATTCAAAGTGCGTTGAGCCTGCCTTTTGCTTTCATTCACGCATACAAAATTCCACTCGAATTTCTATACGGCCGCGATGTAATCAGCGCTAAAATTACGTAATCTCCTTAACGTGACCCCTGCTGGAGCCGTAAAACTCTTCCTCCTCTCGAACTTCCTATAGGCATATCGAATTTGCCTATGTTTATTGCCGCAGTAAACCAATCAAATCCATAAATTACCGTCGAGTATAGATAGCCTCTCCGGTGGCGGAGCAGACGAAGGAGACGATAAAGCGGACGAGAGAAACCGCGAAAAGAGGAGATACTCTAACACGTATATATCATGCGTAAGAGAAAGCCCGCGGGCGCACGTGACAGCTCCGAACGAGGAATCCGAAAACTTCCGGAAAGCCAGGCGCAGCCGGATTCCCGATCGCGGCCTTGCCGATTCGGAAACACGGGCGCAAGGTGAATCGCGACGCGTTTGCTTCCGAAAGCTTCGGGATGACGTAGGTGAAATGAAAAAAAAAACAAAAAAAAAAAAAAAAAATTATAAGAAAGAAGGAAAATTCGAGTTCGTTCCGGTTGGTCGAGAAGCTGCGGGAGATAAGGGGTGCGCTGTTTACGACTTGGCTCCGATGCGAGTGAGTCAATTCGTCGAGCGACGAAGTTCTATTGTGACGTAGCGAGGCGGTTGACTGCTTTATCGAGTTTGGATCGTTAGAGAAAGAGAGAAGTAACTTTGTTTGTGTGATAAATTAATTAATGCGGGTGAGTGGATGCAACGCAAGTCGCTCAATGTTGTTGATTTTAACGGATAACGAATCGTAATTAAATTTACAATTATAATTTATACAAACAAACGGGATGATGCAACCGCAGCTGTGCGCTTTATATTAATTCAGAATGTTTTTTTCTCTCGATGTTGTTACATTGTTCATTTTTTATTAATTTTTATTTCGGTATTACTCACCTCGAAGACAATCGTGTTAATGAAAACATATTTTTTTAACAAATAGTATAACAAGTGCTCGTGCGATAGTTGACATTTATTTAAATTAAAGCTTGTGGAGAGCTGGAACTTCCATAAAATATATCTCAACAAGTTTTAATTTACTTATCTAAACTGCAGATTTCCCCAAAAAATTGTCAACATACATACTTTATATTTCAACTTTCATAATTCAAATTATTTACTTTTAGGTCGTGTCGGAATATCGAATATTGCTGCACTAGAGCATTAATGAGGGGATAGAAAAAGTTTTAGATACAGTAATGAACATCGTGTGCACTGATTATTTTTATAAATTTGCTCGAGTTATAACCTTTCGATTTTATTGAGTGAATGCTTATATAAACTAAAACTTATTTTGTCAAGCAAGTATTAAAATCAGAAACCGGTTGCACATTTTAATAATCAGTCGATTTGCTTAATATTACATGTGGCACTGTAAATTAATTTTTTTCTGGCAATTATTTTTTATTTGGCGAGTATTTTGTTCTACTTTTACAACCTCAGTATCATAAATTATCGGGCATTTTTATCTTACTCGCATTTATTTATTCATTAAATCGTCAATGACGATTTCAGTTTTATCTTGGGAAAAAAATCCTTGTTATGCTGGTAGCAGCCTGCATAATTTATTGTTTTAAACTTACAGCCGAGAAAACTAAATTGCTTTGTGTAACAGTTTTGCAATGAACTTTTAATCAGCGAGATTAATTTCGAGTTGCTCGAATAGTGTACGCTGTACACGCAAGACGTATGTATTACAGAGTTGAAATTTCTCTTCGAAAACTCAAAATCGGCACGGTCTCGCGAGACTGAATAATATTATCCTCAAATACCATTTTGAAACTTTCCAATATGTAAAAATCGGCTCCAAAATCGGCAAAGCATGCCGATCTGCCACTTCGTTATAAGCGTACAGAAAATACAACACGTGCGCATAAGTCACTAAAACCATAGAATATATGCATAGAGCAAAGAGAAGCACAAATACAGATAATAACTCACGTCGTAGAAAAGAATCCGAACCCGATGCGGTTCGCTACCGAAGTCTGCCGTGCGTCGTCTTCGTTCCGTCTCGTCCTGCGCTTCTCAGAGTTCTCCGATCCGCAAGCAACCCCCGTCGAACTCACAGTACAAGCTCTAACACTTACACGAACAATCGAACCGAGTGAGTATCCGATTTTTCTGAACCGATCTCCCGGTGAAATCGGCAGAATAATCCTTGTCTCGCACCGTAAGCCTGCGACAAAATCGGCGCCGCTCTCTTTCTCTCCTGCGCACGTCCGAACGAAACGAGGGTTCGGCGACAACTGGCGAACGCCCGAGCAAGCGAACCGATCGGTACTGCGGCCAATAATCTCTCGTCGTCGACGAGTGTACTTGTGCTCGTGCGACTGGCTCTCCTCGGCCGTGTGCACACTGTATAACTCGCTGCGGCTGAGGCACACGCGCGTAGTTTCTTGGCTCTGCCGGGCACACTCTCTTGCTGCTCGAACCGCGCGCGATACGACTCTGCGCTGCCAAAGCATCCACATCCACAACTATACTCCCTGCTGCCCCCCTTCTCTTTTCTGCATCTGTGGGTTCTGCCTCTCTGTCTGACACGGGCCGGTTGTCTCTCTCGCACTTGCTCTCTCGCGATCGGCTTGAGTGTATGCGGTGCTTGCGAGTGCCGATTTTTTCTTTTTTCTTTTTTTTCTTACCGATCTTCGTCTGTGATCGATGGGTGGGGATATTTTTTAGTCGAGCTGCTTTAGGCTTTTGAGATTGCGATCTTTCTCGAGAGATCGGTATGCGTGAGTTGGATTTAAGACCTCGATAGGAAATATAAGGATCGTTGTTAAATCTTGAAATAGTCAATAAATACTGAAAATCGGCACTATAAACATGAATTCGTTGTTAAAAATTACTTCTTATGTAAAGTTGAAATCAGATAAATTTCATTATTACAAACGCATTGAGACAAGCAAAGTGGGCGTGGACGAATTTTTATTTTGAAATTACTTTCGCTACATTGAACTTTGAGAAATTTACCATACGGCTATTACACAAAAGAATAATTTTTTTTCGTACAATTTTAAGAGACGCAATCAAGTTATAAAGTCGCGTTCGTTCTGCTTCTTTGTACCTTTTTGGTGGAATGTTTTATTTACATTCCGTATTGACACAAGATAACGTTTTAAATTTTTTGTACTCGGCGAAAGAAGTGTGTTAAGCTCAAAATTGTATTCCATCATTAAGTAATTTTCCCACTTTTATTTTTATTTTCATAATGCCCTTTTCCTTTTGCTTTTTATCAGTACCATTCATATCTCTATACTATAAAATTTTGCAACTTTGTTAGTTCTAAGTACGTATTGTATGATAGTTCTCTTTGTTGTCGATGACCATTCCATTAATACGCTACTAGGTTTTCTGCTTTTTATTTTGAGAAAGAAGTGTATAGGAGAGAAAAAAGGTGCACTTAGCATATACAGAAGATCCAGCCATCGGTCTCGTGTCCATGACACAAAGTAAGGAATGAAACTTGAGTAATCAGGAGTCTGCATAGTCAGTTGTACAAGAAAATTAGAAATGATCGAAAGGCGACTCTCAGCTACAGTGATCAACCAAGAAATTCAATATTACTCTAACAATTCAAATTCAATTGCGTTTTAATTGCAGAGATGTTTGCATTTAATTATATACTCGTCCAATGTAGCATCATTCCGGTATAATAATGCCACGCCGCGCTTGATCAGTGACGCAAAGGTCAATGAATACATTTCTAAGACTTGATAAATGCAGTTTTAAATTCATGCAAGCGAATATCAAAATCAAAAGATGCATGAATTTGAAATGATAGGTGAGGAGAGAAAACGCATGATGGGTTAACCTTGCCCTGTTAAACCTCTGACGGCGACTGTCGTAAAACTTATTGGCGCACGCCGACGCGCCGGATGACGTCATCAGCAACGCAGGACGATAACCTTCTGATGCTTGTCTGTTCCTCGATTTTCACGATTTGGCATATCATTTCGAGGCGTTCTTATTGTTGTTGCCTCGGTTACGGCTAGTTTAGCACCGACAGCGGGTCTACGTTTCTTTTAGAAAATTTAGTTTGCTTCAAAAATAAGGTGTAGATACTTTGATTGCGAAGCCAATTAAAGCAAAGTGTCAAAGTTGTTTATATTTTCCTCAAGCTTATTTGAGAAAACAAAAATACAGCTTGAATAATTATACATAATGAATGTAATTGCTCTTAGATAAATAAAAGATATCTGACTACTCTTCGCTACTGTTGATTCTCGTATTAAAATTAAAAATATTGTCTTAAGCGTTCTGTTGTGGCTGGCTATACCGATTTTCATAATTTAAAGATCATTCTCGAAATATCAATTACTATATCAGCGTTTCGCTCGCGAGCTCATTAAGCTTGTGTCCTATTGAAACAGCTTGGCTTTTCCATTGTGTCGGAAGTTTTCGAGTCACGAGAAATTAATTCCAACTATGAGTTATTATAATTATGTACGTCACTAAAACCATACCGAAATATTTTTTGCTATATTTACGTTCTTACAATGATTTATGATTTTATTTGAAAAAAGAAAAGATGCAAGTATTTTCTCGATCTTTCAGTTTTCAGAATGAGTGTTCAAAACTTTTCCATGTTCTCTTATCTGAAAGTTTGACAATCAGATTTTTCACAATAGGTTACACCACGTGTTTTTACAAGTTAAGTATTGCGTATAAGTTCGGCGCATAATCGGAATACTGTACACGGAAAAAAATGGTTGATAACGGTAACAAACCGCTTGGCAAAATACGCACCAACTATTTTTTTGGTTAACCTTACCAATAACTTGATAAATGTTACCAAAAAAGCAGGTAACTTACCAATTATTTTATTACACTTACCAAGTTATTGGTAAGGTTAACCAAAAAAATAGTTGGTGCGTATTTTGCCAAGCGGTTTGTTACTGTTATCAACCATTTTTTTCCGTGTAGTTATGCTTTCGGGTGAAAACCGGTAGTTTGACTTGGCTAACATGGTTTACTTTTCTGCAACTTCATACGTATAAGTATAATTGTAGTATACGTTACACGCTTCAAACGACTAAAACTTACTACATTGTTTGATTAATAGGAGCCAACTTCGTCTCTTATTCTTGTGAAAAAAAGATAATGGCGTCGACCATTCCACCGCTACAATACTAAGTGGAAATTTTAACCGAGCATCTTAACCAACACATCAAATGCGCATCCGTCTCAGCGGAAGCATTCTAATTGCAGAAGTACATCACAACAAGAACTCCATTCACCTTTTTAAAATCCATTTCGCGGCAAGATGTTATCTCCCCAGAACTCAAACCACAACAATAATTAATCCACCCCCCCCCCCCGAACCTTCCATTCATCCGCCAAACTCCATTGTACTCGGTCCTTCCGAAAAGAGAAAAAAAGCCCAACTCTCAACAAAGCAATCGAGCCCAGCGTCCCAAGCGCGTCTTTCGCGCGGATTATCTTCTCCTTCGACTGCTCGCTCTTTCTCTCTCCCTCGAGTTCTTATTCGCGCGATGCATGCACCGCTGCGATAATACTTCGCGACCGGCTGCAAAGCCCTTATCTCCTTGAGGCGAAGCTCTCGTTACAGACAATGGCTGCAAAAATACGGGAAGCGCCGAGTAGGAGCTTCTTTGATAATTGCTACGAGCGGTTTTTGCAGAAGTGATAAGCGATCGGCGCGGAATTCAGAGTTGAGCTTTTGACTGCGCACGTATTACGCGCTTATGATGTTTTGAAGTTTGTTTAACTGCGCGCGATGGGCCTATAGATAGAGTCCGCAGCCTTCTAACGAACTCAGAAAGCGCGCACCGAAGTATTATTGTCTTTGAGAGGATCGTGTATGAATGGGGGGGTTGTAAAGGTTCATTGAAGTGGTTATTGCTGGAGCAGCTTAATTTTCGGAGCGAGTATCGTTGCGAGAATAGTAGTTACCTTCATTAGGATCTCGATAACATTGTACGCCGTGGATAATTAGAACTACTTTTATTATAACTCTGGAGATTTAAATTGTGCCGATAATTACTCCCTAGAACATTCCATTAGTGCAATAAGCGCGTCCTCTACATAATAAAAACAACTCCGTACAGATCCGAATCCGCTGGCGTGTAAATATAAGAAAAAAATTTTCTACGATCATCGCGCGAAGCGTAGAATTGTCACTCTTTCTCCTCCATCGCGGCAGTGCGAAATTAACGCCCACGCGAAGGGCAAATCGCTGATGCCGAGCTCCACCTCGTACAATTGACACACATTCGATTGTCAGTTGTTCGCGCACTTGACTCACTTGATTCTCTTCTTTAAAAATTCAAGGGTAATCGAACTCTCCGCCAGGATAATGAATTGATGCGCGCCGAGGTCGTGGCCTTGCTGGCGCGCGTGCGCGCGAAAGTTCTTATGCGATCGAGAGGTGCGATCGGCGACTTAAGGGCACCGATCGAAGATTTTTTCAATCGCCCCGCGACGCGTACGAGTCTAGTATTCTAAGTCGGGGAAAAATAGTTTTCGGCGAATGCCATTGTTGAGCGACTGCGTATTTAGTATTTAGCACAAGGCGCAACGCTACGTAACGCGCTACTCTTTGAAATTTGTATCTTTGACTTTGCTCCGCGCTGTTTACGCGCGCAACTCGGCATGATTGACTGCCTCGGCTTTGGGCGTCGTAAATCTCACCTGCTTGCAAACAAAAACGTTGTAACCTGCAATCAGTTTCAAAGTGTTTCATCTCTCGAATTTAATTTCAAGCTCGTTTATATACTGCCATAGCCAGAGCACTGAATCCATAGCGCACGCAGAGTGAAAACTCCATCCAGAAATCATTTTCTCATACTCCTTTTGATCTTCGGTATAGCTGCGAACATCAAACAATCCCCGAATGGCTCCAGCCAGAGTCAAAAGCAAGCAGCCGATCTCTCTCACTCTCTCTCTCTCTCTCTCTCTCTCTCTCTCTCTCTCTCTCTCTCTCGCGTTATTATCTTTGTATAACGTCGCAAGACAAAACGTCACGTCACGTCAGATCCTCGTCGTCGTCGTCTGAAGATCTCAACGTCACCTAGGACTGCGCTAGACTCTCTATGTATAACACATGCATCGGCAGCAGAGCAACATGTCAGGTGAATATTGTAAAAGGCCTCGCGTTCCGTAATGCCTTTGTGATGTAACGTTGCATGGCTGGCACTGACGAACAATTTCCCGCGCGATGAATCGAGAGCTATACTACAGTGTGTATGTGTGTGTCGCGTCTTTATAATTAGCGGGAAAGCGATGGGCAGACGAAGAAGTTATTGTGACGACGCAGAATTTTAAGGACGAAATCCGTTTTCCTCACGATAAAGCTTTGAATTCGTTTTCGGGTGTCCGGACATAGAGATGATGCCGCAATGATGATCCTGAGGTTTCCGAATTGCATCTGCGCTCGTCGTAAAAAACGTAACGTGCGCGTACGACTAACAACAAACAGATTTGCTGTTTTATTCCTTTATGATGAACTTGCAGCGGCAATTGAATTTATCCGTTCGATCAAACAATGTGACGAATCCCGAGGACTGGC
This sequence comes from Trichomalopsis sarcophagae, assembly GCA_024372645.1. Classification (NCBI taxonomy): domain Eukaryota; kingdom Metazoa; phylum Arthropoda; class Insecta; order Hymenoptera; family Pteromalidae; genus Trichomalopsis; species Trichomalopsis sarcophagae. The sequence goes on along the minus strand of QLSS01000026.1, from coordinate 803,490 downwards.
GCGACATTTTTAAATTTCGATTCTTTCATTCTGAACTGTATCGCGTAAATTTACAATCTTCATTAAAATTTTCCCCATTTTTCTTCAAATTCGCAGTATAAATATCTTGATGGAATATTTACTATTCTTCGCACACAGTTCAGTCATTATTTCGCAATAGCTCGCAATTACGGGCGGAAAGCCAAACAAAAAAAAATCAACGAGCACCGAAGAAGACGTTATGGAAATTATCGCGTACACACGAAGGCTAGTGCGTAACCGCGCTCTGTAACAGAGCACGCGTCTGCCAATCTGTTTTCATTTTTTTCGCGACTGAATTTATAAGCGCTGTTTGATCATCTGGCGCGTCCACTTGGGCAAACAGTCGCTCTCGCGAAGCCGAGAGAAAACGGCCTGGTTGTAGCGCCAAAAATTGAATCGTTCGTCGAATTCGTTCGTTCCGCGACGGGTTAATTGGCTCCATGCGCGTCAATGCGGCCAGAGATTATGTGCACAGGTAAACGTGGAGAAACGCACGAATTGCGCGAGATGCGTCTGGGGACAAAGCAACATTTTTGCCTGTTTGGAGAGCTAATTTACCGTTAATAACCAGTTTATCGGCGAAGAGGAGACACGCAGCTTGCGAGTTTTTGAAAGTTTTTTCCTTTCAGAACCCTGTTTATTCGCTATACTCGATACGTGTGTTCGAAGTTATTTTAACGGTTTTATTCGAATCGCAATCGCTTTTATTTTTATCTTTCAGGACGAGGATCGCATTGCGTAACGTAAAACTTTGCGTTCGTCCAGTTTCCATAAATTTGTGCGTCGATTCTAAGTAATATTCCGAAATAAATAATTGTTTATATTCCAGTCGTCTTTAACAGCAGATATATCCATTAGCACAAACGATCGATCACCTCGCCTTCGTACACCTTTCCCCAGATCCTCATCTCTAATCGTCCGAGGAACGGCATCTATCTAAGCGCAATAATTGCAATTAGCATTTGCTTCACTGCGGATTGATTGAAATTGACGTAATGCCGGCTACTGCACCATCCGCGCCCCTGCGGCTTTAGCTGCCGCGCAACTATATATACATATACAACGAGTCGATCAGCCGGCTAACCGTCAGCCAGTAGCTCGAGCGATGCTGTGCATGGATTATACAGACACATATTTTGGAGGGAGACTAAATATATAGCAAAGGGTTAATTGGCTGAGGTCGCGCGCTTCCAACATTTTAATGAGGGAAGTGGATGATCCTCTACTATTCTTTGACGTTAATCAACAAGATTTTAGTTACATAATAATAAACACGCTGTATGGCTTTTCGTCCTCGTCCTGTGGTGACGACGATAACGAGCGAATTCAACTCTTTTCTTGCAGCCAAATACGAATCCTATTTCGGGATTATTGATAAATGGCGAAAGCTCGGAAAGCCTCTGTAGAGAGGAGCTTTCGACATAATCCATCGAGGGGTGCGTTTGACACTCGCCTGTCGCCACATCGGACGTACTGTCTGGCATCGAATTCGCATTGTCGAGGAATACATTAAGCACGATCAACAAGGAGACGAATCGCGTACATAATATCCGCGCAAAATTTATCACTGGTTAATCCTTGCATCTTTCACGAGCTTTTAGCAAAATTTCATGCTGCTTATTATACTTTACGTAAACGGCATTTCGAATGTAAGCTTGATTCGACTTGCAGCGTGTAATCGGAGGCTCCGCTCTCTTTTGCTTGCTTGTGCAAGGAATTCCGTTACACTGTGACATTGGCGAAAAACAATAAATTAAAGAGATCCTCCCACGCGTGTCCGTTCGAACATCGGTTATTTTATGTCTCGAAAGCTCGGAACTTATAGCCTTATAGCGTATCTCTAAATAAGATTTTACACATAAGCTCTAATTAATCACGACTGTATACCCTGCGCAAAGTACAACATCAATCAGTGCTCGAACCAATCCCCGTAAATTACGGGCAAATCCTCCTCTCTCTCTCTCTCTCTCTCTCTCTCTCTCTCTCTCTCTCTGTGTCTAAGTCTTGCCTAAAACCCTATCTCGCAATGTCGCGCAGTTACTCCGCGCACTTTAATCGATTCACGAAAGAGCTGCGAGAGAGAGCTTCTCGCGGTCGACGAGGCGCGCAAGGTCGGGACGCTCCACTTTCGTGAACGACATGGCAAATAGTCGAGGCGAGAGAAAACGCCGGGCGCTGACGACGACGCATTTCATACGAGATACTCGCGGAAAATTGTCTTTGCGAGAAAGTGCGCCGCTGGGTTCTTCTGGAGCAACGACTCACGTGGGATGAAGTAATTAGAAATTGAATGAAAATTTCGTTATCCAACTGCATAATCGAAATCGAAGAAGGAGAGAGAGAGAGAGAGAGAATTTCAAAATGTAAATACATCGCATCCATAGCGTGACGTCAACGCACTAAATCACACGAGCAACAATAAGTGACGTCAGGCGATGCCAGCACATAGTCGTTAGCAACTTCCGAAGTCTTCGAGTATATTAAAGGAGAAAATCTGTTGCATTTCATATTCACGTGCATTTATTTGCGATGAACACAATCTCTTTCAAAATAAAGAAAGCGGCAAAGTTGATTAAAACAAAAAGAAAAAATCGAAATACAACAATCCACCAAACATCCAGCGCAAAGCGCTAATTCCCGCACAAGCCCGCGCCAACGGGCAAATCTCAATATTCATCGTCCTCCGTCAGACCGCGGCTCTCTCGTCCACCTGAATACATACATGTATAGGACTCTGCATTTTCGTCGACGTCATCGTCGTGCCGGACAATAAATCGGCCTCGAAAACCCCGAAATGATAATTTCGATCCGCTCGTCCGCGCGAGCAATTACACATCGTCGCGCGTGTGTGTGTCTTATGTCCGCGCAAGTAGACGCGACAATGGAGAAGCGCACGTAGAGTCGCGTGCGCCGGAGAATTTCTAGAAAGAGTCGGAAAATCTAGATAGACCGGGGTCTGCGAGCAATTACGCAATCGTTACATTACATAAATCAGTAACGCTTGACACTTCGTGACACCGCGCGGAGCCTCTCGTATCTGGCAGTCCTCTGGATTATAAGAGTGCAAGTGTAATTTGTATCTGTACATTTTTTTTTTATGCTTCTTGTATTTACAGCCAAGCAGTTACCTTACTACGAGAAAATACCGCTACGATATACTATCGAGACCACAATCCACACCCTCGTCATCGGATACCAGCGCTAAAGCCAATTGTCACTCCACTATACCCCTGAAAGATTCATAATTCGAGCTAGCATCTCCGGCACAGCTTACCGCGCCCGCAGAATTCATCTCGACGGGCAAAAACCGCAGTAGCTCGCGCCGAGCGCGTAATTTATCATATACAAACGCGTCGAGGCGGGGAATACAGCGAGGGAAAGGATAAGCCGCGTCGAGATTCACGGGTATAAGCCCGAACAATGAGAAACAAATTTCGATATACTTTCTTTGGCGCTGCAGCGGGATAATGAGATCGCGACGCTGCAGACAACGCGAGGGTGAGAACTGCTTTTTCCGAGGATTGGAGACGTATAGACGCGCGGGCATTCGAAATTATAGATGCGGTATCAACATGTGCGAATGTACTACACAGTGAGGAAAATGAGAATTTGATTGGGCTGTCGTCGAAGTTTTGTCTTTGCATCGTTCTCGGAACGGGCAAATTATATCCTGGATGAAATTAAAAATTCTGGAGAAATATTGTGAATTCTCTTTTAAAGTGAAATCCATCAGCTGTATTTTTCGCGTTTAATTAACAACAACGCAATCGCAAATCAAAAATTATTTCCTGCTGCAGATACATCAGTTATATGTCCAAAATTACAAAGGGGGAATTCCAAAGCTATTTCATTTCTGCGAGAGAAAACGCAGCGTTTACGCATTTTAATAAAATTTCCTTTCGAAATATTCGGAATACCGCAGTAGACTTTGACGCGGTATTCTCGTATAAAATACTCGCGACCATCTTACGCTATTATATACCGCCCGCCGCCGTCTATTCGCGCGCGCGCGCGCGCGGCAGAGAGATGTATTATGAAGCCGGTGCAACGTAAATTGCATTGTATGACTCAGAGAGATCTCGGCTCTCGCTCATCTCTTTTGGAAACACATCGTTCGACGCCAGCTGACGAAAGTCTAATGTACAAACGAGACACGTTATATATTATAGACTCACCGAGACGCGCATATCAAGCAAATATTTGAACATGTAATCGCGAGTCTCCCGAGACACATAAACAAGGGAAAAATAATCGTACGAGAAAACAAAAAAAAAAAAAAAACATTTTTTGTTTGCCCACCTGCCTCGTGTGTCGTTTGGCTGATGCATAAAGCAAATTCGTGACGGGAGATTATACCAAGATTCGCAGAATATTATTAACCGAAAATATCGCATGTACCTAAACACTATGCGTATATATAATATATTCACGAAGGGAAAAACGCGCGATAACGAGTTGGCTGCACGCATGCTTGGCCCCGAATATGTATATAACTATACATACGCCGTAGACGCTGAAAAAAATATTTTCACTCCTCGAGAAACGCGACTGCTTCACGCTCGATGCGTGCAAGTGACACGCAATCAGAGCCGTGCGACTGACGTTGATGAAAATTTATCATCGAATGTAAAACAGGTGGGCGGCGCGTACGCGAAACGATTTTTCCCTCGAAATTGCGGAGCTTTCGATAGTTTTTTTCTAAGCGCTCGTTAATTCTCAACTCGCATATCACGGAGATTTTTTGAGTCTAGTCATCGATGTCGAAAAAAGAAAAAAACGCAGAGAGCCTCGAAAAGGATTGACAATCGTATATAACAGAATGAAATCTGGCTGAGCAAACCCTCGGGGCGACAAACATCAATCCGCGTCTTCTTTTCAATCCGCGCACACAATGGAAAACGCGCTCTCTACTATCGGCGCATCTCCATCGTTCGCTATATACTTCCTCTCATCTAAACAAACCGCGGCGCGTATACAGTGCGTGTTTGGCCAACACTTGAGGAGAGGAGCGAGTCAGCTCGTATAATATTGACAAACTAAGTTTATCCGGCTCGTTCGCGTCTAATTATCGCGACGAGCAATGGCAAATATTTAGATCTTCTCTCCGGATATCAGTTTGACGATCTGCTCTTCGCAACTTTCTTCCTTGCGCTATGGTCGTAAGTATATAAGGAACTGGTGGTAAGAAGAACTAACGGATACGATGAATCCCGAACTCGTCGCCTACTCGGCATCAACACCCGCACGCTAAGAATATAACGGCTAAAATCGCTCCTCTATCTCTAACAGCCGCGTCTCACGCGAGCGCCATTCTGCTCCGCGGCGGCGCAATCGAAAAAATCTGCCTGCAGCTCACACAATGGGACTACGGCATAACCGCGGCGTATCCGATTCATCTCAATGAAAACGATCTTCCATACACGCACACACACACTCGCGTGCACGCGTTGTATATACGTGTGTGCGCACCGATGGAAATCAGCGAATGAAAAATCAGGATACAGATACAGGCGCGCGGATAATTTCGGGAAATCCCCCGCTCGATTCAAATCGGCCGACGCGAGTATACATACGTATATGTGCAGAGACGCTAACGACTCTCGACGCGCACATCCGGCTTCCGCGCCGGCGGCAGTCGCGCTGTTGCATATTGCGTAAGCCGATCTCGCGGCTCTTCCGCGACGAAAGCTAGCCGCGAAGAAGGCTAGTGGGCGAGGATGAAAAAATTCGATGAAAATCGAAACGCGGAATAAAAAGACTGTTACACTTTGTATAACGACGTGTCGAATGCCTCGTATGTAATACGCGTGAGTTGTGCATGAAAAGCTGCTATAGAGGGAATAACTGCTTCGTACTTCCTGCACTTGCTGAAATTGCCAAATTTCCTGCAATTTATTCCCTGCTTCCTGCGCTCGCTGCTCAACAATCGGCTGCCTCGCGATTCTGCAAATTTATAGTGGCTATCCTTTTATGATAATCATTCCGTGCGAGATTTCGTTTCATGTCCGTGCGCGCACGGATATCGACTAGCGAGAAAAATATTCGATGCTCCGCGAAAAAAGACTTATCGCGCAGTTATACTCCGTCAAATCGAGCCACAGCAAACGCGCGGCATAACGTGTTAATCCTCATTGTTCTGCTCCACACGGGCCCGTAGACAAGCTCGTCTAATAATAGAATCCTCCGAGCCGACAAACGCGATGAAAAACAGATCCCAATCGTCGCACTCGGATCAGTCGATCGGACTCGCCCGCTGCAGCGCCATCCCCTTATATATATCGACGACCTTCGCTCACGCGAGCTTTCGTACACCCCCCAACGAAAAATTTCATAAAGCCGACCTTGCGCTTCGTCGCGCGCGCTATATCATACAAGCTCACAGCAGACCGCAGCTAACCATAAACCGGCAGTCGACCTTCGGATCGTAATCTCGCCGCGACGGCAGCCGTATAATACCCTTCCCGCGCAATTATACATCGGCGCAGGAAACGCGCGCGCGGCGTAACGGACTTTTTCGCGCCGTCGATTTTCCGTGAACTTGGATCGCTAACCGAACGGATATGTGCGACGCGCTTTTTTTCCAGCGTGTATAATATAGCCGAGTGCACCAGGGTTTACGCGCGATTAAGAGGAATATCGGGGGAGTATGCGTGGGCGCAAGCACACCTGGGGGAGTTTGAGTGATGGCATAATATACGCGTGGAGATAAAGGGCGTTTACGACGTGCGGATAGGGAAGTCGGTCAATGCTGTCTGTCGTCCCGGGATGAGTGTGTATACATTATACGATGTTTGCCTGCTTCAAGATATAATTTCATGGACGCTACTTTTCGAGCGTCCTAGTTCTTCTTTTCGGGGGGTTGGGGAGGCTTATCACTCGAAGGTGCGGGACTTTCCGTTGCGGCTTTACAGAGGCTCTTGAAAGTCTAAAATTAGCACCTCTCGAGTTCGTTTAACATTGGTGAGGAATGAGGAAACTCAAAAAAATCTTACTTTTTCGAAGCGAATGTGCACACACTTTCCAAATCCGCTAATCATTCCCCGTTTACCCAGGCTGTCCAAACACTCGCATACCTTTCAGAGTCGCAAATCAAGCTACATCGTACCCCCCCCCCCCCCACCCCACTTTTAGAAATCATTGCGGAGAGAGTGTAAACTTCCTTAATTCGACGACCATTAAAATTATGAGCACAAACGTCGACGGGGAATGAATGACATAATCGACTCATCCTCGAGGAACAAACAGCGCAAGACGCGCGATAAACTTTACACGCGGCGGAGAGAAAGAGGCGGCGATAAAAAGCGCCTTCGTAAAGCGCTACGGCACACAGCGCTTGGTCTCGGCCGATCATCGCTCTGTACACGGACGTACTCAGCTTTCAGTGAAATTGACACTATTTTTATCTGGGCGATCGTAAAACGCGGACGCGATTCAATCTTCCGCGGGCGCGCAAGGAGCTGTCCCGACAGCCGTGCGCGTGAGCGGAATTCGCGACGCGTCCGGCAAAAGGCTTTCCAAATTATTGGAAAACGATTCGCGAGCTTTTCGCATTCCTTTTACTTTTCATCATCTTTTGCGAGGTTTTATTGGAGGAAGACGTGTTGGGGCCTACGAAATGTCCAGTTACATGCTTTAGGAATGTATTTTGAGAAAATTTTGACAGTCTTGCGCGGTCAATGATGCCGTTAAATGTGGTAAAGATTGCTAATTGAAAACAGCAATATTACGAACGGTGAGTTGAATTTTCAATCGTACATTCCGTGTGAATCATCGTAATCAAAGAATTTTTTTTCACAGTGAATAATAAAAATAATTTGCAGAAATTACGTAACACACGAGTTATGTTTTTCTTCATTCATTCATGCATAAATAATTCATCGTCTGATAATGAAATTGACTATTTATTTTTTTATTTATGCCGACCGAATCGGCCAAAAGTTAAATCTCGACGAAAATATGTTTACCCACAATTTTGGCACTAAATCCGAAAATTTTAAATGCTCATCAGCATAATATCACCTGCGTTGAATCTTTTAAACGAAACCGCCAGGAACGCGCGTCCCTATTTGTTTTCATACACGCAGGCGCACGTGCAATGGCTTCACCAAAAACTGTAAAATCTCCTAATTTGCATACTAAAAGATCGCTACACCACGTATAGAAGAAGCGAAAACCGGCGATAACTGGTTCGCGCGACTCTTTCGGCTCTGCCCTACGGCGAGATTCGTCTCTTTTTTCTCCGATTTTCGTGCGCGATTCTGCGAAAGAACCTTGACCTTGACCTAAAGAGAAGCGCGACTACGACGAACTTGGCATCGAAGATGATTTCTAAAACGCGCAATTTCGGGTCATTAATTATTGTTTGGAAATGGAATAGGTCGTAAATAGTTTTTCAGCGATAAGATACCGAATTTTCGGAGAATAGCGAGGGCAGAGGGGAGATTAGCGTATAGCATAATAGCGTCGATGAATAGTGATGAGTCGATTTGGAATTAGCATGTCTCTCTCGCTCTATCGAAAGGTCGGAGCTTCGCGAGGATTAGTTCTATTTACAGCCGATACGCTGAAAGTGAGAACACTGGCAATGGCTTACAGGTGAATGAGTACTACTCTCCGTGACCTGTTATTCGATTAAGCTTTACAAAGTCTTATTAAACCCATTCAATATTGCGTCTGAGAAATATCGCATTCTTCGGAAAACATTTGCAATAACTGGAGGATAAATCAATGCATCATAGCGTTGAACTAAACGCGCGACGACAGGTGGTAATGAATGCAAAAAATTCTATATCAAAAAGTAAGCAGAAAGACGTGTTCTATCAGCGTTTCGGCAGTCGCAGGCGAGTGTCTGGAAATATCTCTCTCGCGGTATGACTGTCGATCCTCTAATTAACGAGAAATTTTCCTTGACAGCTGGATCGGCGGGGCAGCGGCAACGACACTTTATGAGAGAAATTTCGTATTATTGGAAATATTCCAGAGAGCGTATCTGAAATGTCGAGGAACTAATCTTCGCGCCGTTTGCAATTTAATTAAGATTTAACCTTTTTTTTCTCGTCAAGCTCTGTGATTCTCGTTTCTTTTGTTGGCTTTTGTAAATTCATTTTTAAAAAACTGTTTTATTTCCATCAAGCTTATAGACTTTGAAGTAACACTTTTTGAGGCAGTTTAAAATAACCGCTGCCAATTCATTGGCACGTAGCTTCCTCCAACTAAATTTATAGTTCCAATAGATAAAATATTATTTAAATATACAATGTTAATGTTTTTTTAAATATTTTCAATCTCGATTATTTTGCTGAAGGAGCAATTAAAAAATAATAAAAAATATTGTGGATCTGAATAAGTTGGAATATAGTACAGGGCAATTACAAAAGAAAAGTTTTATTTATATTTCAATTGTATTATTAATATTTTACAATATGTTTGTGATAAATATGTTGCGTCATCATACTGATGTGTGCATGTGTGTGTGTGTGTATAATATAATATACATAAATTAATAGGGAGGGACTTTAACGACGTGCAACGACACCCCTATAAGAGGAAGAAAAAGTTTTAACAAAAATCAGTATTACATATTTTAGCTCTTTACTTGCGAACCGCTCGACGAAATCGTTTAAAATTTTAGCAGCAAAAAGCTTTTTTTATAGTTAATCACCAAATAAAATGTTGAAGCATTTGACTGTATTGTTTTAGAGATATGAGAAATCAAAAATTTTCAAAAAAAATTGAAACCTTGATATCTTAAGAACCATAGGAATTTGAAAGCTGCGCAATGAACTTAGCCAAGACCGAGTAGTTCCAGAAATATTACGGTATATATACACACACGTACACACACACACGCACGCACGGACATCCGTACGGACATTTTCTTAAAACACGTGATTTGAACTTCTAACACACCAAAAAGTATTTTCTAGAAGTTTTGACGGAACTCAATTTTTTACTATTACAACGCTTCCTCTAAGAGGAAGCAAAAACAAAGTGCATTAATAAAAATACAAATAAAATTCATCTCTTAGTATTCGAAAAAATATATCTTCAAATCAAAATTTAAAAAGAAAAGACATGTTGAACTAGGTTTTGAAAGCCACAACGATTACCGGCGCTCGCGCCATAGAGATTGTATAACCAAAAAATCATAAAAAAAATAATAAGTCTTTTTATGAATACATCAGTTAGCTGATTATCTGGCAGAATTAAAAGAATTGATCTACCATCCTCGGTAGGAGTCGTCGACGGGTCTCTTCTCCCCTGGATATCGATTTTTCTCGAAGCTAATTAGCTTTCTGTAAACTTCTTCTTCCTCTTTCCTTCACAAGGCTGCAGAAGATCGCATACTTGACCGACTAAGTCCTCCCGCCAAAGGCACGCGAAAATTCATTAATTCGCGCTCGATCTCTCTCTCTCTCTCTCTCTCCCTCTCTCTCTCTCTCTCTCTCTCTCTCTCTCTTTTCCGACGAGTTAATTAGAGCCTCGCGGCACTGGCAGAACGTCGAGTGCATAAAGGCAGTCGTAGATTTGAGATGGAGATGAGGCGAGTTTTTTGCGCAGGTTCAAGTTTGATTTTATTTTGTTTCTCGAGGCGCAATTTATTCAAAGTTAATTGAAGAAGGAGAAAGGAGAGACCGGCTTGGTTCTGAGGACGACGATGAAAGAAAAAATTATCTCGTCTTATGGAAATTTCTTTGGCTGCGTTTAAGGCAAAAAAAATGAACAATAGATTACGCTTATAAGTTGGGATTACGCAATAAATGCAGGCAAAACGCTTTTAGACTCCTTCTTCTGCACTACCGCTCATTTTCTCGGCAATGACGAATCATTAGTCAATACGGATATTTTTGCTGCAGTCGCGCTATTAGCGGATGTAACTAACCGTGTCCTAATTTTGAAAAAAAGTCCATTATAAAATGAAGCACGACACAGCACTTTCCTTCACGGTATATTCACTATATTTTTATCACAAATTATTGCCAGAGCTTCCAATTAAAATTTCTCAATATTATCTCTTGTTATAATTTTCCATCAAAACAAAAGAGCCCTCTGTAACGAACGAGTCACTCGCCAATCGCCATCGCACAACCCGTCAGACAGCATCGGAACGAGAGCTTCTGCCACGCAGGGGCGGATGAATCACTCTGTATCTCGATGCATCGCTGACGTCACACGGAAAACGAGGAGGAGATAGGCAGAGGGAAAAAGGTAGGAGACCGGCAAGAGGAAACGCGCGCGCGAGGGTAATTATGCAGACCGAGATCGAGATAGGGACGCGGTGTATTGTGCGCCGTTGAGTGACGCGCTGTCGAGCTTCGCGGATATGGATATCATCTATAGAGGGTTGAGGAAGGCGCTTCTAAGGAGCTGGATTTCACGTTGTTCGCTGTTGATCGGACTCGTGGAAAATTGTGTGTCTAATTAATGGTGTCGATGTATAGGTTACGTATGTTGTTTTCGTGAACCTTTATGATTTTCAATGGAATGTATAATAACGCGTGTAATGTGCGATGTTACGGGAATGATTTTTTTTTCAAAAACACTGCGTAAGTATTGGTTTTAATCGTTTGTAGAAATCAGGTGCAAGAACAAGTCATAAGAGTAGTAAACAGCGTTTTAAGGAGAAATATAGATTTAGTTCATCATTATTTTATTAAAAATAATTTTTCATCAAGAATTCTCGCCTTTTCATGACGCTTTTCCAAGAATTTTTCAAAACAACTGCGCGCGACCTGTATATAAAGAGAATTCATCAAGTTCAACCGCACAAACAAAATTAAATTCAGGCGCATACGTGAAGAACAATAAGCCAGCTTTCCATACTTCGCCTCACAAAACACGCCCGCACGTCTGTCTCTGTTTTAAATATACACCTCGAATCCACTCTAAATCACAGCTATACAATCCTCCAGTACGACACAGCGTAAACTAAAGACTCTTGAGGGGATGGAGAACAACAAAATCCCTTATACAGAGGCAAAAAGCTCGGGAAAATCACGCTCGGTCCAATCGCGATCCCAGCTCCGTCACTGCGTTCATTCTGTATAGACGTAGAAACCGATGCCTGGGGCATCGGGAAGGTCGTAAAAGCACGGATTGGAACTACGGATATCGCTTGGTTGACGTTTTTCGCATCAGTGAAGGCTATATAATGCTGCTGTGGTATCGAGGATCCGCGATGATGATGCGCCGCGCGAGAGAGGCAATAAACGAGTGCCTCAGACGACAAGGTAAACCAACAACGAGTTCTAATTTCGTCTCGTGAATTATGGCTGCTGTGCGATTGCGACTGTATACTATCTCTCCGCGGGCTGTTCGCAAAGGAGATACGCTGCTCCTTTATCTATGGAGATTTAAATTTAGACTCGGTCATATGTACCTCGATGTTTTTGCACGTTGACGCAGTGTAGAGGAATTTCGAGAGAGAAAAATAGTTTCGAAGTATCCAAAAGAGAGCTTAAATAATCGAAAAGTTGGGTAAACAATGGCTTCAATTGAGAAAATTCGCATCACTCGAATCGACCCAGCGAATCACAACAATTCCATCTCTTCGCGCGAAATTCAATAGACGCTGATCGAATACGCAGAAAGCGAAAAGAGAAATAAAACACGCGGCCAAAATTCGTCGCGCGAGTCCCTCCCTCGTTGCGCAACAACCGCATCGCGAGGATAATCCGCGAACGCAGCGAGCATCGACAAAACAAAGGACTTTCGCAAATCCGATCGCGCTTTTTTCGCTTACAGAGCGCGTTACTCGTTTAATCGCCTCTGTGTGCGTCGTTTCCTAGAAAGTCGCGGGACGTTCTTCTTCTAGGCTATGGCTTTTGTCGTCGAGGTACGTGTCCTATGATTGGATTACACTGGAAATTGACGAATATGGTAGCAGCGATCGAAGGACTTTTGTTTTCGGGAATATAGGAATTTTTTGGCGCTTCGACTCGTTTGCGACACCAACTATACGATGCAAAGAGTAAAAGGTCACTGCTCGTCGCGGAGGGAAAAGTTTTGTAATTATTTGAGCTTTTGGGAAGAGTCTCGAAAGTCTGAAGGATCGGAAATATTTTTTCTGATCACCCTCTATGTTGAAAAAGTTTGCAGTTTATGCTGCACATCGAATTCTCGAGTAAGTAATTGCCGCGTCCAACGCGAAATGACAAAAAAATCAGAGTGTAATTAGCGCGACTTCCGAGAAGCAGCGTAAACCGATTAACTCTAAAAACATATAATGTGCCCAACAATAAATACTCGCGCACTTATTATAGGAACTCATGCTCATCGAGTCCGCCAAACGACGGTAATAATTCTCGGAGTGAAACGGAGACAATGTGTCGGACTCAATAAAAGCGAAGCACGGCCAATTTCCACGTCGAAAATTCCCTGATTTACACCGTTTTCCATCTTTGGCACGTGCTCCCGGCCATACAGCGAAAGATTTTGTATATTATATGGAGCACTTAACGACCAGTGTAATTGCGCGCATGGATGTACGGATGGATATACGCGCGGTGAAAAACGAGAGCTGGTGGACAATTTGTACGTTGCGCAACGATAAATCAGGCGTGGAGTTAATACGGGTGTTAAAGTAGCGTGTATTTGTAACTGAATTACGAGTTATTATTTTGTGGGTGAAGATTTTTACGAAATTTTCACTGCGTGAAATCAGTCTTGCCACCAATTGAGTCTTGAGAATGATCGGAGGCTATCAATCACTCGACTGCTCGATCGAGCGAACAGGTGTAGAGCTCTTGACTTTTTCAGTTGGTTTGGCACAACGTTCAACGTTGTACGTATACGAATTTATAAAGTCAGAGAGGGAGAAGCGGAAAGCTTACGGAAAGTATGGGTGTAAGTGTATACATATAAAGGAAAGATGCATCGTGAATGCGTTACAGCTCTTACTTTGTATTTATGTATGCTTTGCGATTGAAAGAAAATCCATTAGCGTTTAGATTATGCCCTCGTATGCGTGCAGCTTTAGAGAATAAATATGAAGGTAAGATTCTATTGCGATAAATGTTAGAAAAAGAGCTGATTCCTGCACTGACTAATCCTTTATTATTAAAAAGCTACTTCTCCGTATACGGCGCGAAATCGCATAAATTTAAGTCTTAGGATGGACATAAATCTGTACCATAAAAATATACTTTCACTGGTGTAAAGTAGTAAATCACAAGGATTACTAGAACCGGCACGATAGAAACAAAAATTATACTTTCAATTTTGATACTTCAAATTCTGTAAAGCTTATCGCAAAAATTTGCACTGTTCCTGCAGCCGAAAACAAATATCGACTTCCCTTATCTAGAACATTATATATTTGAAAGCCTGTTCCCAAAATCCTCGTCCTCACCCGCACGGAAATTTCCACTTTTCAGACTCTATATTGCACGTCTCTACTTCTCTTCTCGCGAACACATGCAAATACAATCCCGACATGCCTAGCGCGCGAAGGCGAGGGTCGTCTCTCTCTCTCTCTCTCTCTCTCTCTTGAGAGATCCTCCATGAATAAGACGCGAGTCGAATTCCCGAGTCAAATCCCAATACCTACTTACACATCGATCGGCGAAGATATAGGTAACTATTTATGCGCAACGCAGAACGAGTCCTGATGTGCGTCTTTTCGCGATATGGCCCCCAAGTAGGCCATGGTTCAGCTTGTAAGGACACCGGTTAAGCGCTTATATGGGTGTATATATAGACGATTGGGGTATAAGAGAGGGCCACAGAGAGGCGCATGTAGACATGATATGAGCGCGCGCGGTGAGCTTGCGCAAGAAGGTCCGAGCGAGAAAGCGTTGCACGCGTTGACCGCCTGATTCGCGACAGAATTTTTGCCGTTGCGCTATTTGAGCTTCGAGTGAATTTGTTGATTTCTCTCTAAAGTTTGTGCAATGCGTTTGCAATTGAAATAAATTACCATTCAACGTATCGCCCAAAGAATTGTTTCAGTACTAACACAGTTCTACATCTCGGACCAACAATATAAAGAAAGTATCCAACTTCTCTCGCTTCTTCTCAGCCGGTCGAATTTTGAGAGAAAAATCTACTAGACTCGAGATTAAACCGAGTTCACTGTCTCGCTGGCGGCAAACACATCCGAGTGTGCCTCTCCTCTCTCTCTCTCTCTCTCTCTCTCTCTCTCTCTCTCTCTCTCTCTCTCTCTCTCTATCTCTTTCTCTATTTGTGCGAGTTTATTAAAATAAATTGAAACTTCCCTAATGTGCTTGTAAACGTAGAATCTCGCCGCGCACGACGAGCCAAAAATATCATTATAACTCACGTACACTCCAGTGCGTAATTACACTACTCCGAAATTCGCGCGCGCAATGAGATGGTTTTGGGCAACTTTGCAATCTTTGCAATTGTTTAACGACTTTTTCCCCCGCAGGTAGCGAGGCGCGAAATTCAAAAGCGGCGCCGAAGACGCTTCTGCTGCCACGAGCTCATAATTGCCGCTCTTGTAATTACGCGCGCGAAACAACGACTCCTCTCGCTGTGCTTATTTCACGTGCGCTTACACGGTGGACGATTGAGATGTGTCGAGCGCTGCACACGCGCCGGATCTCGAAAAACTATGACGAGTGTGTACGACGATGATTTTGAAGAGGAGAAAAACGTGACTCGTAAAGACGTTCGTTAGCTCTGCCGTTGAGACTATGCTTCGTCGGCGGTAAATTTTCTGTTGTGTGTTTTTTTTTCTTTTTTATACCCAAGAGAGAGGTAGGTAGGGTTTCGAGGAAATTCATTAATCTAATTGTTGTTATTTCGAGCGAGCTGATGGCTACGCGTGATTTCGATTATTTCCACAATTTCATACTCGTGATTTTTTCCCTTGAGCTATCTGCGACTAAAATAAGAGTCATATAATTATTGCAATTTACAGCGTGTGCACAGGCTCAAAAAGAGCGCTGTATACAGTCTGATCGAAAGTCTATACTTCATATCGCAGTCGATCCGATTATAGAAGTTGCGAGTAACGGTCCCAGATGCAGTGTAGCTCTAAAAAAATGAGCTGATAAGCCAATTGGTATTCAAAGTTAGCGATTCGCTGCGTCGAGCAATGAAACGCGCGCATGTTGCTACAGATGCCCGATAAACCTGAGCGAACGAATCGCCTTTGGCTGTATATATACATACGGTTTTATGCACCGAACGAAAATTCCGAGCCAGAGGAGCCTGGCGTTTTAATTTTTTTTATTGGCATCGTAGCGAAAGAGATTTTATTGCTGTTTTGAATTTGACGATGTGAGAATATAAGTCGCGCAATATTTTTCGCAATATTTTTCATGCAATATCCGTTGCGTTTTACGCCTTTTCGAATAAACGAAAAATACTGGCCAGTTTACTTTTAAAATAAGAGCCCTGACTAACCGAGTCTATAATCATGGCATTGTACTGTTAAAGGCCGTAAGAAAACAATGAAAATCCACGGCTACTGGATGCATTATCGCGCGCAGTTGATTACAATGGCCCGAGTGAGCGCGTCAATGAAGGGTAAAAACCGATATGAAAACAAACTCTGAGAATACGGGCTGTTCCGGCGCTGCGCGAAATGTTTATACTCGGGGCCTCGCGCAAAGAGAGAGAGAGAGAGGGGGGGGGGGAGTGCGAATAATGCGATGTTTTCGTAAATAAAGTGTCCTTTGTGTACTTACTTGTGACACTGCCTGTCATCCGATTTAAATTCTCTGCTCGATTATCTGTCAGCGGTCATCGAATCCTCGTGTGTCGCGTAGCGCAATCTTTGCAATCCATATAAAATACTTGTACGGCGAGGCTTTTTTTACTATACTTATGCAGCTCTTCTCAACGAGTCTCTTCGTATTCTCGAGGTTGCTTATACCAGTTGAGACTGGATAATTTTTTTTTTCGGCGCAAAAACCTTTACGAATCTGACACGACGCTCGTAAAAACTACAGGGTATCTTTGAGATATTAAAATCGTTTTATGGTGTGCCCGATGTAACGTATATAGGATATTCGCTATACTGTTTTGATCTGCTGGGCGCTGCACGTTGAGAAAAAAAACGAACGTTTTCGTTTTGTAAGCAGAAAAAGCAGCTCCGGAGTGTCTCGACTGTGCAGAAATATGAAAAAGTCGTTAACGATATAAGTATGACTCACTGGCAAAAAATAGAGAACACAACAATAAATTCACTTCTGAATTATCATCGTACACACAGGCACATACACACACACACACACACACACACACACAGATGCAGACACGATGCACGCTGAGAATATTTTTCTATAGAAGCAATATGAATTCACCGTAAAAACCGCCGAACGGCGAAGTCGTCACACTGTTTACATCATTCGCATCCCTCTTTTATAACCTCACTTCACACAAAAATCACCTGCACCGCTCGCCGAATTCATTCGTTTCACCACTGTCGTCTTCGATCACTGTCAACCGATTTCTCAAGTAAGGCGAAGCTACTGTCAAGGAAAACAAATTATTGCACTATGCAAGATGTGTACACGTATACGAACTTTTTTCTTTCGATGAACGATATTATAGACAGTCGCGTTATGCTCCGGGCCGAGCAAACAGAACTTGCGAGTTCGATGGTTCGCTATATTTATAACGTCGAGATTTTGTGTATACCTACTAATCACACTCGAGTATAGGTCGAGGTATAATCGTACAGATGTGAGTTTATGGAGCGTATGCGTCGCGCGTAATTGGAGGAAAATCGAAAGGTGCTCTGATTGGCCGATGCCCGATTAACTTTGGCATTTTCGTCACGCTTTCGTGCTTTCCCGCACGATTATATGCTATTATTGCTCGAGCTCTATGCGTTTCACGCGCTGATTTGATTGTTCGAGAAGTTTTTTTAGCAAGTTTCAATTTTTTTTAGTTAGGAAACGACGTTATTTCTCATCAGCAACGCAAAATATTTTCTATTAATTTTCGTAATGCGAGTATTTATTCGTTAATTTTTACAATGTTTTTATTTATGTTAAGTGGAAATGTTCAAGGTTTAATTTAAATTTTTTCAGACAAGCCACCTGCTGAAATCCTCCAGAGTTGCATGGGAACATGTTCTTTTCTCGACCGATAACAATACTGCGACATTGATGCACTAGATCAGGCATGCTCTACCTTACCTACGATTGATAAGACAAGTAGATTTAGTCAGTAACAAATTATAAAAGGCAGTTTTAGTATGAGTATCATAGCACAACTGCTAAGTATATCTGTATATGTATGTAATTATTAATTATATGTACACACATACACATCTTATACACAATAAATGCATGCAATTTTGTCACTAGGTGGCGTCAGTCCACGTAGGAGGGTAAAGCAGATTAGCGTTCCCCGCCTGATGACAGCATTGACTGACAGTCCTGCACTAGATAAGTACCTATAGCTGGCCTGCTCTCGATCCGCTTCCGCACTGTTTACACACATCAGGACCCCTGGCAACACCACGTCTATAAACGAGCCGTATAAGTTCGAATCTTACCGTCAGTCGTCAGTCAGCATACTTATACAGTATTCCAGCCATCAGATAGTAACGTTGTTTGTTTTGAAGTATCGTAATTTGTGAACAGGATACGCATAAGAATTAGGTTAGGAGAGTTGGTCATCTCCAAAAGACACCAAGCAGAGGTAATCTGTCAAACATTTAACATTGCCGTGTAAACAAAATGACGCGCCACGCAAGAAATTGTACGGCTGGAGCAGTTTATACCTACCATGAGAAGAAAAAAGATGCAGCAGCGTCAGGATACGGTACAAACAGCCAGAGAGTTGGAAAGGACTCTTTGAGGGACTTTGACTGTTGTTGTTTGTCTTTGCAGCCTTGCAGAGACCCAGTAATAACGTAAGTTTTGTCTGGAATTTTCCAATTTTACTAGTATCCATTTAATTCTTTATTACCTCTATTTTATGCAAATTATTTGATCTCTGAATCTGTTACAGAAAGGATGGTTATTTGTTCGACAAGGAGGCGATACTGCAGTACTTCTTAACAAAGAAAAAAGAGTACGCGAGAAAACTGAAAGAATATGAAAAGCAAAAGAAGAAGCGGGAGGTTAGTTGAGTATTTTTTAATGGATCACTTACATTAGTTTATAATTCTTTATTTATTCAGACATTATGTTTTTAATTCAGGAAACTTCTCAAGAGCAGACTGCTAATGAAGAGCTGGAAAAATTACAAAATTTCCTCAAGGCAGAGAAAACTATTGTCTTCAAGAAAACCGCAAAGCAAGAAGAAGAGGCTGCTGGGTCATCTGTGTCAAACATGAGCAATGGGCGAGACAAGCAATTACCCAGTTTCTGGATTCCCTCAAAAACACCTGAATCTAAGGAAACGATTCTGGAAAAACCAGACAAAAATATATACTGCCCAGTCAGTGGAAAAATTCTCAAAATGAAAGATCTTTTACCTATTAAATTTACCGAAGTAAAGGATCCGGATGACAAGAAAGCACTAATTGTCAAGACCGCTCGATACATGTGCCCAATCACTCATGATATATTGAGTAATAGTACTCCATGTGCTGTTCTTAGGACCACGTAAGATTCAATAGCTCAATCCTTACATACTTAATTACATCCAAAGCATTTCCTTAGTATTATTCTTTTGCATTTCAGTGGTGATGTGGTTACAATGGAATGTGTGGAAAAGCTTATCAAAAAGGACTGGATCAATCCATTAGATAACTCAAAACTGACAGAAGAAGACATTATTCCTCTACAAAGGGTAATTAAAATAAAATGACTATGATTGAAATTGATAAAAAATGCTATATACGACAAGATATTAAAAATTATTTTTAATTATTTCAGGGAGGCACAGGTTATTCAGCAGCAAACGTTAATTTACAAGGAAAACACGAGAGACCAGTTTTACAAGCATAACTTATACTTTATTGGTATTTTTATGATATTAATTATGCTCTAGATAGAGAGAGAGAATCAACTGCGCGTTTTAGTTTTTTAATTAATCATGATTTGTGTAAATGTCGTTTGACCATATCGGCGATCAGATGTTTATTTAAGTATCTAAACGTTTTTTCTTAAAATACTGCAGATAATGTTTATATGTGACGAAACTGAAATGTATAAATATTCATTTCATACATAGTACCTAATTGTTGGACAAATTTATAAAAATATGCATATAAATATTTCAAATACAATAGAAATCTGCATTTAACATCTTACTTTTATGTCTGCTGTTTTCGATTTCATGTTTAAGGAAGCGGTAAAGGATGGAATCTTTTTTATTTCCAACAAATTTCATCTACAAAACGTCAATAATACACGTGAGCCTTCATGCTGATGGACTGAAATTGACGATTAGTGAAATAGCTTTACAGTTAAAGCTTTGACAGCTTAATAACGTGTTTTAGACACAGACTGCTGACGTGGATAGTTTCTCACGTAAATAGATACCCTTTATTTTATCGATTGAAACGCAATAAAATCAATTCATTCAAATTCAACTTAAATAACGAGCTCTAATATTTAAATTTAAATTACAGTACCAACGTCTCATCTTCATCATCCTTAACAATAACACAAGTGAAAATAGCACTCATTCGATCGAACACCACAGCCTTCTGCACGCAAGCTCTCCCGCCAGTACGAAGCTTAGATCCATAAGGTGCTGCCACCGTATAGGAACATGCCGCAACTGCAGCACGCGTGCATGTGCATCGCTCGGTATGCAAGACGACTCGCATTTTTCTCTCTCTTTTAATGCACACACCACTATCACGGACACACACGCTCGTTCGTTTAGCTCTCGTCTCTGCTTTGCGCGCGCGTGAGCAGTCGTTGTACGTGTGCTTCTTCCTCGAGACGTGCGCTCTCCCGCTCGTGCTTATAATATTCTCTCTCGGTTTCTTCGCGTATCCAGGAGGAATATTATTCGCCTCTGAAAATTGTATCGTCGTGTACAATAAAAAAAGTGCTGTACACAATACTCGTGGCAGTGAGGGAAGCCACACGCGTGCCGCGTATGTTACATGTGCTTCGAATATACACACACACACGCGCGCATATCGTTATTGTTAACCAAAGGATCGTCCGCAGCGACATAGACGTCGGAGCTATGAGGACCGGCGACCTGTTGCGCCTTCTCCTGTTCTGAACGTGAGTGTGTGTCCCGACTGTCAGTTATATATGTACACATTTAATACACGTCGATGCGCATTTCTGATTTTTTGCCGCTTATCTGCGCGAAAGAGCTGATGTATGGTAATGACCGCTCGATGTGTATGTATGTCAGGGGACTTTGCCGAGCGCGAGCTTGCGCCGAGCTTTCGACGATATCGTACTCGCGATTGTTTGGATGTTTTCTTCATCTAAGTGTTAGAGTAAAAGAGCCTTGAGTCAACTTTGAAATCGGATCAAGGGTGAGAGACGATTTTTCCTGGTGTGTGTATATAATATCGAAGAGCCTTCGCTGCATGGATTGTCGTCGGATCGCAACGCCGGCTAGAACTTTTTATTTTCGTTTCGTTTTCCTCGTTCGAGGAGAAAAAAAAATAACAGCCGACTCGTACGATCGCATTTTCGCTGAAATAACACAGCGCTGCCGTAAGTGTCGTTACACAATTTTCACGAAAGTCGCGGCGCATAACCAAGCGGAATCGCGATTTATCATCGAATTTTTATTTTTTTATCGTCTTGGCGTTCTTGCCGGTGAAATTTCTTCGCGCGCAAGGTCACCACTACAGGGAATCCGTACAACGTCGTCGGGAAAATCGAACGGCCGAGTCGCCGCTACTGCTGGACGTGTTATATTCTGAGTGCAGAGAATCGTGTCGCTGAGTTTTTCGTGTTCGTTGAAGTCTCCTGGGGCTATGATGGAGATTTTTCTATTCAACGATCGAAAAGACAATCGACTATAATACTTTTTCGATGTATATAAGGCACATCCACGCTCGTACACGAAATGCATCCTTCAGTTTTTTAAATCTGATTACTGGCACTAGTGACGTCACGGCATATCAAATACATTAGCAGTCGCAGATAAAAAACGATGACGACGGGCTTTGACGCTCGGCAACGGCTTGAAAATTTACGTCGATTAAAATAAATATTACCTTTTTAAATGCAGGCTTTGATCGCTCTCGGGTTACATAACGTTACACGCATACACACACACACACACACACACACACACATAGGCTTGTGCGGAAAAGTCGAAGGAAACGGCTAATTTTTCGAGTATGCATGCATACAAATATTATTGTTTGCGAATGCGTTTTGTGTACGCATGTAGCTCGTACGTGTCTTCTTCTAAATCTTGGTTTCTCACTGCACGATGTGGAGCTGGACTTAATGTCACTGTGCGCCATACACACGGCTCGTCTCGTTTTTCGCTCGTGTCTGCGCTTTCTGTGTAATATTACGCGGTCGACGAGACAGCCGTTTGTTTGTTTTTTTCTACTTTGATTTCTTCCTTTCCATTGTTTGTTGTAAAGTTTTTATGATTATTACAATCATTTTCGACGCAGTAAAAAAATAATATTTTATCAACATTGTGAATGAGACAGTGTTGCGTTTAAAATTGATTTAAATTATTTAATTTATCTTGTTAGTAAATTCTCAAAATTCAGCAGCAAGTAATCAACGTTTCCTGACGACTGTCATTTACTTTGGGCAAACCTCGAAACGACGTCATGAAGCCGTTTGACGTTTAACCGCAAAGTACGAATTCATATCAAGTTTTTACAACCATACAACACGGATAATTGAAAATATGCATGAAAATAAGCGCTCGCGTATGCAGGCTTTGCAAAAACGCCGTATATGGTGGTGTAGAAAGTAATAAACTGAAAGCGTTGACTTGCAGTTGCAAGAAAACGTTTTTGAGTATAATTCGTCATAAGGGACTTTTTCTACTTAAAATATCTACTTAGATCTCAAAACTTCTCAATCGGTCACCAGTCGATAAAGCTTCTGTCTCTCACGCAAATCCATAATATATCCCGGTCGATTTGAAATCCAGGCAAATCAGTATGCGACGCAGAACACTTGGCTCTGCGCCTATCTCTCCGAAGATCGGCTGCTCTCGAGCGTATAATAATTTCCCGCGTTTTCAATCTGCGTGTAGTATAGTAAGTGCGCATGTAGCGTGTCCTACAGCCTATAGCGCGGACATTTAACAAATACAGAGTTGGACTGTTATTGCCTTTTGACGAACGAACGAATACGCTTTTCGTATTGGGAATCAATGTAGCTATAGCTTTTTCTTATCCTTTGAACGATAGGCAAAATCCGCATCAGCAGAAACCGAACACGTTTTTCCACGTAAGTTTGTTCAAGTGGACACTGCTGGCATTATCCGTGCGTTCAAATGTTTCATTCATTATCTCTGGAAAAAGATGGCTGCAGGTTCAATAAGAGAGATGCGGAATGCGAATTGGTTCGACGCAGCAGAACGTTGCAGACCGCGTATCGTGACTTGTGCGATACATATTTCATAGATTACCATGTAATTGCCATTTACTTTTTTTTTCACCGCAACGTTTTTACTCATTTGCTTGTTTCGTTGTAGTGGTCGATTCTTGGAGTTACATCACTTTTATCAGTGCTTTATATAGTATACTGTAAACGAATTTGAAAAAAAAGAGAACAAACGTTGTTTAACTTTCCGAAAAAATGCAATTACTTGCATCAACCACAGTAGCGATCTCGAGTCTTTGAGCAACGCCTCGTATACGGAGAATTAAGATCGGTAAGCAGATCGCGTCGCGATAAGAACCGGCGGCGCCGCTCTCGTTTCTCCGGCATCGTCGCTGATGCAGCGCCGTTATAATCGGTATAGGACACCAACTACTGTCGAGCCTTTTATGCCCAGCGGCCACTTTATCGGTATGCAAGCGAATTATGATTCGTCGCAGTATGGCGCCAAGAGTTTTGGACTGGCCTTTCTGTCACTTGCTGACAAAGATAGATGGCGCATAGGCATATTCTCATTTCTCGCACCACAATCTGCACGCTGAGTGTGTGTATATATATAAATAAATATAAAAGCTGCCTCTTTTGGTTGTTTGTGGGACGCTTATGCCATAACTGCAACTGAGTTTTGTGTTATTGAGCTGCATGTGCTGCTTGTATCGTTCATGATAACAGCTGTCCAATCGACATTAAAAAAAAAAATGACAACACACGATAGGAGGGGGAGAAATCTCAAAGACCCGCTTGTAAATCCCAAAGAGGGGTGATTGTAAGGAAGCGACGCTCTCTTACATAAATAATTAGTGTCGCTGATCGCCGCGTGTGCCATTGTACGTCATACACATCTGCGACTGTAGACTGTCATTGCGTAATTACGCCGGTGGAGAGTTGCTGATTCGATCGTATCTGGGATATCCCCTCACTTCTCGTCGAGCGAAGGGTCGAGCTTTCTTAGATTTTTATGCTAGAAGGGACGCGTTTTGTGATTCATTCCATCGTCGACTTTTTTTCGGAAAGCAAAGATGTTTGGTATCCATGCCGTAAAACGACAAAAACTCGAAATTGTTTTGTTTTCACGCATAGCTTTATTTGCAATTCGCTTATTTTTCCTTCTTTGAAAATGCATTTTTTTATAGATTTGTTTTAGCATACAGGATGTATGTAAAAAAATTCCAGTCTGACTTTAGGAGTATACGCGCAATTTATTCCTATATATATATATATATATATATATATATATATATATATATTTCAATGCCTTTTGAGAACACTATCATATACCTATATGTATATATAGGCCCAATTGTGTCAAAAAACATCGCTTACATTCTTACTTTCAATTAGATGACTAAAAAATATAAATTATATTTCACAAATTTAATCAAGTGAACAGAAAGAAAACCTTAAACTTCCATATCTATATCTCCAATAGAAAAACGCTTTGAACTTGCAATACCTACACGGCAAAAAATGGTTAGTAACAGTAACAAACCGCTTGGCAAAATACGCACCAACTATTTTTTTGGTTAACCTTACCAATAACTTGATAAATGTTACCAAAAAAGCAGGTAACTTACCAATTATTTTATTACACTTACCAAGTTATTGGTAAGGTTAACCAAAAAAATAGATGGTGCGTATTTTGCCAAGCGGTTTGTTACTGTTACCAACCATTTTTTCCGTGTATATATGTATATCGTTTAAAACAGTAGCCAGTTTATGGCAGTCTCGTGATAAAATTAAAATTCGCTTCTCAACGTATTGCAATGGAAGAAAAAAGACGTAATTCCGTCTGTCGATGCCAACAAACAGATCACTCCCCGGAATCATATGAATGTCAAATTCTACCATTATACCACATCGACGTACGCGTTTATCGCGAATCGTGTGCGTGATTGAATTTGATTTTTTAATTTCCATTTACATTAGATAAATCGAAGAAAAAATACCCTACCAATTATTGTTGTTTTTCTTTGCTCTATGTGAGTCCTTGACGATATTATCGATACACCGTGAGCGATATACTTGGACATAGAGAGAAACAAAAAACAATTTGACATAATTTAATCTACTGAATGATTGATCGGTTGATGTCGTGTTTTTTTTTAATGAAATCGATCACAAAATAAAAATTGCTTTCATACAATTTCGTGCAAGTGCTCGCGAGTATATAATTGAGACAAAATTTTCTGCAGTTTTCACTTTCGTGTTGTTCGTTTTCAAAGTCCTATCGCCGCACTACAGTTGTTAAACACTTTTACACTTGTGTGCCTCCAACAATGACGTTTTCAAAATACATTAATGCTACACGTGCATCATTTTTCACGAATATTATTAAGTGCATTTAATGAGCTAATTTCTATATAGTTATAACAAAAATTTCATAAAACTTGAAAAAAGCTTCTCCCAAGCTCCATATCACAACGCACACACACAATAAACGACGAATCAACGAGTAGATAGTCGCAAGAATCCAACCTTGGCTATAGCAGTGCAGCGGTTGTTAAACGACAATGAGCTCTTCTTTAGACACCTTCGAAGTCGGTACATCACGCGACTCGCGATTGCGTCACGCTCGTGTCGCACGATAGCAACTGATACGAGGATGCAGCCGACGACTCGCTAGCTTCGAGGTACTTCACCTTTACTTGCGCCGATGCGACGTCGCGAGGCGTACTATATGGCGAGATCGCGAAAACTAGACTCGAATGAACGAGCCACGAGGACTTGCTAAATTTTGTTTACCATACAGTAGGGTTAAGTGCTCTAAAGCTTGATTCAGTATAGCAACAAGGACATTGTCGTTTTATGCGAAAACTGACCGTTGGTACACACGCGTTAATATAGTCACCGTGCGGCCTAAGCACTAAGTAAGCCATAAAACTTTTGCAACAAGGAGACACACAGTCGCAAATCCATCAAGGTTTCTAGCGATGAACAGTAGCGAAAATTGAAAAATCAAATAGCGCTGACATAACTCCGATGCTGATCGAGGGAATAAATATCGGCGCTAATATACATAATGCTTCTCTGTATATTATGCGTCTCGTCGATACGTCGATAACTCGTTCACTACGTTACGTCAACCAGCGACTCGTCATTCCAACCTTGATCGAAAGATCCGAGCAATTTTGCGGGAAAATTCAAATTCCAACGATTGTTTATAAACTCGGCATGTCGTCAGCTCGGCAAAACTAGAGCGCTTTAACGCCGCGCGCAGATAATAATGTCGTTGCGGAAAGTAGGCGAAAAAAGCAGCCCGAGCTTTTGTGTATCTCTGCGCGCGAACGGCGTTTTCTTCTATAGAAGTGGAATCCCGCGGAGCAGATCGGAGTCAGCGATATTTTTCTTCTGTTATTCCATGGCGACATTGTAATAAAATTATGCGAGAGTAGTTGTAGTATAGGCAAAGAGGTTTTCTATTATTGCTTTCTTTTTTATACAGTAGCGGAATTCGAGCTTTTCTCTTTTCGTCGCTTTATCAATGTGTCCGTTGTTCTTATGATTATGCTTGCTCGTATTATTGCATTTTCTCACGAACACTCGCTATTCTATCTTTTTGCATTGATGGATTCACTCGCTTCCTCTAAATATACTTACTCTCCGCTCACTTCGCTGCATGCAAAATCTGTTCTCCGAGCGCCGTGCTTAAACACCGAGTAACGTAAATTAAAAGTACTACACGGCTTACGGAATTTCTCATAGAATAAAAGCAAACAAACAACATTGCGCAATGTTGCACTGACTCTCGGCAAGCCAATCAAGCGGTGACATAGCGCTATATATAACTGTCTGCATCTTTCGTATCTTAAAAAAGCCCGAGCAAAGGTGATCCGGTTGCGCCGATAGCGATCGAACGAAACTTTCAAACGCGCCTTTATAGGCTCGCTATATACAGGCATATGTAACCAGCGGCTTTTGTTCTTTAATCAAAATCGAGCCGATGTTGAAGAATTATTAAACCGATTGTACGCGCGATATATAGTCCGGATAATCGACTCCAGTAGGCAAAGTCTTCCGAGGGCATTCACAGAAACGACTGGTATTGCCGGCGCGTTATATTTACCGGGTCAACAAAACATCGCGAAGAATAGCATTGTTTGCAGGATGCGATAATCGCTTATGAAACATTGCATAAGGTGTAGTCACAATGCAAGAGCTGAATATCTTCGAAAATGAAGGAGATAACGAGACTCTTCCTCTCCTCCGGCACAGACGGCATTATCACGTAGAAATACATAACAAACGTATATAAAATACGAAAAAGCCATACACACACGGAGTGTACAGAAAGCCGAGGGTCGCGAATTGCATAACTGCTGGTGTATAATATAAGCGTCGCTTGTGCGCTGCAGCCAAGATAAGACTATTATACCGTCGTGTGTGTAAGTAAGCTACACCTATACATATACGTGCAGTATCGAGAGCGTCGCGAGTGTGCGAACCGCGTCGTAATGCATTCGTCGACGCGGGGCCTTGACACTGCCCGCCTCTGCGGTGCATCAGACGAGAAGACGATGACTGCATCGCGACGATGCGTATGTATATATATATATATATATATATATATATATATGTGCGTAAGTTGCCGGTGTTCTGACCTTCGATTTTCACGATTCGTCGAGCGTCGTGCTTCCAACTTCCGTTGCACACACGGATGCCGTTGACCTTGTCCATGTAGGAAAGAGAACAGTTTATTCGATTTTTTGAAAATCGAAGGTGCGAACTTTCAATTTCCATCAATGGTTCTCTTCCACGCGCGCAATGTACACCTCCGCCTACATGCATATATACATATAGAAGTAGGAAAAAAAGTCAATCTCTCGCAGCTCCATTATATAACAATGATTCAATCGAAGCGAGCAACGGAGAGCGCAACCGCCGCCGAGATGAGGAAAAATATCACGCGACTCTTCGCATTTCGCGCGCACGAGATCTCGAGAGGCTTCGCTCGCGGAGTCTTTGCCTTCTATACGCGTGTATACGTGTATATGCTTCTTTCGGTTCACGGTGTGTCGTTATTGCGCAACTCGCGCATAGTGCAGCAGTCCGCGTCACACAGTTATATACATAAGATGACGCGAGCGAATTATGCGCGGCTCGGTATGCGATGACTTGTGTTGTACTATGCCTATATGGGCAATGTCGTTTGGATTTCTTTTTTTTTTTTTTGGTCTCGTTGGAATTCCAATGCCTCGCTGCAAACGTTTTCTCTGCAATCTTCTTTTCCATTTGATATGCGGGGACTGATAATTAAAGAGCAAACACGGGCGGATGATTTTTTGTCGCACTTTGTTTCGGCGCGTGCACAGCTCTGTCTCCGTGTTCAGTATTCCGCTCAAACCGAGAAGTAAGTGTGCCAGGGTAAACGGAGTTTGCAGTACTTACGATGTATATCAGGGTGAAAAAGAAGTGTTTCCCGTTATACGAGTATTCCCGCTAAAAAAAAAACCCAATCAACTCGCGTCCCGGCATCGATATCTATCAATGTACCTATGTATATGTATTGAATGTATGTATATACAGGAGCTGTAGAGGAGAAGATACCCGAGTTAGCAAGTGGAAGCATGTCATCGGCAAGCCATGATCCGTCAGCCGCAAGCCCGATAAGATTTGCGTAACGAAGGGTTGTACAGCACCAGGTGCGTCGAGGATATCGGGGAGTTATTATGATGTGCAGTTGCGCAATTCGAGCTTGCAGGGGTGGGGAGGGGAGATGGGATTGGTGGGGCATCAGTACGTTTGATGTTGACCTACGATGAGGCGCGTAGTAACAGAGCTGCTGTATAGTTCTTTTATTCCGCTTATTTGAAATTTGATTTCTGAACGAGTTCTTAAGACGGGTATCGCATGTACACATCGAGAAGTGTAATTATCTCCGACGACGCCGCCCAATTATACACGCCGAAGAAACGAATCCATAAAACACACCGCGCGCCTTATAATTGGCAGATCGTTAATTTGATCGCGTGAATTGCTCGCTGAATTGTAAAAATAAAGACACTGTTGCAGGAGAGCCTCTGCCAATTAAGCGATAAAAACGCACGATCGGGAAACCTCATTTTCTCCGAGTCGCGAGTATACTTAATTTGCGACGATATATTTTTCACCAGACGCAAAGATCAAGTTACATTACAGCCTCTTCGTCGTCGAAAGCAACGTATAACGTTATAATATTATACAGTATAGCTCCTTGTATCGCCTCGTCCATTCGATATACCGTATACGCGCGCTTATGCTAACATCACAGAAAATAAATCATGCGCTACTTATTACACGTGATGAATCCAACACTGTCTTCCGTTCTTTCATTTCCACGTGTGTCGCACGAGGTGTGCGCTTGAGCTTTCGTTTTAGCAGCATAACCGATAATTATGAGACGTATAGGGGGAAAGAAAGTTCAAAAATAAAAGTGCGAGCGCCTAGCTGTCGTCGCAGCGAAAAACGTCGTCGTGCATAATTTATAAATAGAAATGTTGCGAGAGGAAGCGCGTTTGGGATGAATTTTCATGTTTATGAAGATTATCTTGTGGTTTGTAGGTCGCAGAGGACGACGCAGCAGCTGTCCAATGAAGCCCAGACGTCGAGATTTCGAGCGAGGTTTGAAGGTATAGCGTGAATTTTTTCTTTTTTCCTTATACTAACTCGCCTATAGGATCATTAAACTTGATCAGCGCAAAAGTTTATTACATTTACGGCGTTGGTAATCGGATTCTGCATCCTGAGCACATATCATTTCTGGGTTTGTAAAATAAGCCTGTACATCGCATCGGACACTTGCGTGAGGGAGAGAAGCATCACGTGCGGACAGGCACACATTCAATGTCTCGTCCGCACGCGGAAGCCCTCGTGGTTGACACGCGCCGCTTCGTTTGCTTATGCCAAACTGAGACATGCGGTCTTGTGCATTACAAATACGGCTGATCAGTCAGAAAAGTGGGCGTGAGAGTCAATGCTTGAGTTTGGGAGAACTTTGGACGTTTGTTACGTAAGCGTGAATGTTTTCTCATCATACAAGGATATACTGCAATGCCTGGAAATGAGTTATCACTACGTTCGTGGCTTCGCGAAAGGAAGGAGGATCTTTCGAGTGAGAAGACGGCGAGACGGAGAAATAACACAGAGCTGACCAGAAGAACCAGCGGTGTCGTTTTACCAATCAGTCGCGGGCGGCCGAAATGACCGAGAGGAGAAACACCAGAGAAGAATAATCGAGATTGTCACCTTTGCCTCGGGTAATCATGGATGAAACGTGAGATCTGAAAGCATCAGTGCCGAGAATGTAGAAAAATATATATATATACGATACAACGTGGAAAATCGATTACCTCTCGACTGGTCATCAAAGTCGATGCAACAGCGACGCAAATCCAAAGGGTCGCATATTTACGGAATAAATCGAAGAATTTACATTTTCCACGGGGTACACTGCAGCCATCATCGCTCTAATTAATAAAGGCGACATGTGTACACATGAGAGTAACGGCTCACTATTGCACTTCAAACGACCGGTGTCAAAGCCGGCCGGCCGTCAGCGGTAATTAACGAGGCCAGAGAGAGAGAGCGAAGGTACTGACGGTTTGCCTGCACGAGATAAGCCCGACTTAATGATCATCGCGATTATTATTCAATGTCGAGTCAGTCGGTGCTCGCTTCTCTATGATAAGCTCGATGACGGATCCGAGTGATTTTGGACGGTTATGGTCATTTAAAAAAAAAAAAAAAATCTGTACAGGAGGATTACCGAGAAAAAAGTTTGATGTGCTTTAATCACTGATACTCGCCGATCGTATAACAAGTCGAAGGTATAACGTATTCCCACGTCCTCGTCGAGAGGCGTAGTCCGTATCTGTCGAGAGGAAAAACTTTTCTCATATCCTCATACGTGCTGTCCACATGTCACCCTTCGATTCTCCAGAGCAAACATCAGTCGTAATATCCGACAAAACCTGCATGTTCAACCTCCGCAAGCTCGCAGACATCGTCGATTGGAATCCAAAGTCCCGACTATCCGATGTAATATTCTTAATCGTAAAAAAATAAAGAAATTCCTCGGACGCTGCGCAAGCTCGTCTCCTACACGCATGCGCCCCTGCGGAGCAACTCCCCCTTTGAACGATTCCGAGCGGGGGGTGGGGTGGCTCTCGCGCAATGGTCCAGTCGCAGTGGGGCTGATGCGGGAGCTAGCCCTCCTCCTTCGCCGCCTGTTGCAGTCACTCCCACCTGCGAGCCCCGTGGCTCGCACGCGACCACGTGGCCTTCCCGCGCTTTCTGGTCGCACGACCAGTCGCTCTCGCGATCGCGTGCCGCCAAGAGACCTTTGCGCGAGCGCGCGCCGCTGTCGATGCGGAGAAGCTTTTTAAGCTTTTCTCCTTCCCGCGAACGACGAGCTTTCGAGCATGACGACAATTCTAACGACATAAGCTATCCGTCCTCGTATACTCAGTGATCAGTGCGCGGCAACAAGTGCGACGAAAAGCTTAAAGTGACGGAGCCTCGAGGCCGACGAGTGTGTTTGTCGTTTGGATAATACAGAGCTGAATAGTGAGAAAAAAGAAGCATAGGTGAAGCGAGTCTCGACGGAGGGCGTCGGGGCCTGTAGCCGGCGCGGCGAGGTGAGCAAGGCTCGCAGCTAGGCCCGGAGCAGGGAGGACAACGGGGCAGAAGGCTCGAGGCCTTTTTCCGAGGCTGTCGATGATGCCGCCATATCCGCCGCTACCTGGGTGTACAGGCTTTTCGGTGAGCGAGTCTTCCTGGCTCTTCGATCGTCGCGAGAGAAAGTGAGGGGGTCTTGTTTTTATCGCAGCTTTGGGTCGAGTGGAACTGCTCGAATGCGGTCAGACCCGGCGGGTTTCGCTCAGTTTTTCAAAGACTGTGCACAACGTTTGATTTGCGCATAAAGCTTCATACGAGTTTTACGAACTGACTTTATCGACCCTGAATTTTCATAGCCTGCTTGAACTAATTGGACAAAACGGGTTTTGTGTGCAATTGAGCAACCTGGCGAACGGCGCGTTCTTAGCTTTAATCGACATTACGTAAACTTGATTGACCTGCATTGAAACTGGCGAGAATCCACGATTAATGGCACATTATATCGAATTTGACTTACAAGTAAAAACGACCGCAGCACTTTTCGACCGTATGTATGAGAAGAGAATCGCGCGGACTGTTAATATTTATTATCTATTATCTAACGGTTATACCGAAAAGGCAATAACACCGGTAGATATTTTTTTTGCTATAAAACATCGATAAGTGTAGACGAATGCGTCAGTTGAGCAATTTATCCGAACTTGTTCAGTCCTCTATTTTTCTTTTTTTTTTTTTTACTTATACTCCAAAATTACATTTTTGTGCAGGAACTAATCTTCGTGTATCCAGGTGAAATGAAAAAATTTATTGAGATTTGAAATGAATTGTAATCGGCGCGAAAACGTTTTTCTTGTGGAGCTTGTACTGATGATAAATCTGCGCGTAATAAATTCGCATTTGAAATAAAAAGTTCAAACAATAACAGCAGGAAAAAAGATTATGGTTTAGCCAACGGTATAATCATTGTAGACGAATGAATTTACGTACGATAAAAAAACGAAAACCAACTCGTCTACGGTGATGGTTGCTGTTTAAATCATAAGCGAATTCTCGAGCCTTTTACAAAACTTGAAAGTCAACTCCCCTCACCTTCTCAAACAACTGCGCACAAAAGCAGAAAGTCAACGACGATGATCTCTCTCGCAGACGAGGGTGGTATCTCGCTGGACGGCGGCAACAGCAGCGCCGTCGACCAGTTCTCGGACTGCTTCGAGGAGGCGTCCAAGACGGTGGTCGCCGAGCCTCAGCATCGCCCACAGCGACATCATCATCATCATCATCAGAGCCACGGCACGACGGACCTAATATAAGCGGTCTACGGCAGCAACATGGTTGTCCAGGAGAGTCAGGCTCACAGCTACAGCGAAATGCTGCAGCAGCAGCTTCAGCATCAGGAGAACCAGGAATTCATCTCCATCGAGGAGCTCAGGCCCAGGGCCGATTACTCCGGGATGTCATCCTCCGCTGTGGCGACCTCCTCTACTGGGGGACACAATGTCTACCATCAACAGCAGCAGAGGCATCACCAGACGTACTATAACTTGACGCCTGTGCAAGAGTAAGGCTTTTATTGATACTGGGACACTTTCTACGTCACTTCTTCTTTTTCTTTTCTCCCAGTCACGTATACGCAATCCTATTGCAACATCGCCGCCGCATAGTATTTAGGTATAGAATCACTGCGCCAAAGTTGTTGTCGTCGCTCGACCAGCTCTGGCTCAAAACACACAGTGCGGACATACCCGTGATTGCATCTTTCAACGACTATATATCCAGCATGAGAATTTGCGATTTAAATTTTCATCGCGTCGATTACGAGCAAATTGAAAATCTCTCACCATGTGAATCACCGAACGCTCGATCGTAAATTCCCGAAAGCTCCGTCATCGTCGCTTTACGCTAAAGCTCTCCGGACTTTCTCGTATATGTATACCGGCGCAGTGCCGTAACCTTTAAGCTCACGAGCGAGCACTTTTGCGGCCAAATGGAATTACGCTAATCGCTAGCTCGCGTTACATCATCGAGCGTCAGCTCGCGGAAAAAAGAGGCAAACCGAGCGCTCGTCATATTCTCGGGCGCGCGCGAGCTGCAGATAAGCGGTTGACCTTGGCGCATCTATATGACTTTTCAGTTTTCCTGCAGTGCGGCTATATCTACACTCGAGCGATTCGTTTCCTCGTACGCTCGTTGGTGTGCGTTTATTTTTGTACGTTTGCAATGGTAATAGTGGATGCTGAGAGATGTCTTTGTTGGGGATATACGAGGATTAAGTAGTAGGGGTGGCTTGGGTATTCGAGTAACATGCTTTTTACGTATTTTTTGCAAGAGAAAGGTCTTGCAAAAGATGCTGTGATCGAGCCGTTTGGCTTTGCGTGATCGTTATTTCTAATTGAAATATTCGCACTCGAAATATCGACGGTTCAAACTTATCGCCGTAATTTTGAAAGCCCGTAAAACGCGACAGAAACTGCCGTCACGTTTCACGAAAACTCAGCTGCTTTGCGTAAACTTTTGCAGGGAAGCAGCTAGTACGGCCAATGCGTTTGTCGAGAAAACATAGTTCGATAATTTTGTTTGATCACCATCAGATACTAAGTAATTTCGCGCGTTGAGCTCGTCGTCGCGTGGGGGAAAAAATGGCCGCCCATAGATATTATCCTAACGAAGTTTCTCTCTTCCCCGCAGAAGTCCGTGCTCCACAGTGTACTTCGGCGAGCTAGAGCCGAGCAGCGCGGGCAACGCCGGCCTCTCGGCCGGTGGGAGCGGCGCTCGCTCGGACGGCACGACGACCACGAGCCTCTCGATCACCAGCATCGTCAACAACAGCAGCAGCAACAACAACAACAGCAGCAGCAGCAATATCGGAAGCCCGGAAGCCAGCGGTGTGCCAGCTCCGAGTGCTGGCCTCGTGGTGGCGAGCGAGGCACGACCGAGCACCGAGAGTAGCAGCAGCAGCAACCCCTCGGCAGCCGAGAGCAGTAGCCAGTATCAGCGCATGGAGACCAGCGGGCCGCCGCTTGCTGTCAGCACTGTCATGGTTCCCGAGCAGCAGCAGCAGCAGCAGCAGCAGCAGCAGAGAAGCGCCGGAGGTTCCAGGCGACACTACCATAATCACCACCACCATCACCATCATCACAGCAGGAACTCGTCGGTGTCGGAGAAGACGCCGCCGCCCGGGGGTAGCGATAGGAGCTGTAGCGTCCAGGAGATGCAGCAGCACTTGAAGAAGAGGAAGGTCTTCTGCCAGTGAGTGTTAACGTTTCGAGCTTCACATAATTATATTTTTGATATTGCTCTGAGGAGAGCTGAACAAATAAGCTTCGAGATCGAATGTGAAAAAAGAAAATGATTCCTTTATCCAAATCGCGCGAATAAAGTTTCTCGAATTTCTTAGTCGCGTAAAGTGAAACCTCGCAACAGTCGAGCCTGTGCCTTCGAGTTCGCAGCTGTTTCACCCGACGTGACGAAGCCATCGCGAGCCTCTCAAGGTGTGCGTCAACCCTTTGATCCGAAGCTTTGAACTTCGTCGCGGCTAAGTGAGATTTTCCAAGACTTCGTATAGCGCGACTGCGCGAGAGTACGGGGGGGGGGGGGGGGTTGATTGAAAATCGCGGCAAATAGTTGGTAGTATTAATACGAACGACCAATTTTCCGCTGATGAAAATTGCAGAAACATCAATCGAAGTCTCTCTGGATTATAAATAGTTCTTTCTTGTAAAGTCGCCCCCTCTCTCTCTCTCTCTCTCTCTCTCTCTCTCTCTCTCTCTCGCTATCTTGTACGGTTTCGCAACTCGGAGGTGCGCGAACTTTCTTCGCGCAAACTACTTATTCAAAATTCGTTATTACACACACGTTCGAAATTTCGCGCCTTTCCCACGGTCATCAAAACTACCCATTCGCCTTTTCAAATTCAACGTTCACCGCTTGCGCACACTTGTCGAAAAAAATGCGCACAGCTTCGCCTCCTATATGAACAATGCACACGCGCGCCTGCTCTGGTACCAGCGGTATAATAACTTTGCGAAACAGGAAGAAATCCATTACGGCGCTGCTGCAGCACATATATACAGGCCACAGCGGCGCACACAGCTGGCTCGGGAAAAAATCCAAAATTTATAGACCAGATCGGTAGCGACTTTCCTGCGCACTGTATACATGTTATGTACGTGTATAGTATGCATGCACACACGGAGAGTGTCGGCGAACGCGTTGCGCAACGCGACTTTTCGTTAATCGGCTATCGCGATAGACTCTCGGGGCTCATGCATCGATGTAATCGTGGCTTTCGCTCTTTGCATAATTCATAAACATCCGAAGCTCTCTGCGTTGCGGGACGAAGAGGGGGAGAGAGAGAGAGAGAGAGACCGGCGTAGATTCGCGTCACACTCTATACTCATTAACTCTCGGCTGATAACGTAACGATGCGTTGATTAATTGTTTTGCGCCCTTTTTTCTATAATGAACTGCTACACACTGCATTCGATTATAGCTAGCATATTCTGATTTCGACTGGTGCGTATTGAAATTAAATTTCATGGCAGTTGGCAAAGATGGAAATTATGCAAAAGTAGCCTACAAATTTTCAGTGTGCCAAAGTTTACTAAAAAATCAAGTCATGAAAGTTCATTTTACGTCTGTCTATTATGGATTCGGGCCGCACAACACTTCGTCGTATCTTTCTATATATATTATAGTCTCTTTAAATTTACACGATTCGCATTATAATGTTTCAAAATTAATTTTTTTAGCGATGGCAGCGAAATCACGGACGACCAGGGAGATGACGCCAAGTCCGTCCGGTCGAACGACGACAGCAAAAAGTAAGTCAATCTACAACTTTCACTCCTTATCAGCGATTATATTGCTATACTGATATTTCTCTATTAGAAAAACATCGACAAGTTCGAATCGTCAGAATGTTCCAGCTGTGCATCAGGGTTTTATCGTTTGAAAAAAAAAAAATACACGGTATCTCGCGTGGATTACGTGCGCGCAGCAAAACAGAGTCTTCGTATGTACTCTTGCATAGTCCATCGTGCAGTATTACACATCAATTGTATACTCAAGCTTATTGCACATCCACATGGGGGCTTCCCTCGGATGCACATCGGGGAAGCATAGATGACCTTGACCTACATTTTCATTCTGTGGGGCTTCCTCACACCCCAAAGATTATTCCTATGGTCACTCGTTTCTATTTTTAGTCTCGGCGTGTGTCCTATGGTCCGATTACAAGCCGTAACGCGATTTGCGCCCTCTTTCTGAAACCGGAAGTGCTGTCTGCCGATTTCCACGATCGCCTCATATGCGTTGGAATTGAGCCGGAAATTCAGTCGTCTGATTTAATTGGATCGATCGAAAAGTGAATGATTATTTCACGCAGAACGGTTCTAACAGCCGCGTATACATCAGCGTGTACGTGCGCAGTTACTTGAATCGCGAACGGATTATTGAATTTTAATAGCGAGTAATCGGACAGCCAATTTTCGAGGCATCGGGAGGCTAGCGTCCTTCGGAAGTTTCTGTAATTGACGACTGCGCGCGTATCAATTCAACGTCGTGATACGCACTGGCGCGATCAAGGCTGCATCGACCGCTGCTTTTATTTATAATATAATTTATAATAGCAAAGCTTTTATTCTATTATTATTTACTTATGTGATCTGAACACGGGTTTTTTCATCGTTATAAAACGAACAATTAATGACGAAAGTGTACGACTGGTTCCTTGGCGCAGGCAAAATCACAGCGAGATCGAGAAGCGTCGAAGGGACAAGATGAACACCTACATAACGGAGCTGTCGTCCATGGTGCCGATGTGCCACGCGATGTCCCGCAAGCTCGACAAGCTCACGGTCCTGAGGATGGCAGTTCAGCATCTCAAGACGATACTCGGAGCTGTCACGTCATACACAGAGGGACACTGCAAACCGGCCTTTCTCAGCGATCAAGAGCTCAAGACTCTCATTCTCCAGGTGAGAAGACTATCAAAATTCCTATATACAATTACAATTTTATATTATATATAAAATTAGGACGGCCGTTATCGAGATTTCGTCGAAGTTAAATCACCACGTTCATTATGTGTCCGAATAAATTTCAGAAACTTGCAGCGAGATTCTAATTAGAGATCAACCAAGTGGTATTCAGCCTCGAAAGGTCACCTTCCCGGTGAATTACAGAACACTCAGCTCTCGGAGCCGCATTATCACTCTCCACGAGCATTGCATTTCGCAAACGGTCAATTATTGTTATAGCCCGTTGGTTCTTTGCATGTATAATACAGTTTCAGCCGCAGATAAGACACCGGCTGTATCCATGTACACGAGCAGGCGCTTATCTTCGCATTATATGCATAGGCCGTATCATTATCGTTCGCGCGCGCGCGCGCTAAAGTCGAACTGCAGCGGCGGCGGCGGCGGCACATATAAGATTAATTTGCTCGAAATTCCGTTACGCGCTCTGAGCAGCCGCCGCGGCTGCTTTTTCATTGTCGTGACCTGCGAGAGAGTGGATTGCTCGCATATATGAGAAACGCTGTATGGTAGTATATGAGAGTTGTCGAGGGATAATAAAGGATTCGATTTGCTTTAGCCTCGCTTTGTCGTGTTGAGCCGACCGCGAGCTTTGCTTTTATGCGAATCGTAGTACGTACTGTAGGATTTTTTATCTTAGCTGCGCGAGGGTGGTTTACACGTGTAGAAAATTGTTTTTTTATTTCTACGTGTACTCTACTCGCATAATAGATAACGTGTTCAGCGGTGAAATGAAAAATCAGCTATTATCAAACGCTTGACATAAGAATTATCTCACCTTCGACTTCCATTCAGCCTCGAAATCATACAAAGAGAGAAAAAGCCGTCTCTTTTATCGACGACGATAGCGACAAGAACAAAATTAAACACCCGGAAAAAGAAGTACTTTTTCTTCAAACAATGCGAGCGACTACATTATACAATTCCACGCCGCGTATACCTATACCTACATGAACTTTCGCTGCCATTGAGGGAATTTCAATGCAGAGTGTGAACGATAACACGAGCTATCAATGTACAATTTTCAACAAGTGCCGCACATTTACAACGATTTAGTCTTGCGATGAAAGTCTGCACAGTGTAATGTTTGATACCTCGCGCTCAGAAGCCCGTGACCGTGGGCTGACCACACCCGCATACCTCCCTCATATATATTATGATGTGCCCTTTTTCTTACGCTGCTAAGAATTCGTAATGGACATGCGGCTTTATGAAGCTGACGTTTTATCATTGCCTTTGTGCGTTCGCTATTGTTATTGCTGCTATGCGAATGAGGATATATGGATCATAGTAGGTGACGCAGTAAAAGAATTAATCACGCGCAGAATGCGGAAAAATTTCTCGAAAGAAGAAACTGACCTTTCATCGATACTCGTGTGCGTGTCCGCGTTTGTTTTGTCGAGAATTGCACCACGAAACTATAACGATCTCTCGTAAGAGCACTATCGAATTACATCATGTGTGATATATCGGAAACCATAAGCACTCATTACCAGCATACAAGAAACTATGCGAGTATCGGGCTTTCAGCCGTGCGGAAATCCAACGTCTAAGTCGCTCTATTATCGAGCATCAGCTGATTCGGCCAAACTTGCGCTCTCCCTCTCAACATTCTCACGGTCCCGCTTCGAGCGAACTCTTGCACTCGCCAACACGGGCGTCTATGTTTTTCGAGCCGCACTTGTTGCGCAACTTGGACAGCCGCGTGTATATCGAGCACTTAGTTGCACATTGTCAAAATTAATTGTGATCGAACGTTACAGGTGCGGAAAGTGCAAACCTGTATACAGTTGACTTTGCCAGTGATACATAGTGTCGATTCATTAGATTAACGAGTGAGGTGAATGGATTCTCGACCGCTGAGAGCGGAAACTAGATAAAAATTGGTCGTGTGCTGTTGAGATGATTATAGAACGTGGACAGATCGAGTACCCATATGAAATCAGAAAAGAAGGAACAAACCCGTACGATTCCTCGTCTCGAGGAAAAAGGGGTTGTCGCCATTGAGTCGAGCAGCCTTAGAAGTGAAAAGTCACAATGTGTGCGGAAAACTACGCGAGGAAGAACAAAAGAGACGCGCACACGTTGAGAATAAAAAAAAATTCGTTTGTGTTGCAGGCAGCCGAGGGTTTCGTTTTCGTCGTCGGCTGCGACAGGGGCAGGATACTGTACGTCTCCAAGTCGGTGTCGCAGACGCTGAATTATTCTCAGGTAAGGATCTACAACGAATTTTTCTCTTTCCCCAGTCCAAACATTACACCGTATTTATATAGTATAGTACAATCTGCAGTAGTGATAGGAAACCGCGAATCGCAACGCTGCTCGCAAACAACCCTCTCGATTTTCAAGCAAGCTCTTATACAGAACGGATAATTTGCATTTCGACTGAAATGCCTCGTGTTTACATAGCGCAATATAGTGGTCTCAATGCATCGTGGCATACTATACATAATGAAAAAGCGCTTGCATATCGATCGGCACAATTTGTCCCGCGAGAGATTGGTAAGCCCTAAACGATCGACAGCGCAAAAAATCTCTATTCTCTACTGTGAAGTGAACTGCTTGCACTGCACTATATGAGCACGAATGGGATATAATATAACGAGAAGTTCGCAGGTAAAGGAATGTCGTCGCTACCGATCGCTGATACTGAATAGAACGTATTATGTGCGCGTGTACACGGCTTGTAGAGACGTAAGAATGGATAGTTAGACACATATAGCTACAGCACCGGCGGCGCCGATCGCGTACAGGGCGAAACTTACGCGTTGTGCGTTTTGAACGAGTCTGGGGCAACGTGTTGCAAGCGGCCCCTTATACGCTCGGTTCAACTGCTTAATTTTGCGGATCTGATTGAATTAGGTTGGCATTGGTGTCGGGGATCGTTAATGTTATTTTTGATGCAGAATCCTTTAGTTATTCGGGCCCATGTCATACTTTGTTGTATAGGGATAACGGCTGTCTATAGATATTTAATTCATTTCTAATTCAACAAGCATAAGGTTACCGATACAATGTTGGTAGCATCCTAGAAACATGCGGGATTCATTTGTAATTTGAAAAAAAAATACAAGATAATTCAATTACTTCAACGATCGCAATTATCAGGTCAACCGGTGTCGACTCGAGCGTAGAAAGGGCAGAGTGCATGCATGTACATTGTACACAGGGGGGCCACACCCGCGTGCATTCGCACTTTCCCGGCGCGATTCTTGTGTATATAGCGCAGTAGTTTCGTCAGCTCTCTCGTCAGCCGTTACGAAACAAGAAACACCCGCGCGATAACGCGGTCTTGACCTCCGACGGATCCTTGCACTTTTTTCCGCGCCAATATACCGATGACACGCGCCGTTACATATACAATCTTTTTTTTCAAATCGATCGCCTCCCCACTCACAATTAATTCACATGCATAAGCGCTCCTTTTCTTTCGTTCTCTTTCTTTCTGTTCCGTGCATGCATCTGAACAGGGCGATTTACTGGGCCAGAGTTGGTTCGACATCCTCCATCCCAAGGACGTGGCCAAGGTCAAGGAGCAGCTCTCGTCCTCGGATCTCAGTCCTCGCGAGAGGCTCATCGATGCCAAGAGTGAGTACGCGCAAGTGATGACTAATGTGGATTATATTCTTTCCCATTTAACTATATAATGTACACGAGCCTGGACTATCGAAAATTGCGACTATGCTGTGAGTTACGTCACGCGCGATCGTTATATATATATATACACCGGTTACGTCAGGCTAGTACTCTCTCTCGATACCGCGGATATATGCCAAAAGACAATCGATTTTTTTTCTCAGCGTAAATAATCTCGTAATCTTGGTAAAAACTTGAATTCAATGCAAATTGATTGGCTAGTCGCTTTTCCGTGCAGCTTTAAAGTATGTACATAGAGAGAAAGAGAGTGAGGGAGAGAGAGAGAGAGAGAGAGAGAGAGAGAGAGAGAGAGAGAGAGAG
>QLSS01000026.1:731067-761440 GCA_024372645.1 Trichomalopsis sarcophagae | reverse complement strand
GAGAGAGAGAGAGAGAGAGAGAGAGAGAGAGAGAGAGAGAGAGAGAGAGAGAATACAGTCGAAGCAGAGTCAATTATTTGCCTCTCGCAGTGCCGAGACGTCGTCGGTTAGACGTTTTCCTCCTCCTACGGCACGAGAATGTGTGTGTGTGTGTTTGTTAAGGTCTCGCGGAAGTTAGATGGAGAGCGTAGATGCTGCCGCTGTATGTTACTCCTTTACCAGAAGCCACGCCACTCGATGAAAGTTAGCCCCTTTGAACTGAGGCACTTTTTTCTTTCTACGCGATAGAGAAACTATTATTTCACGACCCACAAGCGATTAACTGCAACTTGAATAAAATCAATATAGTTTATCTGTCGTGTATTAAATTAGTGC
Organism: Trichomalopsis sarcophagae; assembly: GCA_024372645.1. Lineage (NCBI taxonomy): Eukaryota > Metazoa > Arthropoda > Insecta > Hymenoptera > Pteromalidae > Trichomalopsis > Trichomalopsis sarcophagae. Next base: position 761,065 of record QLSS01000026.1, on the reverse strand, counting down.
GCACGCACATATTTCATTAGCAATCGTCGTGACGCGCTAGTGATTAAAAAATCTACTCGTCAAGCGGACTTGACTTTGATCTTCTTTAGCGCGAGCTTCCTGAACAGCCCGACGCTGTGCCGTGCATACACTATGTGTTTATCGTTATGAAATACGTCGCAGTTACGCTGCTGTGACGAAATATTTAATTGGCACTCGATATTACGCGAACGACGATTCGATTGGCGTGCAGCTTTAAACTCGACGTTCGCTGACGTTTTCGTTAATGGTCTGTGAAAAGCGAGTTTCCGTTTAAAATTGTAGAAACACTGAACGGATTTAGACTCTTTTCCTTTTTCTACTTTTTTTTTTTTTTTAATAGAAATAATATATAATATTGTTGACTAATTTTGCTTTTCAGCGATGCTTCCGGTAAAGACGGACGTGCCTCAGGGTGTATCGAGGCTCTGCCCTGGCGCGAGACGTTCCTTCTTCTGCAGAATGAAACGAAAAGTGGACGCGCGCTGCGCCGAGTCGCAGATCAAGGAAAGAGCCGACACGACCACCGGCTGTCATAGGCAGAAAAAGCAGCAGAATCACGGTGAGATACCTCGCGCTATTGTTATTTTTCAATTTTCTTTAACAACGATGCTTTCGATTACGCGCTTACAACCATACTGTAGGAATCGTGTTCTTTCGAGCGATTAAAGCAGCAGTATCCCTTTCTGGTAAAATTCGAAGAATCCCAGGTGCGCATCGGGCCTTTGAAGCGAATTTTTCGAATAAACGACACCTACACGGGCGGAAGAAGGGGACGGAGGACTATTGAAAGCTCGACGTGGTCGTTCACGCGATTAACTTGCCCTCCCGGCTTGGAAGGGGAAACAAATTTTTTTCGCACCTGATGTGTACGAGCTCTGAGTTTTTGCCGCTTTTTCCTATCAAATTGTGCATTTCGACTCTGATGCTTGTATTCTATCGTTGAAAACGACTAAAGAACTAGTCAACGAAGAATAAGTGCCTATTTAAAAAAATACAAAACGAAAATCAGACACACATCCAAAGTCGCATTTTTCTTCAAATCTCCCGCCATCAGCGCGAACGAGTTCGCCGAAACGATCGATCAGGAATCAGACAATGTATATTGGTCTATAAGCAATATAAGCACATACATGTATACGAGAGGGAGACGATTGCGCAACTGCCAATATAATCGCGCTCAAGCGTCCGCGCATAAAAATCTCTCTTTCTCTCTCTCTCTCTCTCTCTCTCTCTCTCTCTCGCTCGGGCGCGACGATTTATTACCGCGCCTCGGGTTCAGCGGTGTATTTACAATTACCGAGAATTTGTTGGCTGATATTGCTTTTTTGTTTCTTAATTATAACCGACGATCCTATCTACAGCGACTGTGTGTAAGTAGTACACGCATTCGCAAGGCTGAACTCGATCTAATATAAAGCGTGTGCGCATATTAATTCAGATGTATTGTATATGGTAAAAGTTTGCGCACGATTGCGAGTTTTGCAAAACCGTATAAAAAATTGAAACAAAGAGATCATTATTTAATTGTCAGCGCGTTACGCTTCGTATGTAATATCGAAAACGAGCTTTTCTCGCATCGAGGGAATGAGTAATCGCGCAAGCGCAAACGATCCATTACGTGCACACTGCACGCATCATATACATAAATAATTACTCTTAATTTGTTGATTTCCTGTTTGCGCGAATAGCTTTAAAAATACGTGCAACTGCTATTTGCTTAATAATGCTCATTTTTTGAAAAAAAATTACCAGATTGGAAGTACTGCGTGATCCAGTGCACGGGGTACCTCAAATCCTGGGCACCGGCGAAAATCGGCCTGGAGGAGCAGGAATCCGAGGCCGACGGCGAGGCCTGCAACCTGTCCTGTCTGGTGGCGGTGGGTCGAATACAGCCGCCACTCGTCGCACCGACATCGACGCCCCGTAGACTAAGACTCAGAAACATCGAGTTCGTCTCGAGACACGCCATTGACGGCAAGTTCCTCTTCGTTGACCAGAGGTGATAATTGCGTTCTATCGCGTTGCACAACATAGAGATGATGGAATTTTCGATACGAATCATTGACTTGATTTTTCAGAGCGACGATGGTGCTGGGCTTTTTGCCCCAAGAGCTACAGGGGACCAGTATGTACGAGTATTACCACCACGACGACATTCCTCATCTTGCGAAATCGCACAAAGCGGCACTTCAGTCGACCGAACGCGTCAACACTCAGGTAAAATCGATATGCATGAGAAATTCGAAATTTACCTTTCACAGTGTGTGCCACGAGAGGATACTCCAGGGGAGAAATCTCCGAACGATGCTGTACCTGATGTGTTACAATACATAATAATTTTTTTCAAATTTTACTTTCATCAAACAAGAGATTCGATTTTCGATAAACCTTGCAGGTGTACAGGTTTCGTAGCAAGGAAGCGAGTTTCGTCAGGCTCAACTCCGAGTGGAGGTCCTTCAGGAACCCCTGGACCAAGGAGATCGAGTACCTCATAGCCAAGAATTCTGCTGTCTTGTGAGTATAACTAGATTTCGACGTAAGCACTATACATTCTTGTTTCGAGAATATTGTAACGACGAGAAAAATTCTTCTTCAGCTCGGATGCACGGCAAGTGGAGAGCAGCGCGAATCGTTCGGAAGGCGGCAGTGTTCAGGAAAACTACGACTACTTCGCGCAAAGTGAGTTGTACTCCTTTATTTTTCCTCTGCTGTGCTTATCTCCAGTGTGCGAGCCCCGGTTCTCTGCAGAAAAAATCAATCTCCGAATTCTCTCACGTACTTATGCGTCCACAGTGTATCGATCGAGTTCGGGCACTTGTAATTATCCCCTTTTTCATAAAAAATCCATATACCAGTTTTATCTCGCGTACACTAAAGCTGTGTTATAATTCACTCGTTCTTCGCTACCAAGAACCGGACGCGTAAAAACTAATCGCCGTATCATTATACTCTGCAAAATGATCTAACCTTTTCGAAAAAAGTGTTTCTCATTACTCAGGCACTTGTAGCGTATAATATTATCTCTTAGGCGATATTCGGTCGCTTTCGACAATCGCCGGGAAAGTCTGCTCAAGCACGCACTCACTCTCTTGTTAGTTTCTAGCTCTTCTCGATATCCACGTGTGGATTTTTTCGTGACTCTTCAAATACTCCATTGAGGAAAGATTGTACTTTCTATATACGAGATTATTTCCGTCGCAATCTTATCGGGCTTGCATTTTTACGCGGATTGCATGATTTACGATATATGTAACGATTGAATAACCTCATCATCTCTCGTAAACATAATAAAACGGAAAAAAAAATATTGCTCAGAGGAAAGGCAAAAGACCACGATGCGTCAGGCGAATCTCTCGGTTGAATAAATAGATGATTGTTGGATTTGTGTTACGCAGGTAACGGTGGTCTCGAGAGACTGATATCCAGTCACGTCGAGGTAAGTAAAATCGGCCGTCAAATAGCGGAGGAGGTTCTGGACCTGCAGAGGCGCAGCGATCAAGACTCGTCGTCGGGCAGTAGTCCGACGCTCAGACCAGAACCTGCTTTGCTCAACGCCGAGGTAATTATGAACCGATTTCACCGAAGCACACACTCTCATATTCTCCTTATATTAGCTTTGCTTCTCAAATCCGCACGGCAAGTGTATGTACATCTTTTTGAAAAATCAATGATTTATGTAATATAACCCGAACGTTTGCGAGTATCCTGATAAGCCATATATGGAGTATGTAAGATATGCGGTCCGGAAGTAAGTAACTTGTCGTGCTCGTTTTGTGGTGATGTTAAGCTCGATTAACGTGAAAGCGAAGCATGTTCTCTTAAAGAACAATAGTTTTCAGAACTGCACGCTTGATCGCTCAGAACCCCTTTGTACGTATTTTCGCTTAACCGATCTCGAGGTCTGATCGATGTCTTCCTTCTGATTCAAGTCCCAAATAACCACGACGGTTTCACCGGATCGAGCCTCTGATGTACGACAGGCTACCGGTAGCGACAACAGTAGTAGCAACCCTACCCCCTCGTACAACCACAGGAACAACAATGTACAACTCGACATCATCGCCAGTGATCAGGGTACGTAAATGCACTTGAAACTGCTCGTCGTTTTGGCCAACAGTTCGTTGCTAATTTTCCATTGGTTCGACAGGCCCACCGGGCGATGAAGACATGATGGAGATAATCGGAGGTACGACGATAAACGAGTCGCCAAACCCTGTGCCTACTGACGGCAACGACGAGGCTGCCATGGCCGTGATCATGAGTCTTCTTGAAGCTGATGCTGGTCTTGGTGGGCCTGTAGACTTTTCCGGATTACCATGGCCTCTACCTTAGTTTTTCTATGCGATGATGCCAAACATTGTTATTGATGAATTGAATGCCTTTTTTTTTAATACACTGACTAAACTATACTCGTCATTAGTCGGTAATATATTACCGAAAATACTTTCGGGTTGCCCTTCATAGCGGATGAAAAACTTGGATATACTTAGTTTTTTTGCTATGTTACTCGTGACTTGAATATAAGTGTGTATCTGAATTTTTTCCAGAGACAATAAGTCAAATTATCGCATACTAAATAGACTTACAAAAAGACAGCCGCATAATAAGAACTTTACAAAGAACTACACATCGAAATTCGCGCGACTCGGTCGAGCGACATGTACACTCGAAGATCTCTGCTGTATAGTTAATGAGAATTTAAAAAAAAAGCGATCTCTCGCGAGTGGGGATTCGCATAAACAATGAACTTAGACAATTTTTAGATGTGTAACCTTCATTATGCCTATAACTGTGTAGTAGGAATGACAAGAGCCTTCGATGTAATTTGTAAATAAGGAATACATGCAAGTAATTATAATAGATGATAAAGAGGTTACGATTCGACGTGAAAAAACTATAAGTGTACCTAATTAAAGTATAGGATTACAAGAAGAAAGTTATTGTACAACCCAGAGCCTAGTATACTCTGTATTATGCTACCCGAGCTTCGATAACTGAAAAGAAAAAAATTATTTGTGAAACAAGTTTCCGTATTGCGCTTGAAACTCTTTCGAATCTCTTTAAGAGCGTTTTTTATCCGGAAAAATGATAACGTATGGGTATAAATATATATTCTTACATTGGGAAATGTGCAATTTTACGTTTTCTATAACGAAGTTTGTTTATTATGCATTATGTATATAGCTATATACTTGAAAAAATGATATATATGTGTATAGATCGATATATATATATATATATATATATATATATATATATAATTCGTAATTTTATATTCTACGCTGTGGCATAGTGTACATATAAGTGGATTAATAGATAAATGTGTTTACGTGCTAACGCATCGGGCACGATGTTATTTTAGACGCGAATGACTGTCATAATCTGTGAATGATTTATCTGTAAGGAGTAATTATCGACACGCCATAATAACAACTTAAATGGTGGATAATACGATTGTGCGTAAAGACAAATCTGTATATTGTGCGTTTCTTCTTCGAGTACCTACACATATAAATAAACAATGATACATGAAATTGCATATATTTGTACGTATATGAAAATGTATATATAATCATCGTATGAATATACGTGATCATTTTTCCTGATTCTAGAATCATTAATTTATTGCGTTACCAAAATGTACAAGATGCCATAAATGTCGAAATGGTCTTGCCTGAGACGTTTTTTAAGTTAGCTTCTAAGAATGGAGGCAAAAATAGTTATTTATAATAGCTTAGTGAATTTTTTTCGTTCGATGATTTGTCTACTGAAAAATTAAGTTTTGTATCGATTTCTATGAGGACAGTGGCAGAATTAAGAGACGTTTAAGTTCCTTTTACAAATGTTTCCATGGTGTAGCGTAGTGCGATAAATGAATAGACGTGCAATGTTTATTTTGTGTCTTGGTGTATTATAAGTGTGTGAAGTGATTATTTGTAAGTAGTCGTGTAAGAATTTCTCGGGACATATCGATAGAGACGAGACATAAATTTGCTCTACACTAAATGCAAAACAATGAAAAAAGATTACATTCAAATACATTTTTAATGTCCTAAAAAATTTTTAGTAAGATTTGTATTGGAAAAATCATTGTTAAAATACTCTCGTTCGTATAAATTCTTTATAATCCAACATGAAATTATATGCTTACAATTTCAGCATATAACATTATACACTATAAACATTCGTTACGTAGTAAGAAAAAAAAAAATTTAGTACATGTACATTGGTTTTACATCGTTGTCACGGAATCTGTACAAATATGATATTGCACGAATGTTCGGAAATTGTAAATCAAAAATATGTATAATGTATTTTGATTACAAATCCCCTTTCATGCAACCTCACAGGTGTAGAGAAGTTTGTGTTATTGAACACATTATTAAATTGATTTTTTACCGTTAAAATCTCTAAAACGCCGATTAACTAAAGAGCTCGGAACAGTAAGTAAGAAATACTGTCGGCCACTAAGAATAGATTTTAGTCTGTATGTACATAAAAGATATAGCGTTGAGAAAGAGAAAGTTTGTTTCATCTCTATATTGAAAAAAAGATAATAAAATACATCATTTTTATCATTTACTGCTCTCGTTATTGTGCTTCTCTTTCTTTAACTTCCTCCTTTTTTCCTGCTCCTCCTCTGACTTTACGGTAGGTTTCCCTGTTTCTACACCGCTATCACTGTCAACATTACTTTCCTGCGAGAGTTTCGACTTTTTTACTTTCTTTAGCGAAACTTCAGCGTCATTATGTTCCTCCGATGATTTTTCAAGCCTCCCTTTTAAGGATTCTTTGGTTTCTTTGTCGGTTAGTTCGGAATTATCTCCGTTTTCGAGGGCAGCCTCCTTCTTTGCCTTTTTAAGCTTTCTCCTCATATCGCGTACCTCCTCGGTTTCGCTCTCTGGCTCATCTTTGACTGTAACGGTTGATGGGTCGAACGAAAGCTCAGTTTCGGATGAAGAAGACGTGCGCTTCTTTTTATGTTTTTTCTTCTTCGGTACTTTAAATTCTGATTCGTCTCCTTGATTACTCTGCTCTACACTCTCAATCAACGGTTTTAAGATAGATTTGTACCCCTTTTCGTCCTCAGTATCTACCACATCGTACGCGGAAATCTTTTTCAAATGGTCACTGGTCTCGCTTGTCGACTTCTTCTTCTTTCTTTTTTTCGGCACATCTTGAGGTACCTCAAATATTGCTTCGGAATTGTTGGCTGTCAAAGATTTGTCAATGGTTGATTTGTATTCTTTTTCGTCTTCTGTATCCAAACATTCTACCAATATCTTCTTTCGCTTTTTCGATTTCTTTATTGAATCCTCCTCAATTTGCTCCACAGAGCTGTCAAGAGCTGGACTCACTAAATTTTTTAGTACAGATTTTTGATTTCTCTCATCTTCAGACTCATCAACTTTGTTCTTTTTGGATTTCTTGTGTTTCTTTACTGGGCTGCTGGGTGCTATGCTCTCTGCTTCACTAGAATCGTCGAAAATCTTTCTTTGCGTTAATTCACTAACTGACGGTTTTCTTGGTCTTTCATCGTCTGTGTCATTAGGTGATTGTTTATTTATCACTACATTCTTTTTCTGTTTCTTGGAAGGATTTTTTGGAGACTCTAAATCGGTATTGTTTTGTTGTGTAAGTTCTGAATCTGATTCAGAGGTCAATGTACTTTTTCTTTTTCGTTTCTTAGTTGGAGTTTTGTTTGGTGCTTCTATATCGTCAGGTTGAATCTTCAACTTTTTGAGAGAAGGTTTCTTTTCCGTGTCATCTTCGGGATTCACCTCTACTTCAGAATCGCTGTCAAAAACGACCCGTTTATTTTCAGTTTTAAAAGTGATCTTCTTTTTGAAATCTGAACTGTTTCCCCTTGTAATTTCTTGAAACTCAGACTCGAATGTAGCCGCGATTTGTTCATCAAAGAGTCTGCAGCCATTCAAGTAATCCCTGCAAAAATAAAATTCATGAAATAATTTAATCAAAACTACCCGCACTCTGTAAGAATATTTCTACTAACTCTTCACGCAGTAAGCCACAAATGTATGGAAGTCTTGTTTTGTAGTCGATTTCTTCAGGAGTAAATCTCACCTCTTGACCAACCTTAACTTCATCACCTGGCCAATCTTCTTCGTCATCTGGCTTAGGGACAGACACATTGAAAACTTTGTGCAATAAAATACCTATATGATTTGTACCCTTTTTATTTACAAAACCTAAAACAAACAAGGCAGTTAATAGGCATGCAAAAAAAAAAATAGTTATATGCCTTCAATATCTTGTTTACTACAAACCTTTCAGGCTTCGACCAACTTCTGGCCTAAATATATAAAAATCTGCCTCAACATCTATGTGTACAAAGCAAGTATCATACATTATATCACCTAGAGATGAGAGAAGCTTTGGATTACGGTACGCTAACACTAAACCATTTAATCTGGAAGCACAAAATACAACAGTATTAGCATACTTTCAGAAAAATCAATATTTTTCAGGTAACTGACATAACCCCAAGAACAAAGAAATTTTCTCTGACAAGCAATTAATAAATCCCCAAAATAAGAAAGTAACAACGTTAAGAAAAACGTGAATCGTAAATCTAACTCAAACTTACTCTGCATCGTAACAAAACAAGTTAGAATTGAGGATTTCGCGGAGAGCCGCGTTCAAATCCGTCAAGTGGAAGGGATGGAGCCCCAGGTGTTTTTGAACCTTCTCCAGGTAGACGCACGAGTCCTCGTCTTCGATTAGACCCTCAAGCTCGAGGTTCGTCCAGTGAACACCGGTTATTGTTTTAAAACCCATCTCGACACCAAATTTCGTTTTCAAGTCGTCCTCACGCTGAACTGCATTGAGGTTACGTTCGGCGAGTGCACAAACAAACTCGCTGCACACGTGTTTCTGCTATATGCTATACTTATATGTGTACAAGTACCTATATATTATTACTAAAATTTACTATAAGACTAGATGTATATATAAAAGATTGAATTTTGGAAATTGAAAAAAAAATAACAAAACTTAGTATTAAATATAAGGTTTTATAGTAGTACAAAATAATTTTCGTTAATTTTGAGTTGTATTTAACGCAAATCTCATTATGCTGTACAGAGTAGTCAATTTGCTTAATAAAATTAATGAGATTCCAGTTTATTTTTTCAAATAATTAATAATTATTGTTCGATAGGTTAAAAAATATTTTTTAAATTTCCATGCAAGGCAGAAATGTCTCTAAGAACTGGGAATTTTTTAGTGATCTTTTGTGTCATCAGCGCCACTTCATTGGAACTAAATCACTAAAACTCTGCGGTTGCGGTACTGCGGTAGACAGATTTTGAAAAGTAAAAAAAACGATAATAACAAAAGGATACGCCGTTACTCTGAAAGTTTTATAGATAAGCATTGAAGGTCAACGCGTTTTCTGTGTATTGTTTAAAAAGCAACATTTACGGTTTTTCATAATAAAAAAACGATTGGAGATACAAGCAACGGGAATTCGTCTGCTCGATCAAATCCCCATGATCTCCATATTATTTTCCATGCCTCGTCGATTTTTTGGCGGTACGCAACGCGTAATGGTGAAAAACGCGTGCAGCGTTTCTACTATTTCTTCGACTTTGCCGCACCTTGTTAATCTCGTGAAAATGACAAATTAGCTTATCGCCGTAATTTTCATACTGTGCATCTTGTTTTTTTATTGGGGATTGCGTGTGAAGTGTTAGAATGGATCCTTGCATTGAAGATTTGGAGAACAATGAAAACGTTGCCAATGGCTGCAATGTCATCAGATGGAAGAACGATGATTCTAAAGATATTTCTACGTCCCAAGATATGTTTTCAGGTATTTGTGACATGAAAAGTTAAATGACTATTTTTTTTATGAAGTATGGGGCTGCTTATGAATCCATAACAAGAGAAATATGATGATGGACTTGTGATGGAATGCATGATATTTTTGTCTGTTGCTTCTTGCACATTTTCAATTTGCTTTGTCTTTTGAACTTGTATAAAACTAATGTAGATTTTCGAAGGAATCTTTACTTATAGTATCATAACGAGTTGTTAGAAACAATTTGAACTAATGAATCAAGTATGCAAAATGTTACTTGAATATATTGGTACTTGAATATATGCACAGTATACAGTTTTAATGCTTTACAATTTGAGTTTTCACACACGTATTCTTAATTATTGTAGATGATGATCAATTAAGGGACTTGGTTTTACAATCACCAAAAGTTGTAGCTAAGAATGACACTTTTAACTCCTCGATTATTTCAATAAAAACTCCGATACTTTGTTCAAAAGTAACTGAAGTGTAAGCACAATTATCTATTTGTTATTAAAACTGTTCTATTTGTAGAAATACTTTACGAAATACTATCGGCTGTTAAGATTTCTAACATGTTTTGTTAACATTCCTATATTTGTAGAACTCCTGGAAGGGCAGTAGTTCCAAGAACTCCGGCTGATCTGTTGCCTTTCATAACAAAAACAAGTGTGCTGTGGACTAGTGACATGGAAACCCCAGATGGTAAACTGAATGATAAGACAGGAAACTGTGATGTGACTATAAATTCTGAAATTCCAACTGTGAGTTTGCATAAAATTTTCATTTGTTTTTATTGCAACATGTGTCATTATATTTTACTTACAAACAAAAAGGAACAAAACGTTTTGAATTATATTAAACGATTATGAATTTTTAGTACAAAAATATTGATTGGAATCTGCACCAACAATTTTATAATGTATTTTTTTTCTTGATTTTATCAGAAATAGATTATCAAAAATAATTAACTTAATAATGTAACACTTAATAAAGAATAGTTATACACTAGTTTATTATTTTCTAATATTCATATTGACAACAAAATTTTATGTAATAGAATAATACAACACCAAATCGGCATCAAGGTACACCAAACTCTAAAGACACAAAATCCGACAAAATGGATGTAGTTTCTTCTCCGGTACTCGGAGGAGGCAAAAAAAGGGCTAAGCGAAAAGTAAAGCGTAGAATACTTAATAATGTAGCTTTAGATTCAGATAACAATAATGATCAGCAAAGTATCAGTAGCAATAGTGATAAGGTTCCCTCTGAAGCTAGCTATGTGAACAACGAACCATTTTTTGATGTCAAACCTGACATGAAATTGAACATAATTGAAGAAAATAGCAAACCAAATAATGAAGAGTGCAAAGAAAATAAAAAGTTAGAAGTTAGTAATGCATGGTATCAACTATTATGAAGAAAATAAAACAATTGAATACTAGTGTGAATATTAATGTGTTTTTTTTTTAGGAAGCTACTGCCTTTGATAAAAATAGCAATACTTCAACTCAAGACTTTTTCTCTAATGCATCATTCAGTTCCATAGATCGCTTATGTTGTAACATTATTCCAGAAGAGAAGCTGAGCTCAATACCTGAATCAGATGATAAAGAAAACAAAGATATAGCTGTTAAACAAGAAATTGTTGAAAAAGATGTCAAGCCCAAAATTGGCAATGATATCCTTGCAAGAGTAGCTGAAATTAAGCGTTACCAAAAACCTCTAAGAAGATCAATTGATATAAGTCATACTGTTATACCAAAAGAAGAATTTTCTAAATCTGTTAGGGAACTTGAACTGGCCGATACAAGATTTAGTCAAGAAAAACAGATAACTCCAAAAGTTCAACACAAACCTTTGAGATTAATGTCTTTTTCAGAATTGACATCTGCCGAAAGTTTAATAAATACAAAGAAAGAAACATCTCCTGAAAAGGAAAATCTTGATGTACCAGCTGAAATTATGGATGATTGGAATGTAGACATATTTGCAAATACAAACTTTGGCGAAAAAGGAGAAATTTTACAGAATGCTTCAACATCATCTACTACGAAGCCAGTTGGCTTCTGTTGTGCCAGTGGGAAAGGAATTTCTATTAACGAAAAAAATCTGCAAAAAGGTATGAGAATGTACAAAGAAATAGAGAAAGAGATAAGTAGCAACAATGATCTTTTGGCTCTAGAAAAATCAAGTTTATCAAAACAAACTATGTATCAAACAAAGACACTTATCAACATACCAGACAATAATGAAGTGAATTTGAAAATAAAAAAGGAACCTAGTCTCAGCATTGCAACATGTATAACTACTGAAGATGGATTTTCTACAGCTAGTGGTAAAAATATAACAATCAGTGAAGACAAAATACTAGATTATGCAAAAATTTACACCGAGATAGAAAAAGAAAATCTTAACGAAAATAGCTTTTTAGAATTTAAAGGTAAAAATACCATATCTAAAGTAAAACCAGTTACAAAAATAGATACCAAAGTACCAATATCAAGAGTTCAGAAATGCATGAAAGACAAAAAACTGGATACATTAAAACTTTATGAAGAGTTAGATCTAAATGAATATTTGGAACCAAAATTTACATCTAGCAGTGAAGTGAATATCAATGATGGTTTTGCGACAGCTGGTGGAAAAGGTATTACAATCAATGAACAAAAAGAGCGCTTGTATTCTAAAATATATAATGAACTAGAGGATGTTGATGAAAATAGTTTACTCAGTGTTAAGAAAGATATTGCTCTAAAACCAATCACTGTTGAAAAACCTAAAGATAAAGCAATAATCAAATTTAATAATAAGAAGACTATGATAAATAATACAGATGCAAGAATTGAAACATCAACGATTTACAATAACCTTACTACGAAAATATCAGCAATTTCAAACATAGAAGTTTCAGGCGATGGTTTTTCAACTGCTCGTGGTAAGGGAATCAAAATCAGTGAGGATAAAGAAATGATGTATGCCAAAATTTATAATGAACTAGGTGATGCTGATGAAAATGACTTCACTGACATTAAGCAAAATAAGACTTTGAAACAAGCTTTTCAGAAACCAAAAGACAAAGCTATGATTGCGTTTAATAACAAGCAAACAATTTCAACTAAACCTTCTACAGTCATAAGTAAAAACAATGTAGTACAACAAAATTTAGAGGCATCAAGCGATGGGTTTTCAACAGCTGGTGGCAAGGGGATCAAAATAAACACCGAAAAAGAAGGATACTATTCGAAGGTGTTCAACGAATTAAGTGAAGATATTTGTGACGAAAATTGCTTCTTAAACTTGGATAAAAAAACTCTACCCAAGGTAGCAGATAAGGCTAGTGTCAAAGTTACTTTTGTTCCCAATCAAAAGAAAACTGCACCTGTAACTTTAGTACCAAAGTCATCCATGGGTTATAACGATGATGCTTTTGAGGACATTGGCGACCTAGAAAATCTTGTTCCTGTAAATCAAACTTTAACGAGTAAAGGAGTTAGTGGCAACCGTCATTTCACTGTTCCAAATACTTCAAATGTGATAAAGACAAATCACCAAGCATCAACTACTGCCAAAAAGTCGCCCTCTATAAAAAAAGAAAAGGCACATGCGAACAAAAATGCTTTCAAACCTGTCGTATCAGAATCTTCAGAAAAACTCATCAGCTTAAATAAACCTGAAAGCAGCCATCTAAGTAAATTAAAGCGAAAATTGGAAAATTGTGAGGTAAAGCGGCCTGAAAGATGTCGATCCTTCGGCGGATTTCCAGGTAGCAGCAACGAAGGCGTCTCGTCTACGAAGTTAAACAAATCTGATCCATACAACGACTCCGTTAATCAACCCCTGCAGCAAGGGCTATCGGTTAGCCAACACTTTGATCTTCATTCCGATTCTTGGCTATCCAAAGTCGAGCTGAGCTACCTTAACACCAGCAAACCCAAATCGCCCGAGGTTACTGAACAAATCATCACGAAGGGTCAGGAAACTTCAACAGCCGTAAGCGATTGGAAAGCCAGTGCAGAAGAATCGGATAATTTTTCAGGTTTCTCGTATAAAGAGTGTACGGAGAGCTTTAAGATGTTCGCAAGTTTTGAGAAATTTTTAAAAAGGCACATTGCCAGATTCAAAGAGCAAAGAAAGCTGATCATAGAAAGTGGTCGCACTGTTATTATTACGAACAAGACCACGTCGACGCAAACGCTGGACATCCATTGCGACTGTGTAGCCGACATAAAACGAGGTATGGTCGAGCCGAGTTACGTTTTGATCGATGCGCCGGAGAAGCCTGTATTCAAATTACCCAAGAAAAGTCAGGCTGAAGCGAGGAAAGATGAGCCTAAAGGGCAGAAGAAGGCAGAGAACAAAATTGTGGAAAAGCGAAAACACTCCGATACCGATAGCGATACTCCATTGTCGACACTGAAGAAGCCCAGAACTGGAAGTGAATTGCAAGGTCGCAAACTATTTTCTGACGACTCGGACGTCGATGAAGAAGATCCAGCGGAGCGTAATATCGATAATTTGATCCAGACTCTACCGCCGCCGCCGCCGCTGCCGGAACTCACCGAGGAAGAATTAGCTGAATTGGCCGAAATGCGGATGGATGCAATTATGCAACAGGTACGTGTACATGGGGCATCTAGTTCTGTTATTTATGAGATTCTCAAGATTCGAATACGTTTTTCTTTTCTTTTTGCAGGAAAAAAAGATTCGAATTAAAAAACGAATTGAAGTTAAGCCAATTATAGGGTCTTTGCTGCGCGAAAGACTTGCAAATAGTAATAATAGAAAGAGTTGGACGGAATATGTAGGCAGTTCCGTGCCTACGGCTCGTCCTATCGAACAAGTAAGAATTTTACATTAAGTTATAGAACAAACGTTTAAAATTGCACCTCTGTATGCCGGATTTGTTTATTTTTTTGTAGATAAAACATAACCATCCCGATGCAAAAATATTGGAAGTTACGGCATCAAATGCCACGTGTTACAAATTTTTGTCATCTAATTTTATTGAGTAAGTGACTCCTTGTTTTTCAATTATGTATTACGTAATTTATAACTGATGTTGAATTATTAATTTTAGCAATAAAAGAGTAGTAAGTTTACAACTCGAAGATGATGCCCGTCTGATTTTTGATGAAGACGGTCATGCTGGCGTTTCCGAGTTCGCAGATGCGTTTTTGGCTATGCCAGGTGTAGATCCAAAACTTATCCCTACGGGTTGGATAGAAAATCATTATAAATGGATCGTATGGAAATTAGCTGCGTTGGATCGCATACATTTTGAAAAGACTGAATTACCAAAGTAAGTTTCCTCGACCACATTCAAACGAATATTAATATTTTTTATTATGGGAATCTTGTTTGTTTCAAGGATGTTAACGCCAGAACGCGTTATGAAAGAGCTGAAATATCGCTACGACCGAGAAATCGACAGAGCTCAAAGGTCAGCTTTGAGAAAGATTTTAGAGAAAGATGATGTTCCTACCCGTCGAATGGTTTTATGCGTTTCTTCGATTGAAGATGTAATATTTTAATATTCATTTTCCTATTTTCATAACGTATGAAAAATATTTATGCCAACTAATTTTTTGTTTTCATTTATAAATTTTCAAGAGTGACAGTAAGGACAAAGATGCCAAAATAATGTTAGGTTTATCGCGCTACAATGTTGAAGTCACTGACGGGTGGTACAGCATTCCGCTTACCATAGATAATGCGATGACAAATTATATTCTAACTGGTAAAATCAAGGAAGGCACAAAACTCATGACGTATGGTGCCATATTGCTTGAATGCGAGAGAGGCTGCTTTCCCTTGGATGTAATTATTGATCATTTAATTTAAACATTGAATATTGATGAAATTTGTCATTTATTTAAATGAAAATTTTTTTCAGAAACCAGCTAACACGAGTTTAAAAATATTTACCAACTGCACGAGAAGGGCGAGGTGGGACGTTAAATTGGGATACCAAAAGAGTCAAGGTCCAATACCCGTGAAATTAAGGAATATTGTTATGGGTGGAGGGATGATAGGCGAAATAACGGCCGTCGCTGCGAGAGTTTATCCACTATTGTATAGAGAGAAAACTCCGGATGGCCAATCAAGTAGGTCTATAAAAATGTATTACAGTTAAAGTTTATTTACAAAATTTGAAATAATGTATTTCTTTTTGTTTCCTAGTATATCGAAACGCGCGTAGCGAAGAAAAAGCGGCGACAGCTTACGAGCGTGCCCTTGAAAAGCAGGTAGATGCCATGTATGCACAAGCTGAGAAAAATTTCGATTCGAAAAAGAAATCAGACTTCGAGGATGAAATGGAAAATTCCCAAGTAAGCGCTTTTGCCTGTTGCTCTTAAAAATAAAAGTAAAGTCTTCTTTAACTTCTTTAACCTGCGTGGTTTCTTCAGACTGAGTCGACATCTCAGGCGCTAGCGCGAGGACAAAGAAGCTGGGAGCGCAAACAAGAGGAACTTAAACAGCGACTAGAGACGGAAGTGCGCCAGGGTCTACCACCGCCTAGAAAAGTGACTCCGGTACAGAAAGTCCGACTTGTAGACGACATCACTACGGTCATACTGACGATTTGGGGTGCCGGTGAGGATTCGGCATATGACATAAAGGAAGGCAATACCATTACGGTATATAATTGTTACGCCATGGGAACGAGGTAAATTAGTCCGTTAAATATTTTGTATTCGTAATTTTGCTGTTGGGATATTTTTAAATGTGCCTGCATCAAGGATTTGCGCTTAAATATTTCACCCTTCATCGCCTTCTCGGATTACTTTGATACACAATCAAATATCCAGATAAAACAGTTTGCAACTCGTAAAGTACTTCATCAAGGAAATTCCCGTCGGCAAACGAAAGCTATTTCTATATCAAGTGGGACAACTCAATCCACTTCATCACTCTGCATCGTAAAGCAATGACTAAGAGCATACCTTTTGAACTTTCCCGTGCCGTCTGTACATCTTTCCCTTTTTTTCGCGCTCTCCTTATCTCCTCTACCCAAAACAAATACTCGCTTCTCTCGAGACCGCGCGTCTCGCATGACTCAGTTATCCAGAAATTTTCGCCTCAGACATAGTAAAGATAAGCGTCTCCAGAGGAAAGTTTTCGTACTGGGATAACATTTTGGAGTAAATTAAAGAGCGGATTTTGTTTTAACAGAAACGGCGAGCTGAATCTCTCGGCGAACAGGATTACGCACATCAAGTCGGAGCCGCTGTTAAAGCTACCTTATCCGATGCGGTTCTGCACTCTGATTCCAGACATTACGGCTATGAGCTTCGATCCTAAGTTCTGCGAGTTCGACACCGTGGGTGTCGTCGTGTCGACAGGCCCTGCTCCTCACGTATGTTTGTTTTATCTCGTAGGGATATCTTGTTCAAGTGGCTCGCTCAAGAGGGATGAGTGCTTTTACTTACGCTTCTCTAGATGAGAATGAGCTGATTTGAGTATCAGCGTCGATTTTTAATCTTATGAAAAATACAGATAGTATAGCACTTAACATTACTTTGCCTTTTATTTTTGTTAAAAAAGCAAACAAATTGCACTGTCAAGTTTTTAATTTATATTTTCATAATTTATTAAAAATAATTTTTAATTTACAAAATGCAGGGAATGAAAAGTTTTGAAGTTGTCAACATGGCTTATCCAAAACCAAACAATGCAGGATCGTCGTATCTATCGATACTCTTCTGGAACGGTGTATCGTCTTTTGGTTACCAATCGATTTTTTCTGTTGGTGCTCTTATCGCTTGCACTAATCTGGAGTGGAGGCGAAACACTTCATGGAACGTTGCCGTGGCTTACTGTTCAGAGAGAACCGTTTTTACATGCAATCCAAGGCCGCAGTACCTTAACAGTGTTCTTCGTAATCTTAGAGCGTTAATTCAGGTGCGTTATTGAATCTTTGTTTGAAAAATGTCTACAAATAACTAATAATAATCACAAATATTTACTAATAATAATATTCTTTAATTTTTCAGAACCCAGTAGCATACGCGGAAAGCTGCGTTGAAGAAATAACCAACGAGTTATCTAAGAAACCTCCTTCGCGGTCAAATCAGGGTACGCCAACGAGTTGGCCAGACAGATCCCACAACTCTTCGTCATTCATCAGTCCGATGGACAGCCATACTCCAGGCCATGCAAGTATACAAAAACGCCTTGAGAAGCTTTCGCGTTATGGAAGTTCCGCAGATATCTCACGTATCGTATTAAATAATAGCTCCGTCAAAGTGAAAAGAAATTACACGCCGGTGACGCGCAAGAAAACGTGATGTGCTTGACGCGTCGAGAGATTATTGTAAAATGATCGTTATTTTGTTTTTATTAAATAAGTAATCGCGTACTTTAGTTTATTGTTACGTGCTGTTATTAATATCAAAGTCTAAATTCGCAGATAGTTCAGCTTTTTTTCAGTATTGTATAATGTAGTGTCGCTAAAAATAGTTTATAAAGCGTAATAGAAAAAAAAATGTAAATAAAACAAAATGTCAACGTTTCCAAAAATCAATGTTCATACTTTTGTAATATGCTACGCTTTTTAGGATACGCTTAAAAACAAAGGAGTTATCCTGCTGAGAGCCGTTACAAGTCGGAACTGCTCCCGACCGGGAAAACAGTTTTCGTGATAAGGTATCGCGACGTATGAGAAAAGGGACAGATACGGGCGGCTGCAGCGCGAAAACACGAAAATTTGATACGATGGTCGTTTTGTTTCTTGTACGTTACTGTATTATCTTACCTGAAATAGTTTATCGGCTTCTAACAGAGCAAGATAAAGTTATGTATTGTTGTTTTACTATTACTGCGAGGATGAATAAAATCTCCAAGTATAATGTACATTAAAACATGTTTTTTGCTTTTAATTCTTAATCTCGAGTATAGTTCGTGAAAAGCCATTATTAAGCGCCGATCAAAACGTAATACGTAAGCGAGAGACGAAAAAAACGCACCCGCACATGCTTGCTCTATGACAAAACGAGAGCGCAACTCTTACATTAGTATAGAATGAATTTTTTCACACGTCTAAGGTTACGTGAAACTGAGCCAGCCGCGGAAAAGGGCTCTTATGGAACTGGCGCAACCGAGTTCCTTGACACTCGAGGTGGCGCATAGCTGCGCACAACATACATATAATAATGCGCGCGCTGCACAAGGACAATATCACGGGAAAGAGAGGAAGGGGATTAGGGGTCAGGGGAACGCACGGTACAGTTATATGCCTTTTTGCGAGCACAGTGGCAGGACCGCGTTATTCGATCTCTTCGGGGCCGTGTAGACTACGACGCATAGAATAGTGGACGGTTTAGAGCGAGAGGGGAAGGGCGTCAGGATAGGCAGGTGATCTTTCACTCGTAATTTGCGTATCTTGGGCTCGTTGTGCCTTCTAAAATTACTTTCTAAACATTTCTATACATCTGTCATTTTTAATATTTTTGATTTAACTTTCAAATAAAATTAAATAATCTGTTGGAAGGTCTGCTCGGATCTGACGAACTTGTAAAGGTAATACTGAGATGGATAATTCAAGCAACGGTTAGCCATTCTCCATAAACTCTTCTCGCACGTATTTAAGTATACACGCAACGATTCTTTTGATGGCATTAAAGCGAGCTCTGTAACCCAGAAAAACTCGTCTCAGGCGCATCCCATATTCACATGGTCTCATCCGTTATTTGCTTTTCCTCCTCGGCGCTTCCTCTTCTGTTCGGTTCGCACCTCCCCCTCGACGCTCCGGTTTACATTTCTAGTTAAACACCTTCACCGCCTGCGCGCAGGAGACACTGAAGGGCGTCCCAAAGTGGAATATTATTATAGGTATACTTTTATACAAAGCGCTATAATTCGTGCAGGTAATGACTTGTCGAAAAGCGTTTAGGCGTCGAGGATATACGGAGGGGAAGGACTGAAGTGTCGTAATAAAGTGCTGTGTGATGGACGTTTTCAGTTCCCTTGATTGGAAGTTTGATTTAATATCTATATTAAATTATTCTATTCGATAATGAGCATCAAGTTGTGAAATGCTTAAGCGATTTGCACGTTATTTTAACATTGTGTTAAAGAAAGTAAACCTGACAATGAGAGCTAAAATAAAATTATCGCAGAGCTCGATTAATTAATGAAGCTACAACGTCAATTCAGTACAGAAAAACAAAATTTCCCGCAAAAACCCCCGTACAAGAGCTGAGCGCCAGACGTATATATAGGTGCCGCTGTCGACTGGCGCAACAGTACCTATACTCCCCGCATCGCACGCTCGGCTGCCCCGCGCGCAGTTCGTTCCCGCCGCGGACGCTCAGTTCGACGCGCACCGGCCTACGAGCCGCACGTGTGTTGTATACCGCTCCGTATATTCTACGCGTACGTACGCAACTCTAGTTGTGCACACCATTGTATACGACCCTGCCGACTTACGAGTTTAAAGCCGTATACGCATATGTACAATAAAGGAACCGGTCGAAAATCCAAAAGGCTGGTCACGGTTAACAATACCAGCGATGAACTTACTCCACAGTGCAGCTGCATCAAGGCTCGTTGTTGTCATTTCGTTATTGCCGGGGGAAAGCGCGCAGCAGTGCAACAACAACGCAACGCTCGCCGAGTCCGAGTGACAGCGTTCGTTCGTTCGTTTGCGCCGTGAAATGACGAGCGAGAAATGCACTATTGCTACGCCAGCCGGGAAGAGGATCGTGTGCTGCTTCGGTGAAATTTGCTGAATGAGGGAGAGGAAGAGGTGCGCGATATTGCATCGCGAGTGTGTACTTGTACGAATACACGCGTATTTCGAGTAGTGCCGCGCAGTGTGTCGTATTGTATACCTGACAATTGTTGTGCTAAAAACAGAGAGAGAGAGAGAGAGAGAGAGAGAGAGATAAACGCGTGTGTGTATACACAGAGGGTTTGTTTACAGAATTTACACAAGTGCTCCTATTCATAACCTCTCGGGTATAAGTATAGTACCGACTCGAGGCTCGAAGATGAGCGAGACGTCGCCGAAGGTCGAGTTCGCCCTGGGCAGCGAGGTGTCAGCAGGGCACTTCTTCAAGAGCACCTTCGCCCGATCATTCGTCACGAGCCGCGCCGACTCGAGCAAGTCTCTTGACTACGAGTTTGGTTATGACACCGGCACCATAGTCGAGGAGGAGCATCAGCAACAACACTCGCCCGGCCGTTGCCATTTCAACAGCAGTATTAACAGTGCTGCTAGTCATAGTGCTGGAAATAGCAGCTTCTACTCGCTCTTGGATTTCGGCCCGGAGACCGAGCAGCCCAACTCGGATGTCTGGAGCGTTGGACAGGTAAGGGGAG
Source organism: Trichomalopsis sarcophagae (assembly GCA_024372645.1). Taxonomy (NCBI): domain Eukaryota; kingdom Metazoa; phylum Arthropoda; class Insecta; order Hymenoptera; family Pteromalidae; genus Trichomalopsis; species Trichomalopsis sarcophagae. The sequence continues at coordinate 739,893 of QLSS01000026.1, read as the reverse complement.
ATTTTTAAGGGGGAATAAATAATTCAAATAACACGTCTCATCCGATCGCGTCCTCTTTCAAGAGGATATAAGCGTACGCTCGTTTCCAAAACGGCGGTGTCAAGGTTTAGCGACGAACGCTTGCGCAAAAAAAAGCAATCATCGCTATAATTAAGGTTTAATTAAACGGCGTTTCGTTGGATAATTTACCTACGCATTTAGAGGTAAAATTGCATCAATTTGGAAAAACAAAGTATACGTTCCAATCGCTACATCGAAACCGTCTCTCTCTGCACTTTCGACCATAACGTTTGATAATTGACATAATACGGCCTCTCTCTTCGAAGATCCACTTAAGCGCAGATTAGCGTATCTCGAATACCAGGAATTCTATTGGTTTTCACTTCTCGCAAAGATATACTATGCCGGGAATGCATCATCCCGCTGATGCGCAATCTCTTTCTCTCTCATTGGAACACCAATCTGATAGCCGAGGGAAGTGTGTTAAACGCACTCTTCAAATATTTACGCGCACGGTTTAGACAATTGAATTTTGTCTCCTACGACTACTGTCATTACTAATACGCAGTATTCACGCGTATATTATTCTACAATAACTTATTTTCTTGTACAAGCAGAGACGCGCGTCTGAACAATAGGAACAATCGGCGCGAAAATTCAAACGGATTCGCGTACGCTGTTCGAAACAAATAACCCCAATTCAGCTTACAAGCACCCTCTTACCAAAAAAGAAATCCCATTACTATAGCGCGCAGAAAATATAAGATACTCGCTACCGACTTCTTCTATTCCGCGGCGGCATCCCGGCTAGTTTTGCAAGCGTCGATTTGAATACAATCGTATATAGAGACACGCTAGACTGTGCAGTGCGCGAAGCGCGTAACCTTCTGTTACTGCAGTGCGGAGCGCCGTGTGTACAGTGCGATACTTACAATTTATATACATTGTATATAATATGCGGGCTTTCGGCCGTCCGTTCGCAAGTTCGACTTGGAAAATATTACGCGAGGCTACCTCGAGTTTCTAATTTTTTTTTTCCTCTTCCGCGAGGTCGACTGCACTTTTGCAAACGCTATGAAATGATAGTTCGCGTTTTTAAAAATAATGCGAAAGTAGTCGGTTAAACGTTGATTGAAAAAAAGGGTCGAGCGACGTGTGTCTCGGCAGATATTTTTTACACGAAAAGCACACTCGAGAATCGTTTGCTTTAAACGTATTCAAATATCACCGGCCGAAGTAACTGTTCATCTCATCGAACACCGCGCAATATACGCAAATTTCATGCAAATCGCGCCAATTACAGTCGTCCGGACAGCAATTAAAAAAACAAACAGAGCCCCAAACGATTTCGGCCTCCTCTGCCCCGCCTATATCTTCTCCTCGTTTCGCTCCGCTCGCAAAATACCTCCGATTTTCTCATCAGCCAGTCACTAGACATTTTTTATATAACGCATTTCTTCTCTCGTGTGTTTCAGCAGCAGCGAAGTCCCGTCAGCGGAGCGATGCAGTCGACGTCGGAGCTCAACGAGCTGGAAAAACTGCGAAAGGTACTTTAGAGTCCCATTTTATTGCTCTTATTATGTTGTATACGCGAACTTGAACTCGTCTCTGATAGCAGAGTGGATAGGGGGGATGGGCTCGGGAGAGAATCGAAACTTTCACGAGAGAGCTTGGCCTGTGGTTTTTGCGCCGAGTACGCGTACGATGATAATGGGGTTAGTGTATATGATAAACGCCTCTTGCGCCGGAGAGAATATAGAGGAGCAAGAATGAAATGGAGCTTGATGGGGGGAGAGAGCTCAACGAGGGCGTACGAGGAGCTTGTTAAATGGATTTTCGATTCGCAAGTGCGATACTAAATTCCTTAGTCTTGTGCACATACGCGATGTATAGCTATATTAATAATCAGACACAAATTTATCGTGCTAATGTTCTGCCACATTTATATTTGAAAAAATCCGATTCTCTCACAGTCTCTACGACGCTTCATTACGGCACATCGTCGCGAATCGTCGCAATACGGGGCCAGCGGTCTCTTCTTTCCATCGTACACGTATGTTCCCTCGGCGATATTACGCCTGCAACGCGATATCGCTTTCCAGTCCTCCTTCTCGCGAGCACAGCCGTGGACACTCGATCGTCCTCGCCGTTACGACGAGCAGCGCGTCGCGGATGACTAGTGTTGCCTGCTGCTCGTTGCCGTAATGATACTAATCCTCTCCTCGAGAGAAATGACTGCTGACTGACTCTATGGCTGTGCGATTTTGCGACACATCGTCCCAGCGCATGGAGAGCTTGGAAATTAAAGTTATTCAGCCGCGCGCTTTGCGACACTTCCTACGACATTTTCGACATTTTATAATTGCTCTCGCGAATGCAGCGCGCTGTATGTACAGCGAGCGTCGCTTCCTCTTTTATTTTTTGTTGGAAACACCTGCTTCGTGGGAAATTTCGCTGGATTGTTGTTTAAATTCGAGGAAGGAATTTTTAGTCTCGGATAAAGCTGTATTATCGTTCTATTATCGTCTCTGACTCACGGAGAGATAGACGAGTATACGCGATCAATCGATTCGAAATTCAGAAACGAAGAAATTTCTAATCTACGGCCGCTCATTTAAATTCCCGGAATCTTCTTTCTTAAAAAAAAGTACTTGTCGTCCGCCTCAAATTAAAATCGCATTTCTTCCTCTACCAAACGTAACGCCACGTTACGCTGTCTCCTCTCTCGGGACCCCCGAAAGTCGCTCTCCTAGAACGCATAATTCAAAAGCCCTCGTGCGTCGCAGGAAAAAGCAACTACGACATCCTGTCTCGCGCGACACCGAAATTCGTCGCTTTGTCGCGCAAAATCTCGTAGGTGTATGTACAACTGGCCACGTTTCCGTCTCTTGTTCGAGCGCTAAACGTATTCCCTTGTAGCCAGAGCCAGAACTGCGTGTCAAGACGGCGAAGACGCTTTGTTCCCCTGGCGAAGGCATAATAGTTTTTTTTTTATTCGATATATTTCGATTTCTAGTACCGCACTGGTTCGCACATAGATGTTATCGTCGAGAGCTGTCGAAAAGTCGAAACACGTCAATGTCAAAAATAGAACCCCCGAAAACGCCCAGTCGTAAAAAAAAAAACAAATCCACGCGCACACCGGCGACATTCCCCGCTGAAAGTACAAAAGCTGCCGCAGTCGAGTGAGCTCAGGTAGCCTCGGGAGCTCGCTCCGCTCAACGCGTGGGCGCGAGTATATTATAGAAACCTGGCAGACTCGCGCCGGCCGGAAGTCCGCCTCTGACCCTCCCGTAATTATTATCGGCCGACCGGCCTACGGCTCCTCCCCTCCCCCCCCCCCCTTCGTAGAGCCTGATACGCGTGCGTGTACGTATGTGCTGTGTATACACCGAGAGATAGCCGCGCTTCGTGAATTTATATACGTATAAAAAGGAGGCGCGGGGTGAATCACGACTGCGCGGAGAGAGACTGGTCGAGGTGTGCGCCGATGTTTAAAAAAATGGGCTGGTGGCGAGGTGTGGATCCGTCCGTCGGTTGATTGAATGGATGCGATTTTAATTAGATCGAATGAAGTCTGAAAAAATTGGCTGCGACTGTACTGAACGATCTATGTATATAAACGAAATTTTCAAATTTTCGAGTCGAAAGAAGCGGCGTCAACCTTGAGCGTATCCTATGGAAATGAATTTGCATAAAAACGCGTAATATCCTTGTTACATCTAAGAACAGAGCTCGCCGTCCACATATTAATAGGAGATTCGTGTGCGGCTTACTCTCACTCTCGATTCAACGCACCTTTCGCTTATATACTCGCCGCGCTTCGTCCAGCTGCATGACGCGTGTTGGTTCGTGCATTGTTTTCGTAAGTCGCAGTACATCACTCTTCTCTATCTCCGTTTCTTTCTCTATTTCTACACGTGCGCTTGCCCTTTCTAATGAATCTTTTTATTCTTCTCGTTCTTCTTCGTTCTCGAAAGTCAGCGAAACGAAAGGCGCCTTTTACGCACCGCGCACATGTGTGTTTTTCTACGCTCCGTTTTTTGTCTCTTAGGTCGGTCATACAGAAATTCAATTAATTTACGCTGGTAGGAGGTGTGTACGTGGACTAGTTTTGGCGCTTTAATGTAGGACACACGATGAATTTATCGACAAAAAATGTGTATAAGTGTCGTAGCGTAGTTAATGCCTTATTTTTTTACATACAATAAATTTAATGAAGTAGCTGCCCCGTTTTGGTGCAGCAGCCGCACTAAATCAGCCAAACCGAGGCAGCAGTTCTCGCAAAGTGGCGCTGTATGGGATAAGAGTACATTAAGGTTCAAAAATAAACTGTGGAATAATTTTTGATTGAAATTTTTGAATCAGATATTATGACTTTATTGAAATCATCTAACGATCAAATCCTGGTGTGACCTTCTCTCATGAATTGTCGCCGAGAACTGATGCTCTTATACTCATTAAACGCCGACGAAAACTCGGGACCGCTAAAACAAAGACGCTTTCCCAGGGACTACCGAAGGGACTCGAAGCAGTGCGCGCGTTCCTCTATATCTATAGCTATACACATACAGTCATGTGCCCGCGCGAACGCCTCTCGCCACTCGACTCTCTGGCCTGGCAGTTACAGATCGGCCCTTTAGCCTCTCCGCACTGAAAGTGACCTTCAAAATCCGTGTAGTAAACTCCCTACTGAGGTCGTGGCAGTCTAGGAATGATTATAAAACCACTCCGAACCGTATTGGCCTGAAGCCACGAATCGCCTTGTCGATTCGCGCATATGAGAGACAAATGACGGAGAAACGTCCGCTAAAACTACTAATAGGTAGAATATATTATTAATAAAGAATAAAAACGCCGCACTTGCTATTATCCCTAGTAGCCCTCGGTTACGTCCGGAACAGGCGCTGTCGTCGCATTCAAAGCGTTTTTGGTATAGCAGGTTTCTCAAAATTGGCAGAGCTGCTGAGCAATCTTTTAGGCTGCATCCAGAATTGATCGCGTACACGCTTGCACCTACGTAGACAGTGGCTTTGTCTGCAGTGCTACCAATATATTTTGACTTTTGAGGTTAGGTGCAGCCTACTAGCAAAAGCTGAATTACATTGGCAGCACTGCCAAAGCGCCACTGACAAACGTACACGGTCAATTAGGCTGCGTCCAGACAGACACGGGGACCCTAGAGTTTTACCTAGCGTTATACACTTACAATCGGTACATCCAATCGGGCAATCGGGTCTATGTGGACGCACCTTTATGGACGCAGCCGTAATACAGCCGCTGCTCGTGCTACGTGCAGCAACTCTTCCAAGAATTTTTCAGTGTAGAGCGATTATAGATTGTAGATCGCCTAAAATTTCCATCGTTAAATTTTCACTGGCAGTGAAACTGTATTTTGTTCATTGTGCGGTTTCTTCGACGACGCACTTTATTTTTTGGAAATAGTTGATGTTCAGGTATTTGCCGTAAGTACAGGGAAAAACTTTTGGTACCCTGGGAGCTCTAACAATTATACACATAATTTATTTGGAGTCCTCACGACGCGGATTTTACTCTACGCTATATTATTTTGGAAGCTCTGTACATTCGAGAATCTCGAATGTACAGAGTCTCCAACTTGGAACCCTGGGGTGCCCAATTGCCGAATGTAAGCCATTCCCCCACCACTCGAAGAAAACGGTGGTGGGGGAAGCTTACATCTCGGCCCGTCTCGGCCTACGTGCCAGAATGAGGTCCCCAAAGATCCAAAAGTGCAATCTCTTAGACTCCAAGAGTTTCGGACTACCTAGAGTGACCAAAGTGTTTCCGTTCACCCACTCCTAATGACCCAGACGACGCAGTTATCCACCTCCCCTCCTCTATTTTACAATCGGTACGTACGGGGCAATCGAGTCTATGTGGACGCACCCTTATGCACGCAGCCGTAGTACAGTTGCTGCTCGTGCTACGTACCCAAGAATCTTTCAGTGTAGAGCGATTGTAGATTGTAGATTGCCTAAAATTTCCATCGTTAAATTTTCACTGGCAGTGAAACTGTACTTTGTTCATTGTGCGGTTTCTTCGATGACGCCCTTTATTTTTTGGAAATAATTGATGTTCAGGTATTTGCCGTATGTACCCACCCCTAATGACCCAGACAACGCAGGTATCCGCATCCACTCCTCAATTTTCTTCAATCCCTTCCAGCCGGGCTCTATACATCGGATCTGATTCGCTAGTTGCTCACTCCGCTGGTGACACCTGGTGGCCGCGTTAGCAAACTGCCGACTTCATGCAGAAATTTCCTCCAAGCCTACAGTTAGTCAGCGTGAGACTAGTGTTTCGCAAACATCCCGCGTCAAGCAAATCGACAATATGATAGACATGATCGAGGGCATCTGTTCAGTGCAAGGTTATCAAGAATTCGGATTGTTGAATTTTGAGCGAAATCTTCAGATCCAGCAGCAGAGCCATAAACGAGAGCGTAATCTCGCCCGGGATCGTCGGCATGAGCGTCAACAGGAGGTGCTATGCAAACTTCGTGCTGCAGAATCCGAACTGAATGCTCTGCGTCGAGAGAACAAACTTCTACATGAGGAGAATGACGCTCTCAAGCATCATGAATCTTCACCACCATTTGTGTCAGAAGCAATTGAGACGTCGATTGCCAAGTCGCTCAGGTATGTGTCCTTCATACTGCCCAGATTTGAAGGCACCGATCCGATAAAGTACGCATCTGTTTGGATAAAGACGCTAAATAGCTGCGCCTCATATTTCGGCTGGACAGACGCCGATACTTTGCTCGCCGCCAAGATGTCGATCGGCGGCGACGCCAAGCTGTGGCTTCTGTCGCAGCGCCGCGACCTGAACACTTGGAAGAAGTTTTGCAAGGCCTTCTGCAACAAATATCGCAAGACCGAGACGACTGTGGCCAATGTTTACTTAGCCTTGGCCAAGAGAAAGAAAAAGGAAGACGAGGACTTAGAGGAGTACTTGAGTGAAGTAGAAATGCTGGGAGCCGCCATCAGCCTGGAGGAGAGACAAGTTGTACAATTCATGGTGTGCGGACTTCCCGGTGACATGTGCGCAATGAAGGAGGAATTGAAGAAGAGCAATACGATCCAGGAGCTTAGGTCGAACTTGAAGAATTGCAAAACGGCGAAGTTAAAAAATGCAGAAAATCTGTTTGGACATGAATACTTTGTTAGTATTAACGTGCCTAAATACGTAAAGAACGTCGGCATCAATATAAAAAAATACGCAGAGACTATTATTATGAAAACGCAGAAACACGCAGAGAATATTCATACCAAAACTCAAGAATACGCAGAGGATATCTATATCAACGTGCGAAACTACGTAGAGAATACTTCGCTAGACAATATACTTATCATATTATTTGTACTCTTGCTATTTACTATAAATATTTTTTGCATATATTTGAAAAAGTTCGTCACAAATCTGAATATGTAAATTTTTTAAAAATTCTTATTACTATATCCCCACTGATGTATCCAAAAGATTACAAAATTCGCATAAGCTTTTTTTTAAGCATCTATAACTCGTGTGAATTTACCTTTATGAATCTGTATGTTGATTATTTCTAGATCAGGCGAACCTCTTTATAGATCTGTTAGCACAATAATGTACATAGCCATACTTTGTTCGCAGATTATTACTTACAAATAATAAACAGGTTTCCATCGCAATATTTATACTGTCTTACATACTTGAACAACCTGCTATACCCCACACGGAACGCAATCCCTATAAAAAATCAGAATTCTTCCGCAAACCCGTATACTCGGACAGTCGCGCATCCTTCGTCATAAAACTCCGGCCACGTTTATTGCCCGAATGCTCTCGGTACAGTATTCCAAGGCGAACAAAGTGCGCCTCTGTTGTCTCTTATCGCTCGCTCCCCTCGGGCTCGGTTCACAAAGCAAAACGAGTAAAAAAAGGACATACACGTGAAACAAGAAAAGGAGGAAGCGGCGCGAGACGTATATACATATGCACGAAAGGATGTGCGCGTCTGACTGCTGCGCCGGCGTTGCTTCTTTTATCGAGAGGTTTTAGGACGACGAAGCACGCGAGACGGGTCCCTTATATTCTTTTTCTCACACGTGGTGTACGCACTGCAGCGAAGCGAAGAAAGCCGACCGAGCCAGGGGATCCCCGAATCTCTTTGTGACGGCTCTTTGTCTAGTGCTCGTTTGTTTGGCTCGTCGCTGTGAACTGCAGAGAAGTCGATGGCTTGCGATGAGAGAGAAATTAGGGCTGCGACTCTCTATCAGTGATTTACTGTACTAAAATTTTCAATTTTTTTCATTATTATAATTTATTCGCGAACAGCGCTATTTTTTACGATCCATCCACGCTTAACCACGGACAATAATTACTGTTGTATTTTCGAAAATATAGTGTAGCGAGACATTTTCACGAAAAATGTAACGTTCACTTTTCACCGAACGGTCGGTTTTTTTCAACAGCATTTCAAAAGAATTAGTCAATTAGTTCGGGCAGACCTTCTTTTTCCAAGTCCAATTCAGACGTTAGATACACTGAGAGAAAATTAACATTGCAGCAAACATATATGTTAACTGTTAACATATAGGCATGTTCGATTTGAGCCAATAATACGTATGTTAATAGTTAACATTTGGCTGCTCTTTACGATTTTTCATAGACTTTATGAAGTAATTAGATAAAAATTATTAGGAAACACACTTGTATGAATTTTATTAATGCTGAGTAACTTTACAGTGATATAATGTCAAAATTCAAAATTTTGCCTTTCATCGGCCTTTTGGGTCTAAATACCAGATCTGATAGTTCTAGAGATAA
>QLSS01000026.1:665436-730667 GCA_024372645.1 Trichomalopsis sarcophagae | reverse complement strand
TTATCTCTAGAACTATCAGATCTGGTATTTAGACCCAAAAGGCCGATATAGAAATCTATAGTATACATACAAACTGTTTTTGTTTCGTACAGAATACTTGTAAGATGTACATACCAATATATTAGCAATCATTGCTCCTAACGTGTGTACATGTTTACGGCAATGATATCTTTCTCTCTCAGTGTAAGATCGACCGAGGTGTATTATTTGATGAAAAAAAGGAAAACTCTTTTCTGATTCCGCCAACGCATCGAGCTGAAATTCGTCCGAATTCAAATCACAAATCCCTTTCGTAGACGCTACGAAAAAGAGATATAGTGACGAGACATCGACAAGACGTCTCGCGCGCTTCCCGCAGACAATCTTATCTATATAACTTTTTTCGGCGATCTCGCGCGGGGGCAACGCGCGCGCTCGCGCCTCGGCGACGCCTCGACTATTTTTAAACGGTTATCCGGTTTCGTTGTTTCCGTATACGTGAGCCATATACCTACGCGTTCCAGCTAGTTTGCTCCAATTTCTATACGTCGCTTTTTGATTTACGCGCTACAGCATAGTGTGCTGCTTTAGACTGCCGCCGCCGCTGCCACGAGATTATATATATAATTATTCTGGGCTGGTTCATGTGCGCCGGCGACGGCTTGGTAACTGGGCCGAGAATTTTTACGGCGGTGCAGTCTTTGCTCAAAAATTTATGGAATGAAGTTATTTTGGTGGTGCACAGGTATAGGTGCTCTGCGAACTCGTAAAATATCGCGCGCGCTGCGAAGTGCCTCGGTATAAACGTTGCAAAATGGCTCGTGGCTCAAGAATGTACGTGCGCTGGTTTTACTTGTTACTTTGGTAATTTCGAGTATTATTAAAATTATTTCTTTTAGCGAAAAATGAAACTGTTGTCAACCTTGGTTTTATTTTTCATGTCAATTTAGACGAAATATGCGAACGTTCAAATTAAGTTCTTTAGTTGAAAAACTATACTCCGCCGTGAATTCGCGAATTTCTCGAGGCTTTACGACACGACACTTTACTCGGAAATTATCGCACCTCGAGAGGCCTTTTAAAAAAATTATAACCACCGCCAAAACTCACAATCTCGCGAATAAACGCGCGAACAAGTGCCACTAAATTCAGCCTCCCGCTTTAAGAGAATCTTAAAAATCCCTGCTTTACTGCATACACACTTTTCCACCAAACGTATGTACTCGCCGATATACGTCTCACCTCGTTATTGCTCTCAATCTAGTCTACCGAAAAAAAAATGAGACACCTCGTCAAAAAAAGCGACAAAGGAATGCGCGGCTCTCTATTTGGGACACTTTTCGAGGCATCGGACAGCCCGCTCGGAAAAAAGGGAGTCAGTGTAACGCCGTCGTAAACTATTTAACAAGTGTCGACCCTGTAGCAACAAGTGCAGCGGGTCTACTTTTCGAGTGAGTGAGAGAGAAAAAAGTAGCTGCAGCGGTAGTCCCGCTGATCCAGATAGCGATCGCGAGCACGAACTTTCTTTTTTCTCGCGCGTGAGCATATAGCTCCTGCGAGACAAAGGACAGGTATCTCTCTCTCTCTCTCTCTCTCTCTCTCTCTCGCAGCTGCATCAGGACTTTCTTTTTTTCCTCGGCTTCGGGAAATCGGCGATGACGACGATGACGTCTTACTTTTCTTTTCGGTGGCGATGATGGCGACGGTTAGAACTGCTACTGTTCTTTCTCGGAGGAGAGTCGCACGACGGAGGAGATAAATGAACGGGGGCCATTGATTAAAGCGATGCGATCCTGTCAATTAGATAATGAGTCGAGAGGGAGAAGAACGAGAGCTGAAATCGTGCTTGACTCTCCTGTGGTTTTTGCGGGCTTTATTATCGGCATTGCATTAAGTAAATAGAACAACGCTTAATTTTAAAATATCAAAAACATAATCATCAGGCATAAACGCTCGTGCTAATATCCTCCAATCAGCCTCGCAATTTATGCCTGGCTTCGCTTTCTTCGCGTTTATATACGTCGAATTAAATTAATCCCATCACCGCGCGCGGCGTATAAAACATAAAACTGATCCCCGACGCAAGTAATTGAATAATCGCGGCGTTTCGTCCATTCGATATTATAATACTCTTCTCTCTCCCGTAAATACACGTCAATTAGACTAAACGCACCCGATCAAGTCTAACCTTCATCCGCGAGAAATATCCCGACGCGCGAGACGTCGATCGTTCGACCGGCGACGTCGTCACGGCTATATGCCTGGGAAAGGTGAGCCGTCGCTGTTGTACACACGCACCTGCAGCAGCAGCGGGTGGAGCGAAGAGATAGCGACGCTTATCGCTCTGCCCCGGCGCGTGTATTAACCGCTCCGTGACACGAACTGTGCCTATCGCTCTCTGATGTGGGGTCGCAACCTTTACACTTCCTTTCGCTATGGTGGTTCGCTCCTTTGTCTCCGACTACTGGGAGGAAGAAGCCTCTGCTTGTTTTCTTCTATACTTTTGCTTTTCAAACGAAGAAGAAAGTCATGGAAATCAGCCAATGAGAAATCTTTGCGTGTCCTGTCTGTGTTAACGGCGCTCCGATGTAGCCTATGCGATGCAGTGTTTAATTTTATATATGGCATACGAATTTAATATTCGCTTCCTTAACTTTTTATTTCGGCGCGCATACGAATGGATTAATTATTCGTTTTACAATTTTCACCTTTTCCTGCTCCATTATATCCCATCGCGATATTTCGCTATTATAATTAATATATCGCGCGCAGGAATACATCCCGCAGCGAAAGGCGCAAAAACAAAACTTCATTTATCTTCTCGATACCTTGTGCACACATCGAGCCGAACCATGTACGCCTTATGAAAATCCAGCCTCTGAATTATTATCTTCCTCCCTTTTAGAGGTTATACGCGTGATCGTTTGCCATAAAAGCGCGTAAATCATATACAACGAAGAGATCGAGCGCGCGTGCGCCGCGGCGCTTTGCAAACTTCGTCCTAAAATTACAAAATTAATTTTAACTTTCGTTTGGCGAAGTACGAACTATTAATAGCGACGTCGCGCAGCTCACGCACGTGTACGCGCGCATATATTTCGACATTCCAGTAACGTGTGCGATATATCGGTGGATGGCAACTCGCTTGAAAAATATATGCAAATTACCGCGACCCGAGGATGACTCGGAATCTATTAAAAATATTTATACGTGCTTCGAGAGCGAGCGACGCGAATTTATGGGAATTTTAAGGAAAACATTCGACTTGGAGAGGAAGAGACCGAACTCGTGATTAATCGCACGAGCTTACGGTTTACGTATAGCAAAAATCGTTCTAGATTTTTTGCAATCTATGCGCCGGGTTCTCGATCTGATAGTACTATAACCAGCTCCAAAAACGGCAGCGACTATCCCCTTCGCGCGAGAAATGAATCGTTCTCACGCGTGCGCGGCTTGCAATTATCGCAGAAGGTATATGTACACGGTGCCACGTAATTCGCTTTCATCCGATACGACGACTCGATTTGCGCACGCGCACCTACGCGCTCGAGCAGTTCATAACAAAACTCTCGTAGTTTCGTCAGCAGCTGAGATATTAGATACGTATATGTATACGAGAGAGATTTTCCATTAGCCTTTGTTTATTGAAATTTCATATGCTACACGTGCTCGCACGATTAGTCTTCACCCGCGCGCGCGCGCGCGCGACGACGATATGCATCTCTTTAATGCGTACCTGTAGCGGATTTTCTTTGTGCGAGTTCGGTACGGGCTTGTACTTGCAGGAGAGACTTTCTCGATATCGCGCGGCTGTTTGGAAATAATTGAGATTTCTTGTTGCGATGATGTGGGGGAGCCCGAGAGCGTAGCTAGCTTGCGCATAAATTAGAGGATGATCGATTGCTTGCTGATGTGCGGCCGAGTATTTTTCCGATGGGGGTGTGGGCGGTCGTAATGGTAATTTTCCGCAAAGTGCATCGCTATTCTCGCGGGCTTGAAATAAAATCAATTTTTTAACCAATTTTGAATAGTGTAATTATTTGTTGAGTTCAAAAGTTTACACCGAACACAACTCGTAATATTTTTCACGTGTAATAGCGAGGGTTACGAAAGTTTGCATTTAGCCTAGCGTAACGTATTATTGTAGCTCATATAAATTCCTTCGCCACGAATCACGATAATCAATAAGGCAAGCGCCTATCAATTCATACCGATCGATCGGATCTCTTCAAAGAATACTCAAAGTTACGTTACTTTTTTCAGCGCACAAAAAAGAACCTCATTCACAAAACAAGGCGCAATATTGCATTCATCATCGCACAAGCACTTACAGCACAGGCTACTCCGAAAGCCATAAACTCTCAGATTTCGCAATCGCCGGACGAGCCGCCGCGAGGAAAGAAAAAGAGGAACAAAAAAAAACCGAAAGAAATTACACACATTGTACCCATGCGATACGCGGGGCAAGTGCAGAACAGATGTTCGCAAGCCAGCGCTTCGTCGTCCATCCATTACCCCCTTCCACCGATACTTATTGCTTCGATGAAAATTTCACGTTGTAAAGGAGAGCGCGCGCTCAGCCAGCCGTACGCGCGTGCTATTTTTCCATTCGGAAAAATAATCGCGACGTCGCGAAATAAACAAATCATCCGGCGCCAGAGAGAGAGAGAGAGAGAGAAAAATTCGGGTGGAGAAGAAAATGAGGTTAGGAATTCGAGGCGTAAATACCGACGGATACACGCTATATACGTATTGATGAATACGCGCGGGGGAGTGGCACGTGATTCTTTGATTGTTGTGCTTCGCGCGCCGGTTTGTGTTTGCTCGTCTGGAAAGTGATTTAGCGCCGCCGTTATGTTGGATTCGATCTAAAGTATTTCGTATTTTCGTGCTCGCTCATAGCTGCTCTCCTCCCGAATTTACGGGCTCTTTCACCTTAAATTCACGGAGATGCGAGTTTTTAGAATCTTCTAGATTTAATTGCGACGAACTCGTGGTGCGGGCAACTATAATTTTCCCGTGTACTTAGGTCGAGTGCCAATTTTTTCTCTCAAAAAACTTCCTTCTACTCGTCGACGTCGTTGTTCGCAATCGTATACTCAACGCTCCGGATTCGCGCAGGACGGAAAAAAAAATTTATTTCGCTTCAAGGTCGCGTTGAGGGGAATTTCTCGCGCGGGAAGTAATAAAGGATACAGAGTTATATGGGGAGACGAGATCGTCGCGGCGTGTGTTTTATGGAAGTGTTAGTCGCGTAGATTCCACGCGATTTTGGAATATTTTATACGTTTTGATGAGTCGAGATAATTCCTAATTAAGACCGCGCGCTCGCTATATACATACGCGACGCTGCGGCTTTTGAGACAGTGCAAGTGTGTAGTCGCGTGACGGGACGATTGTAAATTCCGCCTTTTACGCCGAGGCGCAATGATAATCTTCTTGAAACATTATCGCCGAGCTTTGGCAGATGCGAAATTAATTAGAAAGTGCGCGCGCGGTACACACACCGCGTCAATTAGTATGTATCAATGCATGCACACGCGTATTCAGTGTAGAAATCTTCTTCCTCGATATTGCACACGCCGTTTATTGAAAATTATCTCGATACAAAAGCTGCCATCGTAAAAGTGTCCTATAAACTTTAATTGCGAACGTTGAGCAATATTCCATGCTCTACAACGAAAGCTCATTCTAGTTGCAAAACGTCGCCGCTCGTTACCAGCCCGTCGATCAATCAATGAATCCGACGTAGTAGAATCGTTCTCTCCGAAATATTTCATCCGCCAACACTATACGACGACGGCGCGAGTAGCTGCTCTGCTTCTTCTTTGGTCTCTCTCTCTCTCTCTCTCTCTCTCTCCGCGGTCGGTTTAATTTTAATGCCTAGAAGCCGCGAGAGCGTCTCCGTGGTTCGCTATTTTCGTGCCGCGGCGTTGACAACGAGTTATGCCAACGAGTTCGGAATGACGGCAGCGAGAGCGAGAGTATATACATACACTCGGCGGCTCTCTGCCGCGTGCACTGAACCTTTTGAAAGATACGCTCGGCCGCGGCCCCGATGCTGCTGGACATTTACTTTACGCTTCCGGTGCGCGCCGAGCTTTTCAGTACGTGTTGGAATATATCAGGAATATAAAGATGCTTTATTCATTTAACAATGATTTAAAAGATGTACAAAACTGAATATTTAGAACAACTGCGTGTATAAGCGAATGCTCTGCTCGGTCGTGTCGGTACTGGAACTGACGCGCTGCTACGCTTGGGGGCTTAAGTCCGGCGGGGGTGCAATAAAGTCCAGGTAGTGGACCCTCTCCCCTTGGGCCTCTCTGCGTACTGTAGTCTGTAGCTGTGTATGTGCGTGCCTAAAGTGTACACATTTTCGGCGTCTTCCAACAGTACGTGTATAACAATATTATACCTCGTCGTCGGCGTGCGTCCTCTAGATTTTAGGATATTTTTTGTGATGCACAATAAAGTCGCCGGCCAAGCCTATCGTTATGGTTCTATCCATACCCCGCGGGTGGATTCATCCAACGGTAATAACGTTTTTTATACGCCATCGGGTATCACAGATCTAAGTAAACGCAGAGAATTTCATCAACATTCGACTAAAATACCCTTATATGCAGCAGATCGTTAGCGATCGAGTTCGCGCGCGCAGGGCTGTAATAATCGACGGGAGCGAACGGTACTCTCGCGTCTTTTTTCTCCGTCTCCGCGATGCTGAACGCAGTGGAGTAGACGCTCTAGGGAATCGAGCATTAAGCCGTTAACGGCTGCGAGCTGCGATGCTTAATCGATTGATCGGCCGCCGCCGCCGAGTGTTGAACTGCGAGTCCCGTGTATATCTTCCTCCTGCGGGCTGATCGTTTCTCGTAGTTGTCGTAATGAACGGGCTTTTTGCAGCTTGGCTTGACTTGGTTTACTTGCTCTGCTCTAGGCTACGCTGGGATGGAACGACAGGGTTTTAGGGAGGATTGATGCTCGCTGATAATGGGAGTGGTAGGAACTTTTTGCGATCGGTAAGCGCGACATAACAGATCGGATGTTGGCAAGTGTATGTAGTTAAAGTTTACAGTCTCTGACCTGACAAAGAGGCTTCGAGTGAGCGTAATGAGCGAGAATCCTTAATTACATACGCATTTTCGTTTCGTTATACATGAATATCGAAAGAGCTCTGAACCGCCGCACATACGGCATCACAATTGCACGTTGCGCTTTTCTGAAAGTCCAGAGCAGAGCGCAAATTACCCTCTGTTAACATTCCTCCCATCTCGTTACGGTATCAATAAAAATA
Organism: Trichomalopsis sarcophagae; assembly: GCA_024372645.1. Taxonomy (NCBI): domain Eukaryota; kingdom Metazoa; phylum Arthropoda; class Insecta; order Hymenoptera; family Pteromalidae; genus Trichomalopsis; species Trichomalopsis sarcophagae. Next base: position 723,391 of record QLSS01000026.1, on the reverse strand, counting down.
TTTCTCTTTTTATCTGTTCCAGGTAAGAAAATTTCCTCGTTGCGCACAGCAGCGCCCGCGAGGGGCTCCGTATTATTCTCTACTCAGGACTGGTTTGGCGCGAGAGCGCAGACTGCGATGCTCCCGTCTCTAATGTGAGTCAAACGCGCGCGTTTTTGTAAAACTTTACGATCCGCACAGCGAAATTTATCGATCGACCCGCTGGCTTGTTCTGTCGGGGGATTCTCTTTTCTAAATGAGGTTGACGCGTGTCGATATCCTGGCCTGCAAAATCGAACGCGTCCATCATCGCAGAGAATCACATTTTAGTTACCGCGACAGTTTCCCGCGTGTATATAATTGTGGAAATTGAATTGCCGCGAGAAAAAAAATTAATTTAGCTTCGATGGATGTGATGAGATTCAGCGATCGTTTCCGAATTAGCATACATTTGAATTGAATGGGAGAACACACGCAAACACTCAAAGAATATGGTACACTTATAATCGGAGGTCGGTAACGCCGCGACTGAGAAGAATTGCGAGCGACAGTGCAGCTTTCCCAGGAAGACCCGAGAGTGCAGCGACTGCATTCTTTCGCGATTCTCTCCTCCTTCTCCCCGATGATGATTATCAGCTCCTGACTGCCGGCTAGTATATACACCGCAGAGTATACACATAGATATGAATCGAGTCAGTTGCAGCGAGGCTTTGAGAGACTACTGCAGGCCGGTCGATCTTCTGAGTCGTTTTATTGGGGGAAGTGATGGGAGGCAGTTGATAGGAGGGAATGTTTTGATAAACGCCGTGTGCCCCGCACGAGTCGAATAGCCGAGGTGTAATGTCGGGGCATCGGTATATGATAGGTCTGCCTCGGCTATGGAATTTCCTTGCAATCATTTTTCAAGCGAGAACATTTCGGGAACTCTTGTGTTATCGCATCCATGAGAAATTCCCCGCAAACGTCCGGCAGGCAATTAGACGACCGAAAGTGATAAAATCCAGCGTCTCGTGCATCAATCCAAACAGCCTCTCTCTTTCTCTATATCGACTCGACGCATCTCGTCCCTCGCGAAAAATGCCCGCGTCTATCGACAGCAAATCAAAAAATCAACCCGTTCGCGGGGATATTCAGCGAAGCGATCGTCCTTTCATCGAAAGCCTCGTGCCGGCATTTCAATTTCCCGTTGGTGTACGCGCGCGCGTAATGCCAGGTCTACTGCTCCACCGCCTCGGCAGAGCGGCTATATCCCCCCGCGGCTGCATCGACTTCCCTCCCGCCCGCTGCTTCTCTCTCCGCGTGTGTGGAGTGTAACGGGACAGGAACCATAGTGGAATACAAGCTTTTGTGCGTGTGTGAAAAGTGGAGGATTTCGTGATAGGAAGTGGCAGCGATCGCGAGCTGGGATTATACGGACTTTAGTCGATCGATTTGTTTAAATTTTATTGCTTTCTTGCCTATGCGCACGCACGGTCTATCTTAATCTGGGGAGAGCTGCGCGCGAAAGAAATTGCTGGGCTGAGCCGATCTTGATAGATGCTGCGTTACATCGAAGCGCTTTATTTTCCTCAAATTTATCACCTTTCGCTCTCTACGCCGCACCGAGCGTCTACGCGATCATCAACTTTTTTTCAGCCTCGTAATTTCGAACCGCAGTGTGTATAAAACCGCGCTGGAATCCATCAAATTCGGTTCGTAATTATTTCGAGAATGCTGTTAATTCAAGATTGCAGCTTTTCGTATCCTCATACCCTCCGCGCGCGCGACGTGGCTCATTCATACATCCATACTCATACATACTCTTTCCCCTCAACTCATCCGCTTCCTATACACTGGCATCTTCCTCCCTCTTTATTCCTCTCTTTCTCATACCTGATGCAGCAGCGCCGCCGCAGTCGCGCGTGCCGCTCTATCGTTGCAGCGTTGCCCTCCTCTATTTTCCCTCGAGCGAGCGGCGATACACTGCAGCGCGACAGCGTATTAATTTCCGGAAAATTGCAGAGCGACCGTTTTATATACACGCCTGCATGCGGGATGCAAAAAGAGGAAGCGTTAGTTCCTTCTCGCGGCTGTATTATCGTTAAGTCGATGACTCGCTCGCTCGTGTTTTTTTTTTGCGCTTGTCTGCGCGCGGTGCACTTGCTCTCAGAGGATCAAATTGTCGCACTTATGCGCTGAATTTTCACGCCACGTGTGTGGGACTTTACCGCCGGTGATACACACTTTGCATTGGAAATCAGCTGACGATCGCTGGATTATGCTTGGTTCGAGCTTTTGATTTTGCGCTGATGGTATTATAATTTCGAGGGTAAATATTCTAATGGCCGACGGTCGAGGTAGCTCATGCCATTAATTATATTCGAATATCGTTTATACTGTTTCAATACCACGCAAGGCTACACGCACCCAATCAAATCGGAATTGAACGTCTAACCATTTCGTTCGTTACAATTGCATCGAGATTTCGTCTTGCATAACACCAACCGCAGCGTAACCCGAATTGAATAACACCCGAAGCTGTCAAAGACGAATATACAGTTATAGTAGTAGAAAAAAAGAAGCCATCCCTCACCACAGCGGAATAATCTCAATCGCGCATAATTAAATCAAGAGAAGAGAATACGAAAAAGGAGGCCGGCAGCAATCATCTCTCACCGCAATCCAATTATCTCCTCATTCATACGCACCTCTCGGGAGTCCCACAAGCCATTAAAAAGTACAAACGCGCGATTCCCCCGATGTATGATAAAGGAGTGCGCGACTGTGCCGCTGCTAAATTAACGGCAAACGTACACACCTTTGTGCCGTAGCCGCAAACACACGCGCGCGTCGTTATCTATATCGCGCGGGGAGATTCCGCGAAACCAGAGAGAGATCCTCCTCTCTCGCGGTGAGTATTATATATAGGTTCAACGGACTCTCGAGAGCTTCGGCTTTTCCTTCTCGCCGACAAAGCCGCTATGTATACACGCGTGCGATTGCTAACCCAGTAATGCGCGATATTCTGATTGGATTCACCTCTTAATTGAAATCCGGCGTCGGGTGCGTGCCTGCTTTTGCTTTCTTTTCGTTGCTGTGTTTTACACTCGCGAGAGTTTATCGCAGTTGCGCTCGCGCGGCTTTACATAAGAGCATAATTTGTTGCAGTGATTATACATCCGTTTGGATCCGATCGTATTCATTAAATCCAAGTTAGTTTGTGTAAGCTTCATTCAGGATTTTTCTTCCCAAGGCATGAAACCTGGAAAATTAACACAACAGACTTAAGTAGAGAAGCGTGTCCGGCATTTTTATTCGTTCGTTAATGAATTGCTCGCGATCGGCGGCCTAACCTTGAACCTTTAATTTACTCTCAACAACCGCTGCAGCAGCAGCAGCGACGCAAATCACATGCATTTTCGTCTGTGTATTTTGCACAAAGAATCGGTCCGAAAGGAGAATTATACGTATGACATTCCTCGGGAAAACGCAACTATGCTAATCAAGAGTCGCAGTGCCAGCGAGTGCATTTGAATATCAACAATGATCATCCGGGATGCGCAACAGTGTAGGTACATTTATGCGGTAACCCTTTATTAGGAGAAAAAATTGCACGTGTGAACGTGACACAGAGTATGCGTGTGTATAGCAACGTTGGCGAACGGGAAAAAAGAGATCGGTAACAAAGAGGTACTGCGATTTATTTAACAAAGAGTTTTACAACGTCTATACGTCGCAAAATTTTTCTAAAACGATCTCTAATAAAAATCGTCGATTTTCCACTCCGACCTGCACAAGAACAACAACAACAACGGCCCAGCCTCTATATGCGAGAAGCTCGTCCACGCATTATCGCCGGTCGCTTGCATAAGACCTGTACAAGGTAGAGCTCCGTACGTTTCTTCGCCCCCCGGGGGGTTAACGTTCCGTAATGTTTGATCCGCTCGAGCAGTTAGTTCGCTCGCATACACACCCATACACTTGCGTGTAAGCCGCTGCGCGCGCTTATGGTCTTTATGCGCGATGATGCGCGCGAGAGTCCATATGCAAATCGAGATATATTCCGGTGTGTACGTGCGCGCACGCGCTGCAAAATTAATACTTTCTTGTTCGCTTTGTTTATGGCGCTGTTTTCCCCTCGGCCGCGCGATGCGATGTTGCCCCTTTTACTCGGATACGAGAAGAGAGGTCTATCTTTGGTTATTACTTATTTGCGATGGTTCGACCCGTTGCGCGGCGTTCTCGAGGCGGGATTATTTTTGTAATGAGCCTCGTACGCGCGCGTGTACAGGTGCCTGAAGAAGTTGTAAGGCGGGGGAATTCTTTTTGAAAATCGGTTTTAGCGCTTTTCCGGTTGTATTATAATCAACATTTTTAGATCCACATCATGATACCATACGATTCAATCTCCGCTTATAGCACAAAGATAGCTATGCGCTAACAGTTCGCGATTCGTAATTCATATCGATATTGCGGATTGTTCTCCTGCACCTGCACACGTAATAGAAACACTCATTCGCAGGAATCGAATTAACGAATCAATTTCAGATGGGGTCGAAAGGGGTTCCAAAATAAAAGTGATCGATTTCAATTACAAGCCCACTCGCGCGCGGCTCTATGAGAAAATTCAAACTTCCGCGTGTATTCTTTCATTCCTCCTCCAAAGAACACTACCCATAAACCTTTTCTCTATCCTCGATTTCATCCGCGTCTGTACATAGGAGTATTATGCAATCGAGCGGCAGCTTGGAAGATTCGATCAAAATTTCGATCTCCCTCGCGCTCGCGAGCGCAAAGTATATAACGGTTTGGCTTTACTGCTGAAAGACGTGCCGAGAGGAGCTTTTTTGCAGAGGAGAAGCGATGAAAGGCGCCCATAATGAGTTTTGATCTTCAAAGCTTCGACTTCCTGCTAAAAATAGAATGTTTTTCTTCGCATCGTAGCTTTGGGACGATTAATGATACAACGTGAAATAATATTGACAGCTAATATTCATATTTTCACCATATCTCACCGAATATGTAAACGCAAACAAAAGCAGAGAGACCGAGATTCTTACAAAAAAAAAATTGGTGCTGAGGTAAACAAAGGAAGCAGTAGGCCAGAGAGCAATTGTCGAATGCCTCTCGTGCCTTCACATGCCGAGGAATTGACATTAATACCGATCAAACCTCTGCTTCTGGCCTGCATATCGCGCGCGCGCGCGCGACGGCAATTAATTAATCGCTCGCATATTTCACTATCGTGACGCGGCGGATAAATGAGGTAACCTATATTAGCGCACGATTCGTCAGGGGTGACATACGATTGAAGAAGAAGAGAAAATCGATAACTGTACACACAAGGCACCTCGCAATGAATTTTTCAAATAAGTTCACAAAGCAGCTCCATTCATACAGCTCTCCGACAACGACGACGAGGTCACGTCTGTAATAAGTCGTCCCGCATTCCCGTACACCTCGACTCTCCGCTTTTGGAAAAGAAGACACTCTGGATCCGACGCCGTCGTCGGGACTTTTTGCACTGTGGAATTCGACCGCTGTGCAGCAGCCTCGAGGCTGTACTAGCTCTCGCGTTCTGGAACGTCGCCTCATATTTTTCCTCTCTCGTGTGCCTGCAGCGCGAGGGATAGAAGAAACGGCTGACTTCTTCCCTTTGTTTTTCCTCGTAATATAGTCGCGAGAATTTCGACATCATCAGTAGCGCGCCCGATTGTTCGCCAGCTCTAATGAAGCCCGCGAACGACGACGTTGAACTTTTTAGAGTTTTCAACGCATAAGCTCTGCTGATTTATATCGACTGTTAATTCCGCAAACGAGTCTGTTATTGTCCAAGCCTGCGGCGCTGCAGCCGTAAAGCGCACGAAAGCTCAAACCCCCGTTTTAAAGAGCTGGAATTATCGTAGCTCTCCTGTATCTCAACGACGCATCGCTCTCTCTCTCTAGTACCGATTAACGCGGTACACCTAGATTACACGCTTAACACACAATCCGCTCTTCTCTCACCTAAATCCCTTCCCCCCGAAAAAAAGCGAAGAAGCAACGAGCGTCTCTGGCGCACGCAAAAATCGCGGCAAATTTAGCAGCGCATTGTATGCAGCGCGACTTAATCGAGGCACGAAATCGGTATTACCATTATACAGCGAGATCGGTCCTTATAGCAGCGTGCACCCGCGCCACAGGTATGCGAGAGCGAGAGAGAGAGAGAGAGAGAGAGAGAGAGAGAGAGAGAGAGCCGCTGCCGAAAAACTCTCCGGAGCAACTGTATGCAAATACACACACGACCTGTGGGGAAAAGGCCCGTTAATGAGGCTGCCGATCCGGTTTATCGTCGGATTCTTTCGCGCGGCCTTGCGAGGGCGAACGTCCCATTTTTTATGCTCGTTCTCCTCCTTTTTTTCCTTCCCCTTTTCTGCAGAGCGCGCTCTTTGTTTGTTTTACTCGCGAATTTCTTTCGCGCTTTTTGCTGGGGGGAGAGGGGAGAAAAATACGGAATAATTTTAAGTGGATGCCGGTGTTCTTCTGCCGACGAGCTTTGCTCTCTCGAGTTTTGCTTATAATGCCGATGCACATCGGCTGCTCTGCTCTGGGGCTCGTTTTCTCGTTGTTGCTGTTGTTGCGCCTATTGGGGGAGAGAGAGAGGATTTCGATGTTTTTCGCGAGGATTTTATCGCGAGTGCTTCGAGACAATTATTCGAGAGGACGTTGGTGTAGTTTGGATATCGAGGAGGTGAAAAGAACGGCATTCGAAGTGGTTAATTCGTGGAGGAAAACATTCGGACATTGTGAGGGATCAGCTCTGTCATTGAGCGAGACGAATCGAAAAGAAATATTTTAGCATAGCTGAAAATGAGTCAGTCCGCGAGTGTATAAAAGTCCCGTTCTGGCTTTCTTTCAATGGCGTTTTTTATTCCGCTTTGTCTCGTCTCTTCCGTTTACTTAAAAGAGACCTCGCTGACAAAAGCCTCGCGGCTGTAATGTGAGAAAAAAGTGCTTTCAATGTATAACACAGCTCTATTATTCGTTGTTACTCTCTTTGTTTATTTGCTTTAAAAAATGCGCAACGATTTTTTTTTAATCTCAGCAACAAAAATTTCCGATGGCACGACGATTCGAGTATATGTATTATATTTCACAATTAGAGTCGGCAGCGTGCTCGTCGAAGATATATTATAAGCGCAGAATTTTATGTGCATACGCGTTTGATTGTTTTACAAGATAATGTTCGAACGAGGACGTTATGCCTTGATTGCCATCGAGGTTGCCTCTTGGTTTTCTTTCATTTTTCATATGGTTCTGTACAATAAGTGGACTTGATCACTCTTATCATCTTTTCTATTTTAAACAATCTTTTTTTCCGCGTTTGATATTGACAAAAAATCATTTATAACTGTCAGAAGGCCTTTCCGCGCTTCCCGAGATCAGAGGCCAATTGACGCGTTTCCGTTGCAGATGGCGGCGGGCGAAGCGACTATTAAAATTAAAATCTATCATACTTAGAGGGCTGAAATTTTGCATGGTGATTTGTTTCAAGCTGTTAAAATAATATATCCACTTGTCTTTATCTCAAGTGCTGTAGTTTAAATATTCATATAAACACCCATGTGTAAATTTTGCCCCCGGAGCCATGGGGTTCGATGTGGGTCAGCTAGCGAAGACAGACAAGCAAACATTGTTACGCTAGCCTGTTCCTACATAATAAAATAAGCATCTACACTACAAATTAAACATCTTGCACGAATACACTGCATATAAGGCACTATAATGATGAATACTGCCTTCGACTGACTTGAACACTGAGTTATGAATATGTATCAAGATCATCACTCTTACACTTCATCATTGATAAAATCTTGAACACACAAATTTCACTTAATCTTTATAATATCGAAACCCGCATAAAAAGTGTACATTTCAGTGTGAGTGTTGAGTGTGGTCATGTTCGTACATACGCATAAATATGTGCAAGGTTAGGTTGCCATGTATAAAACGTTCGCCATAATTTTGTGGCATATTATGGCCACGATATGCCACATAATCTGGCTACTGGGCATAAAATGTGGCACATCGTGGCCATATTAGCCTCAATTTCCTACGAGGGTACTCACATTCTAAGTAATATAAGTCGCGAGTTGTGCTGTTGTCTTCGCGGGAAATACGTGAGTTACTCTTGGCGAAATTTCTGAACTGTGCTACTCTTCGCGGCAAATCGTGAGTTGTATTAGTTTTCGCTTGAAAATTTGAACTGTGCTAGTCTTCGTACGGAGCGACAATATGTTAAGCATCAAGTGTAACCATACTGCATCAATTTCACGCTCATCGTTGCGATCGTCTTCGATTTATAACTCAACCTACTTCGATAGGTGAAATACGCGCACGCATCGTCATTGCTTATGCGCATAAATGCGTTGTTCTTCGTGTTTATAAATGCGCATCATCGGCTGCTCGATTTGCCTCAAATACTCGCCTTTACTTTTAGCTCGATTATCGCAAACAAGAGCAATAACACATCTCTCCTCCTCGAATATCTCTTGGGTCTCTCGGATAAACCGATGACCTTTTGACTCGAATTCAGAAGAATCTGATCCGAGGCGTAAGCTGAGTGAGAAAAATGACGCTCGTTTCCAATTACGTTTCGTAAGCTTCGGTAGCCTACGAATTTCACGAGTGATTAGAGAAAAATACGTTGTGTGTCTCGTTACGAGGAGTGACTGTTCGAAATCGAGATATGAAAGAACTCTGGCGCCCGGTGCGCGGATTACGGAGGTAATCTGCTTAGTAAGTGAGTGGTTATTGGATTGAATAACATCGGTGGATACTCGTTTGAGAGAGACGCAGAAAAGAGAACGTGTCGCTGGGCCAGTCATAATGCGTCGGCTGATGAATTGGGTCTACTTTATTTGCTTTCAGGTTTTAAAAGTCGAACGCAGTAGCACGAAAATAACACTCGGTGGGATATGAAAACTTCAATGTCAAGTTCGAATTAAAATCTTATCTCTCGTCATACCACCGGCACCTTTTCGATTCCAATAAAAAACCGATAAATCCAACTACAATCGCAAACGTAATTCTCTTCACGCCTCTCAACATCACCAACGAGCCTACAAATCAACCGTACAACCGGTGACAAACGCACCTTTCCCTCTCTAGAGCAGCTTATAGTTAGTTACAAACGACAACACGACAAAACGAACTTCCTCGCGCCCGAAAAGAGTCAGCCGTAGACGCACAATTAAAGAAGAAAGTGTTCACTCTTCGCGCTAATTGTTTCGACGGCGTCTCTCCACCTGCACCGCTTTATCTGATTTTTTTTTCAGTCAACGAAACCTCTCGGCTGTTCTCCGCATTGTATATACACACAGCTGCACCGGATAGCGATTTCCCAAGAAAAGTCTCGAGTGAAAGCCCGAACGCGCGACGACACAACAATATGCGCGAGCAAATCTCTCTCTCTCTCTTTCGGCTTTATTGTGCGCGCGCATGCTGCACTCGTTGGAGCTCGTCTTCCTCGTTAATTCCTCGCACGGCGCCGCACGGCTGTGTATTGTCTTTTCGCGGTTTGCAAGTTATAACGGCGGGAGACGTTCCCTCTTCATTTGCAAGCTCGTTCGCGCGACGACGACGTGCTTTGGACGATGAGTTTTGCCGCTAATTACGGCTAATTTACGCGACTATACGAAGGTGGGAACCGCAGCTGCTCTTTAAATAGTATAATACGCGCGCGCGCGAGTAGAGAGAGCGGGTTTGGGATTTTCTGTGCGGCTCTTTAATGATGAGGTGGATTTTCTGCGCGCGGGAGGAGTTTGTTTGCGAGAAAAGTTCTTATGTATCTTAATTATCTTAAGTATCTTATTATGTATTCATGTAGGGAGAGAAAGAGATGAGAAAGACCTGAAACGGTTGTTGATTCCAGGCGTCATAGTGGTCGATCAAAACCATACGAGAAAAGCCAAAGATCGCCCAAACAAGCCAAAAGAAAGCAATAATTCGCGAAACAGGTGATCGATCCTTACGCAAGCTGCAGCCAATTACGCTCGAGGATTCTGCGCCGCCAGTATAAACATTACCGACGCGCTACGATTTCCTCTCGTGGAATTTATTTATTTATTCTCCCGCGCGATCGAACACACTCTGGCGCGTCGTTAGGCATCGACGGCACCGTATATCCTCCTGGGAGTCGCTTCGCAGTGCGATCACCGATACCGACGTCTTCATCCTCATGCGAATTTTCAATCGCCATCGCACACGACGACGACGACGACCTGCGCACGAGTTCGTTATTTCGCCGGACGACGACGAGAACGACTAAGGCTTTTTTCTCTCGGACGCTAATGAAGCGCGAGCATTAATCAAAGCCGTTTCCGGTTTAGATGCGATAAAGGGCCGCCGCAAACGCTCGCTTGCGCTTGGTATACATGAGAGAGAGAGAGAGAGAGAGAGAGAGAGGGGGTGCGAACACAGCTACTGCTTCTCGGAGACCGCGAGTGGCTTTGAGGATGTGCGCGCCGTGATGAGGGTTAATTTTAGGAATTCACTCGCTTTCGAATTGCTCTATTAAGCGTACTCTGTATGCTCGTATATTCACGAAGCATACAGGGATGGAATCTTCGAACAAAGATCCAGCCGCGCAGAAAAAAGTGAGCTCACCTCGACTCGAGATTAAGCAACAAACCTCACAGCGGAGCATCGCGAATCCCCCAACGAGACAGTCGGACACTCGAACAGACGTATAGAGAAGACAGGTGGCACGAGATGCAGGTGATCCGAGGCTGCAGCATAATAAAGCGGCGATAATGACGCGACGAAGCTCTCTCTCTCTCCCGAGCCAGCTCCTTATCTACTTATATACACCCATAGGACGCGGTTTTCTCACGCTCTGGCAGAGAGGAATCTCGCGACTGGAAAAATTCGAGATGCGGCCTTTCTCGGTGCGCGAGAGCGAGAGCTGCTGCACACAAGCGCGCGCAAGATGCTTATTATGTATGTATATGGGAGGGGGCTGAATTAATAAGATCGCCGGGGAGAGCGTTCGTTCGATCGGAGAGCAGAGATTGCGCTGCTCGCGGTGGTTGTTTTTTGTACCTCATGGTGCTACGGGGTGGCGCGTGTATTTGCTTCTACGCAATGGTCTGCGCTTCTGTAGTAACGGCTGTGTGCGTAATTTCATAATGCTCGTAACTTCGCGGTATATACCAGGAAGCGTAATGTACAACACCTCGTCCTTCTCTCATCGTCGGCCTATTGTCTCTAAAACCTCGCGGGCGGCCAATCATCCCTGATTTATCACCTCGCATTGTTGTGCAGCCCAACCCCTGAGAGAGAGAGAGAGAGAGAGAGAGCTCCGCACATGTATAAATAACATTACATAAATCGCACTCTCAACATTCCAGCGGTGCGCGCACACATATATAAATATACGATTTCGAGAGAGAGAGAGAGAGAGAGAGAGAGAAACAGCCTCTTCCTCTATAACGTATACATATTTCTCTCGTCCGCTTTCGCACTTGTCTATTTATCTATCCGCGGCGGACCGGCTACAGTTAGCCTCCCGCTATTTCTGCAACGCGCCGAGTGTATTAGAGCTCAAGTTCGCGGAAACGCACCTGCGCCATTGTGAGGCGCTAACTGCGGCGCACTTTGTCTTCCAGCTATGTAAGAGGAGGGTATATCTATCGAAAGCTGCTTATTTATATACTGGCACACGCGTCCCGACGGATCGACGCGAATAAATCAGGCGCTTCCGCGAGAAATCGCGAGGAAAGGGGTCGCGCTAATTTCCGGTCGCATACGTCGCTGCGAGCACGATTAATTAGGAATCCTGCATGTGCTCGTGTAGGAACAAAGCTGACGGTGCAGGATCGCTTTCCAACAGTCGTCAACAGTGGGTCAGCGCGACGTTGCGTCGATGCACGAGAGGAAGAAACGCGCGGGGAAAAAATTGGTTGAGAAGAATGCTCCTGATCGTCTCTCGTGGGATATTTATTGTGCGTTTCCGCGCGAGCTTTATTTAAGCGTAAAAAGAGTCAGGAGATCTTTGCCGATAGCGTGAAACGAGACCGGGACAGACGCGGCTCTCGCGTGTGAGTTTTATTTCTCGGAAAAAGGAGTCTTTGGAGAACGTTAGATTTAAAATAGACGTCCCCCTCTCTCTCGATTTCCGCATAAAAAAGAATAACGCATCCATAAACAATAAGCTCCCATCCCTCGTGATCCGAGTCGTGCCCTTAATTGGACCACACCATCCGAGTGAGAGACGAAGAGCACCAGGAAGACCTGCGTACACTCTCCGATCGCTCGTCTCGTTCGCGGCAACGACTTATCTCTTTCTCTCCTCGACCAATTAACAGTTTCAGCTCCGCGTTTTCAATTGTACGTCGTCGTTGGCTTTTAATTAAGGATGCATCAGCAGGTTCGTGAGTGCACGTGCGTGCCTAGATTTTGTCAGCAATTACAGGTACGTTGATAAATAGATAAAGACCTTTCTTCTCCAGAGATAAGCGCTTATTTTCGGGAACTGGGATGGAGCGAGAGAGAGAGAGAGAGAGAGAGAGAGAGAGAGAGAGAGAGAGAGAGAAAGGGGATGACGGGCTGAGGAATTTTAACGAGGTGTCGGATTTTTGGAAGGATGAATGAATTGCCGGGAATACGATACATTTGTATGTATATCTGATTTAATTTTATTGCAACAGGTGTGTTCCGTAATTGCTTGCGATTAGATATGTAGGAATTGGGCTCACGCACGCCCACGACGTAGAAATGCTCCGGAAGATTAATGGGCCGAGTAATCGATATCCCGAAATTTTAAATTCACATCCACACGCTCTCATATACAAGCGACCTAATCAAAACTTGCGCTCCGGCTAATAAATCGATTGCTCGATCGCAATTCTAATCATACAAACGATTAGAATTAATCGACTTCGTGTTCGACGATCCGGAAAAAATTTAACCCGCGATTTCCATTTACCGCATTCCTGGCAAAAAGTACACGCGCAAAAATGTCATACAGCAATAACAAAGATTCAAAAGTCGTTCGCGCACGTATACCCGCTAGTCCATAATTGGATCCAAACCCGTGCACGCACACCTGCGCCGACGATACATTTCAATTTCTACGCTGCGTTCAAAAACAATTTCCAATGTTCCCATCGGCGCATAGAACTACTCGCGCGCGCGCATAAATCAGCCAGCGCTATATACACTCCGGCACTCCGGCGATAATAAAGCTCCCGCGTTTTCCTTCAATTAATAATCAACCGCTTGCTCGGGCTTATCGCACCTCGAGATAAGCCTCTCCGCACTCTGCAGTGGCGGTGCTTCGTTCCCTCTTCGCTCCACGCTCGCGTTTCGAAACACAGAAATATTCCCGCGGTCTCTCTCGCGAGCTGCGCTGCTCGATAAATTCGGCCGACACACGAGGAGAGCTTTTTACTTACAACGCTACTAGCTGCGCCGCGCGACGATTAGATGGATTTACACCGCGCGGGAGCAAAGTGGATTTCGTTATAAATATACGGCCGATTGCGCAATTCTCGATTTTTCTTTTGCCTTGCCGCGGTTTAAGGATCAGAGGGATATTTTTGGATACGAGAGCTCTCGTGCACGCGAGGTGCTATAGCCGCGAATTATGCGTCTGCGGAAGAAGGGAAGTGGAGGAATTATAATTATTATTATGCGGGACCCGGCGTTGGGGATTTCCGTGTGTGCTGCGGGGTATATTTCTGGAGGAGAAAGAGAGAGAGATGGTTATGGTGCTCGGACCGGAGGTGTGAGTTAGAGAGTGAGGCGTTGGGGAAAGAAGTGGCGCTATTGCAGGGATTGATGGGATTATAGCCGCCCGTTTTTTTTTTTATAAATAGGTACTTTTTATATACTTTTTCTAAAAAGGTAAGAGTTTCCTCCTGGGTACCGAACTTTTCAGAAACCCAGCACACGTCCAAACAAACACCTGTTCCCCCAAACAATCCACGATCACAACACCCCTAATACTTTCCAATCACGAAACCCACGAGCATTTTCCCAAAATCCCACGCCCATTTCTCTCTTTCCAACCTTAAACACAAAAACGACACGCGTTATACCCGCGATTAGCATAAACGTCGCCGCTCGCCCCCACCCGACTCCGCCGTAACACATCCGTACACGCAGACCGCATATAATATGCTCCGACAAAACGAGCAACAGGAGTCACCGACAAAAAAAAAGGAAACAACGTCCGATACGAGACTGCACTGCGCCTGTGAATGTGCATATATATATGCGTCTGTCCAGTCTCTCTCTCTCTCTCTCTCTCTCTCTCTCTCTCTCTCTCAACAGGTTTTCCAGACTCACAGAGAGACGTACTCGCACCTCTCGGCCGTGAGTCACGCGGCGCTGCAGACTACTATACGACCACGACGACGTCCGCCTTCCGGTTGTGCGCCGATCGTAAATATCGCGCGACAAAGATAGAACCGCCCGCGAAACGCTATTCGGACGATGGTCGTGTGCGCAGAGGTGGTAGGTTTGTGCGTGGTAGCTTTGATAAGACTTGATTCTTTATGATGAAGAGCGAATTTGATTCTTTGATGTAAATGAAAGGGATATAATGCAGTGGATTTCTTGACTATAAAATTTATGAGTTATGAGGCAGGTGTACATTATAGTACTTCAGATTGAGTCAATTGTTCCTCGACAACAGGACCTATATTTCCTTCTGATCTCCCGTAATATTGTACGTCTCTCTGTCGAGTGTCGACTATCAACAGTCTTCGGATCAGTGTTGGATAATCAAAACTCCATAAATTACAATGAGAACATACCCAAGTATTTGTTCTATAACGAATTTCCCGAAATATTTCTTATGTCCTGGCGATCGTCGTACAGGAATGAATGATCACTCCATACATAATCTGAAAATTCATGGCAATCCAACGTGCACCAGAGCAGGTCAATTCGTCAAAGCTAACTCGCTGTAATTGCTGAAAAGGTGCGCGTAATTCAGTAAGGCTCGAGACACCTCGAAATAACGGCCATGACACTAAAGAATTTCTCTGCAGCAGTAAACACAACGCTTTACGCGGCGTAAATACTTGATTGGCAGAGTTTACGTATATATATATATATATATATATATATATATATATATATATATCGCTAACGAATTTCGTGCGCCACGACTGCGGCGCTAGAACAATGCTTTATCCATAGGATCGACAGAGCTCGCCTACATAATACCGGTATATATCGGTCAAAATAATTTTTTACCTTATTTAATAAATTAGCTCGTTTAGTCCGCCACACCTATAGAGAACCGGTCGAGGACGGCGGCAGCTCTGTGTATACGTACACCAAAGTCATTACTGCGACATAGATTTATTAATTAATGGGCCGGCGTTGCGCAATGGGTTATGTTATTAATACTTTCACCTTGTATGCGGCGTTGTTTATAGAAATTTATATATCTTGATTATAATAGGTAAAATTAAACGATCCTTTTTTCCAGGGCTATAGTGTGTGTAATTAATGTTGCGTGACTGCACATCAGCGAATAATAATCGATTCCCCAGTATAAACAAATGGCCGATCGTTCGAAAACTAGTTGCCTACCGGTTTTGTTTATCTCGTTTGAACGCGCCTTCTGTATAATACTATACCTTGTAAATAGACAAAGTATCATTCTCAGAAAATGTTTTCTGCCACAGAGAGATAAGCTCGCCAACCTGAAAATCGTGCAGCTATCTCTAATCTACCAGCACCGAGTAACTACGCAATACTCCGATGAAAATTCAATCACGCGGCTCAAATTTACATTAGCTACTCTTGAAAAAAATTCACAATGCTACATACCATATCCATTGGTTTGCCAACGCAACGCGATTATGGCTATTTTTCCGCGAGAAGAAAAGCCTCGCGATGTACAGTAGAGCCACGTGGGTGAGCCTCAGCTCGAGAAAAGTAAAAGTCGCTCGCGCTCGGAGTTAATGGCTCCGAAGTAGAGAGAGAAAGAGAGATGTGTGGAGATGTAAATAAAGAGCCTACACACTCTCGCTCGGTCCCATTTTAATGCCGCGCTCTCTCGATGAGTGATTTATGTCCGGCGATTTTCGCCAGATGCTGGGACAATTCGCGCTTCGATAGAGATGGAATTGAAACTCTTGTGTGTGCTCGGGTTCAAGGACTGCGCGAGTATTATACATAGGTGAAGTTTCTGTAGTGAAGCAAGATACGATAAATCAAGGGGGTATCTCTTTGAAAAAAAATCCTTTCTTCATTAGTGCACCATTGAGCTGACTCGTACGAGAGTAGCCCGAGTAGACTGGATATGGTAAAACGTTAAAAATCCACGCTCTCAGCAGGCTCGGATAAATCTATAAAATATTTTACAGCGCATTATACTCTAATACCTGCGCGCGCGTTCTATCCCATAGCCGTATAAACTTGATTTGTGCCATTCGAATAAAAATGCCGCACAGACTTTCATACGCACGAGTGTAAGCACAATTAACCGTTGAAAAATGCCACTAATTCCTCACAGACGTATGATTGCACGGCTATTAGGTAATCGCAATGCGGCTACAGCATATAAAAACAAGGAGTACGAATCGTAAGCGATTATTAACAAACAGTCCACACAAATCTGGAACAATAAATCCGAAGATTTATCCGTATCCATCCAAGCGTGCGATAAAAGCTGCAGGGCCTTGGCAGCAACTCTCTCGGCGGAATCTCATCGTAAATCTACGAAATTTATTTCCCCTTTGAGAGAATCGAGCCGCGCGATTCCCATACGCAGGACCATCAATTACCCCGTACTGTCTCAATCATATTTTTTCGCCGCGTAAAATTGAATAACAAATATCTCCGAGAGAGTTGCGTAAGTGTTCGCTCCGGCGGTAATCAAAAGTCAGCGGACCTTATCGAGCATCCATTTATTCTTCCATCTCGCCGAGTCTCTCGAGTTAGGCCGAATTCTCACCGAGGCGCATAATATCGCGAGCGTGCTCCATTGCTCTCGTATAAGTGTAATCATTACTTATTTCGGCTTCAGCTGTCGTGCGGGTTATAATAGCTCGATCACTGTGATTCCGTGCATGTCTTATAAATTGGCGTAAGCTGCGGAATATCATTTCCCACAGCGCTCGATATTACGAAATAAGCCAGTGGCAATTATTTCTTTTGATACAGCTCTCGCGTATTAGTGCAGCGAGTCATTAAACTTGGAATATACACCAGTCGACCCGACCGCAAACGGCATACAGCTTCTCGTCCAGTTGCCGGTGTATACAATCTCGAATTCGAGAAGCAGTGGGCTTTTTGCAACTTGCACAACCGAATAACTGTACGTACGCTATACAGTCGGCTCGGGAAAAATGCCCTAGAAAACCCAAGAAGTAGATATATCTCGGGTGTCACTCCACATACCCAGACGCGCACGACCTTGTCCGTTGATGGCGATCGGAATCCGCAGCCTCCCGCGGAGAAAACGCCATTCGTCGAATTCGTCGGTGCGAAACATCGTGCGTATAGATATGACATTTCATCCCGTGTGCGCGACGTGTCAGCAGGACACAGATCTCGATGATCGACTGCGCGGCACCAACGGCCTCCAATATGGATTTTTCATGCGTGCAGTACGCGCTGGTATGTACATATAGACTACTGAGCCAGAATTACTGGTTTTTCTCCGTCTGCGACGGACGCAAGGTGAGTACGCGAACGGATATAGCGTGACAATGTTCGGATGGATGCGTGTGTGTGTTTTCTTCTTTCTTTTTTAATTGGAGATTAATTACTACGGCGCTGCCCGTGTATGGAGGTTTTTCGCGTGGGCTAGTGATTAGCGCGCTGTTTGGATTAGTGGATCAAGGCTACTGCTGGGATGTTCATTTTTTTGATGACTCATTATATATATGTAGAAAATGACGAAGTCGACCCAAACTAATAATGCTTTTTTATGTTTTAGGTAAGCCAATCGAGCCTGCTTGATCACTGTACACCGTTCGTGAGTATGCAAAATCCACATAAGAGTTAGTTTGATTCAAACGTAAAATTGTCCGCACGAACCACTTAACCATACTGCCATAATAAAAAAGCTTTAACTATTGTTCTGCGGAATAACCGAGACCCACAAACCCCAATGATCTTAATCAAGCCTTTCATTCCTCACTGCGCGCCGCGTCTGTCTCAATCATTCCCGCACCTGTATATAAAATATAAAACGCATTCAACATCGCCGTACGAATAAAGCATCGCTCGTTTTTCGTCGATTTTTCTCACCGAGCCTACGGGGCAATCGAGAGCAGCGCAGCTCACTGCACCAGCGGTATAAGAGAGGCGCTAATGACGTCGCGCGCGTCTTTATCTTCGTCGCTTCTTTGTGGAGCTCGTGAAAACCATAAGGCCGATTGTTCACGCTGGCGTATACGTGTATACAGACGCCGGAGAGACAATCGTTGGCTTCTGAAGGCTATACGGTGGCACACGGCGAGTATACCGGCTGTATTGTTATGGTAAGGATTATTGTGCGCGCGAGGAGTTGTCGTCGACGTCGTCGTCGTTTGGTGCTTTTGTAGCCGCTTGAACGAGAGGCACTTGAATTGCATTGTGCTGACGGCTGCTTGGAGTTTTTTGTTTGATTTCGGATTCGGTTATTGAGGGTAGGATTGAATTATTAGGCAATCTGAGGGGTTAGATTGCCCCGGGATGTGTATTAAAAACGCTGTAACAATGTGACCCATTTCAAAGAAATATCTTCGAAATTTAATCGAGGCCAGTCGCAGCTCCCTCGACACCCTAACCGCTCGCAGCCACAACAGTAATTCCTCCTCATCGCGGAATGCGTTTAGCCGATCGTAAACAAAATTCATCAGCTCTAGAAAGCTCCGTGGCGCTCGAAATAGCGCGCTCGCGCGACGAAAAAGTAATCCCGACGCGAGAGAGCGCGCGGATCTTCTTGGAAGCGTCGGTACAAGTTCTCTTTTTCTTTTTCGAGCTAGAGCGCCGCCGCGTCGTCGACTTCCGTTAGACGCTGCACACACGCGCTCGCGAGCTTTTTCGACTGGGCATAATGTATACACTGCGCGATATCTGGTCTCCGGAGAGAAAGAGAGAGAGAGTACGCTTATTTGACGCTGCATCAGCTCCTGGAACGGCGCAGCAGTGCAGTTAGCTCGGGGGCTATTCTTGATGGCGATGTCACGGATTGAATTCGAGAAGTTCATTAACGAGTCGAGGAATTTTCGAGGCTTGTCGCTGGGATTTCGATCTGTCGGTCGCGCGGATGCGCCATGGAGTTTGGAGTTCGGAGGCTTTGTTGTGAGCTTTTTGTCATGAGAATGGTTATCCGACGAATTTTTTTCGTCGAAGGCTAATACTTCTCATGTACGAAGCGTAATAGTGCGATTGAAAAGTAACAGGCGTTTCATTCGTTCTCAAGACTGCATCGAGCCTGTAACAGACGATTATGATTATACAAGAATGCATTCGAGAGATGCCTTTGTAGGAGCGAGGATAGGAAAGAAACGCGAGATCTTCACACAGTATAGGCCGCTCGTTCTCATTGTAACGTCTCTCTCGAAGTTCCGAGGAGAAAAAAGCTCAAATTGCGAGATATAATTTATATTTCTTTGTGCTAGCGAGGAGTGGGGCGAATACACTCCTATATATATATATATATATATATATATATATATGCGCCGTGTCCGCCGTGCGCGCATTGTTCTGGCATACGTAATGTGGCTGTGGATTCGCTCGACTCTGAAAAGTTTGTGAATTGGGGATAATGAGGCGAATTCGATATGCTTCACGAGTGATTCGCTGTGCACGTTCTCAAATTTTGAGCAATAGCTAATCCTCGTGTAGACTATATATCGCACCCATTAAGCCACGCATACTAATTGTGTTGAACGTATCATAAACACACAGCAAAAAAAAACCGCATCTGCTCTAATCAACATCCCTGGGCAGTTTCTCGCGAAGAATAAAACCGAAAAAGTCCTACTCGTAAAACCCTCGTTTACACGAAGCCGCAGGCGTGCACAGCGCGAAAAAGAGAGTATATCTCGCGAAAACAAGGGACAAAACGCGTCTATTTCGATTCTGGCGCGGCTTGACCTCGGATTCTCTTCATTCATGGAGACGCGACGCGCGTGCGCCGAAACGTCGGCTCCGTTTTTGTCTTGAAAAAGCGAAGCAGAGGAGAGTCCACGTACATGTTAGCCGACGGTTTTACTGCACTTGAACTTCGTCGGAGAGTTAATTTTAATTTGCTCGAAAAAAAGGAGGATCGCTTTCGCGCTGAAGCGAAGGCTCTTGATGGCGATATTGCAACGACTGCCGACGGTTATTATTGATTTTACAAGTAATTATGCAACGCTGCCGCTGCTGTTCGTCTCAAAGGGGAATGGAGACACATCGTTAAATGCGTTTTAGAATTCTGTAGCATAAATTCTTGTTATATTTTTACGACGCTATAGACGCCGCGCTACTCCGAGGCTTACGAAGTCGGCGAACGCGCAAACCAATTATCTCGAACATTTTTACGCACTACTGAACTTTACAATCTTTGCTTAATCTTAATAAACTGTGTGTACAGATTCACGCAACGACGGTATGTATAAGCTTAGTGGAGCGAAGGCTGTGATTAATTTTGACGCGTTTTATTGTTTGACGGATGTCCTAAAATTCTACTCGAGTTTTACGATCATCAATCTCGATTAGGCTACTGTAATAGGGAACCGTGATACAATTAGAAAATCAGAGTTCAGCCACACGAGTTGTAAGAATTGGTGGTACTGAGCATTAAATTGAAAAAAGGATTACATTTTTTTATCAAAAGCTACGGTTGAACCTCGACACTCCAGGCGATCTCAGAATACCAATAAGCACATCATCAGTAGCAGCAGCCAATCCCAAATAACCTCAAGTCTAAAGCATCGCGACCAATCTCCACTAGATTAACATTCTATCGGTGGCAGGTCGCGGCGTTACGGCTCGTTGTGGTCTCGCGTGTTCACGTATACATGCAAATGTGGAAGCTTCTCTCTATATCTTTATCTCGTTCGACCACTTGTCATTCCGCCTGTTCGATATATATACTAGTAGCTGCCGCTAGAACAATGGATAAGTGGGAGAGAGAATTTCGTATTTTTCTGGAGTCCCTAAGCCATTGTTCGGAATACTAAATTAAATGTCAATCATCTTGGCTGCTGGCTGCATATAATTATATTTTTGATGCACGTGTAGTAGAGGGGCTTTGATTGAGAGTTTGCGCTTAATTGATATCGACGGATTGAGAAACGGGGGAATCGGATTATTGCGTTAGAGGTATTCGAATTTATCGCTTCAAGCATTCTCAGCTGTCTCGAGTGCTGAGCGCCAAGTTGACATTATTATTATTCCCCACTTCTATAAAATATAGTCGTATACCTATCCATTACAGATGACTGATAATTACGAAAACAATTTTCAAATACAAATACACCGTCTTTATTTCGATGAAGTAATAACGTCCCATTCTAATTTAAAGACTCCGCGCACAAGACGACCTCTAATTGCCTTCATTATAGGCACCACCGTAATACCGAGCTCCAAACTCGATCAACCGGCCCTATCTCAACAATAAAGCAGTTGCGCAATCCAATTTCCTTGGATATCCTTCGTAGAAGTCCATTTCCGCACTATTGTTTACAATCCGAGAGAAGAGCTAGTTTACCACTGAAGGCGATTGCGCGTTCGCTCAATTATGAGCGTAAATATAGGCAATCACCTCGAAAAATGGAGAAACTCGTGTGAGATGCGAAAGGAATCGGCGAACGCGAGTGTGTACGCGGCGGCCGAACAAAGCCAAGCGCGCGAGGATGATTATTTTCAAGCGCACAATGCCTATATATTTCGCGCGCTTTCAAGGGGATTCTCGCGATTTACTTTTCGACAGCTGAAAGCATAGTGATTACGGTTTGCTTTTTCAGCTGGAAGAGCAGTGCAGCGTTGAAATTAGTTTCTAAAGAAAATGTCTCATATTGTGCTTGGAATAAATTAGGTACAGCTAAATAAATGATGAATTCGGAGAACGTAGGGCTATGACGTTTCCACGCAACAATCGAAAAGCACGATTCGCAAGACAACCATTCCTCAACTTTACACTCTCTATGGTACCCGCCCTGCAAGCTCTGCCATAAAGTATCGCGAATCCAGGCCTCGAAGAAGACATAAGCAGTCTTCTCTCGCGGGGCGTCAAGAGAAATAGAGCGATATGCGTGGCATTCCGTGGCGGCTGGAATGCAGCGCCGAAAATAAATTTGCCGTCGCCGCGACCTGGCCCTCGTGGTAGACCAGAATGCGCGCGAGGGCGTACTCGCGCTGCTCTTGTTGCTGGACACGCGAGCTGACGCTCCGCTGGAGATCCTTCTTGCTGCTCGGTTTGCAGGTAGTTTGCACGTGTTTAATGGCTCTTAGGAGATCGTTCGCCGCCTGGGGAGAGGCTATTCGTCGCTTGCGAGACAGAGAGACTCTACGTAATTTTCCGTTATCTCCAGAAAACTTTGCTTCCAAGTACAGCCGAACCTGAAAGAAACCGAAAGTCCCCAAAGTCTCACAGAGACGCACACAGCGCAACCAGTTAATCTAGTCCATATAGCAGTCGAACGCGCCGCTTCCACGGAGACAAGCGCGTTTTCACGCGCTGATACGATCTCCGGCGACTAGCGCTTTCACAGAAATAATAATAATTATAGAACGCGTGCGCACGCGTGCTCGCGAGTGATTTCTTTTCCTTGAAGTTCAAAATTTTTCCGCCCCGTACACGGGATACACAATAAAGCAGCTCCTAAATCGTCGTCGCGTGAATGGGCTATTGGATGTTAAAGCGCGCGTAGAGTACTTATAGAGCCTCGAACGGAGAATTCATCGCGGCTCATTGATTCCGCGCGCTGGAATTCCGCGTCTTTCTCTCTCGTGCTTTTGCTCTTTTTATCGCGCGTGCCGATTCTCTTCCTGCTCAGATATGCGCGCCCCGAGGTATTGGAAGAGCGCGGAAAGGGGATACGCATGTAAGTAGTGAAATGGGGAAAATTAACGAGAATCGATCGGCGAAATGGACCAAATCGGTTTTACAGGCTTATGACGTGGATTCGAGGGAAAGGAGGAAAAATTGTAATTTACGAGCTGCCTGAGGGGTGGGGGGAAATCAACGTAATGTCGATAATTGCTAAAATTCGCACTTACATCAGTCGACTGAGTGGTATAGCCATCGTCGCGTAATATCCGAACGAAACAACACCGCGCAGTGAATTACGACGACGAGTCTCCGACTCGTTTGCATATTTATGACCTCGAAATCGCCTCGAAATCCATAAAGCTGAAATCCTCTCTCGCAAAAAGCACAGCATCTCCCATCGTCGCCGCCTCTTCTCTTGAGATCTTTTCCCTTCCAGCGAGAAATAAAAGATTCCGCACAACTCGAGCCGCCGCGGCTACTCTCCGCGAGAACGTATTTCCTCGGTAGCAGCCGTGGATTTTATGGATCCGTTGACGCTGGAAACCGGTGTATATACTCCACGAGCGAGAGGCATTCCACGGCAGCAAAAAGTGCCGGCATTTCTATGAATAACGAGCGTCGTTGCCGCTGCTATGCTCTCTCGACCTGCGCGCGAGGGCATGTAATGCCCGGCAAGTCTGACTGACATGCTGAGGATCGTCGTGTCCAGTATGTGTGTGTGTGTGTGTGTGTACGCCATGATGCGTATGGATGCCTTACGGCCGTCCTCTGTGTATACCATCCCTGCGGGCATCATCAGAGACCGTGGAAGCGAGGATATACCGTTTTCCCTCTCGTCGTCATTGCCGTACGCGAGATTCAATTCTTCTTTTTATTCTCCTCTGTAGAGCCGCGGCGCGTTTTTGCATTTAGAGTTACTGCTTGTTTCGCCGAGAGGTCAGTGCGTTTGACGTTATGTAATGTCGAGCGTGTGTGTGTGCGGTACGTGCCGCGCGAAGTATTTTATGGTCACTGGATTGTGGGAAGTGCGAATGCATAATTAATTCGTCGACGGGAGAAAGAGGATCAGATGTTCGCTCGAGTGATTGTTCCGTTTTTATTGTTCACGTTGTGTACGAGTTATTTATATAGGCAGAGGATCGTCGCTAGGTAACATTGTAAAAATTGTGCCTTGGCCTAAAAATAGTATAAAACATTAGAGGTTGATTGCCCGATAAATCCAGATAAATTATGTGGATATATTTAGTTTGTCCGGCGCAGATCTGATAAAAACGAAGCTGCAGGCTGGAATTATACAACTAAACTAAAAAAGTTCACGTCACTCACACATCACGCTATAGCAACGAAGTTCTTCAGCGACGAATATACGTCTCGCGACGGCGATAATGCTGTACACACGCTCAGACGAGATCGCTCCGATTTTACATTCAATTGAATGAACCAATTAAGGTCATCGGTGTATATGGATATCCGCGCGTCTATGGTTTTTCCCGAATCCGCGTGTACACACGCTGGCATAACCGCATATCAATCTTCTAGGGGACGTCGAAACACAAACTTATTAAAGCCTGCGCACACGCGTGTACCTATAGAAGATCCATATACGAGACCATAAATCATCTCGCCGTACGTCGCGTGAGTATATACCTGCGCACAGAGAGGAGAGAGACCCCCCCGCTAGGAGGGAAAAATTGCCGCACACGCGCGCTCGCCTCCATTATCGGGCACGTCTCTATTAACGTCAAAGCGCCGCAAAAAGTCAACGAGAAGAAAAGCTCGGGAAGACGAGAGCAAGAGTATATGGACGAGAGAAAACGTTCAATTAACGCAATCGACGCGCGAGGACAATGATGCGCTGTATGTGGGGGAAGAGGAAGATGAGCGAATTTGCAATCCGATTCGATCCAGCGAGCGTCATAATTTTCACGCGGCGCGTTTAATGGAGAGCGCGAGACAATGGGACCTCCCGATGACCATTGAGTGCCCGGCGGTACGGCTTGTGCAGCGATGTGCGCGCGCCGCGGGGAGAAAGGGATATCGCAGCGTCTCGCATCTTGGTATGTACCAATGAATAATGATAAGCAAAGGTGGGTGGAACCGATGGGGAGAGACGATATAGGATATATATGTGGATTAGCGTTTCGTAAAGGCGACTTTCGATTTTTCTCTCGCGCGGGAACGTTGTGTGTGTCCGATTCTCTTTCTCTCTGCCTGTTGTTTGCTTTTGTAGAACCGAACTGGATCAGGTCGGGAAAGGTGCACTAGAGCCGCGATAATGAACGCTGTACGGATTCATCAGATAGCGTCGTATATTTGTTCGAGCTCTTATCGATGCTTCAAACTCCTCTGGTATTAGGCTCCGTTAATGATGCATTTTTCTCAACTACAGCAGAGATTTTTGTTTGTTTGCGCTCTGGGCTATACGGTATACTTTTGATTGTTCCCGCTGCTGCGTTGACGAAACCGTGCGTATGATTGACACCGACAGCGCACTGAGAATTTCCGAGCGGCATTGTGTGCTTATACAGAAAGGAAAAAATGTCGCAAGACGAGTCGCGATTTCCTCGTGAAATTCACGGGATTACTGTTTGGAAAGTCTATACATTGTTGCGACGGAAAAAATTTGTCAAATAAGCGAAAGCATGATTGCCGCCAAGGATGTTGATTGAAGTTTAGAGAACATAAATCGCTAAATGCTTGGATCTATATACTGCATAGGTCGAAAGCGCGCGAAGAAAGTCAGGCGCCTTTTAACCGATGACGCTTTGAATCCATCGAAAATTCGTTACACAAGCGCATCGCCGCTCCGCTGAGTAAAGGGCTGACTGTGCATCGAAAAGAAAAGCTCGTCTCGCGATCGTTGCTGCAACGATCCTACATATAACGTAATATAACGTCACCGCGCGGAGCGCGACTTCTCGCGCGCGGGATATTCCTCCCGAGCACATTGTATATCGCGCGAGCGAAAGAGGCGATTTCATGAATTCCAACGGAGAATTGCCCCATTGTTCGTGACTTTTACTTTCGTCTTTTTTTCTCTCCCTCGCGGTTCGGCACACCATCAGCTCGCTCGCTATGGAGATCCTTGTGTTAAAGATCGCGCCCATCGATATTCCCGATGCAAAGAAGAGAGAGAGAGAGAGAGAGAGAGAGAGAGAGAGAGAGAGAGTGTGTGGAGAGACGATTTTGATGTATGGCGAGTCGTGTGGAGCTGGCAAAGTTTGTCGTCGCGGGAGAATGCGCCGATTATGGGGTCTGGATGTCGTGAGGTTTGTGGGAAAATTATGGGGCTGGGATGTGTCGCATTCTTATATAATTTTCGTCTGACGAAACTGTGTCGCGCGAATACTATTGCGAGAGAGTGCTCATCTGCGTGTTTATTTTTACGTATATACATCGATGGTTTATTTATATCAGATCTTAATAACCAACAAACATTTCCTTTTATGTTTCCACGAGTCCCAACAAACCACCGTTTAATTCAAAAGCTCACCGTAAAGTAAGTTCCTCGGCAAAGTAAGAATAAATTTTTTCTTCGAGATGGACCCTACACATCAAACCACTAAATAAACTCGCTCGAATCATACACATCAGCGAAAAAAAAAGAACAACAGTCGCTCGCACGGACGGATGCAGGCTTCAGCTGGTTTCGTAATGACGGCATATCCTGGGCGGCCACGATACACGCGCGTGCACGAATCGAATTCTCCCGTAACCGATTGCTTCCTCGACATTGTGTCCGCGGGACGCGCGCACATTCCGCGGCTTTGTTACACTTTGCCCAGCCTCTCGCGCGAATTAATTTGTCCCGTTTTGCCGGTTTTTGCAGCGAATCGACTTTTGGCTTTTTCGGATGACCTTTAATAGCGGCGAGCTATTTTTGAATTTCCTTTTGTTTTACAGTGGACGTTATGCAAGATCACGCGAGCGTTGAATTACACGTATTGTGGAAAATTGTACGGTATACGATTCAACCTGTGATTTGAGGATGTATTTCTAATTCCTTTTTAATGCGAATCTACTGCGCCGTAACGGTATATTTTCTTGCTTTTAGTATTTTTAAATGCAACCTGTGTGCTCTGCACGTTATCTATATCTGAAAACTAAGCCTACGCGTGCTTATACGATATACACATAAAATAAAAACGTAATACGTTCATCGGGCATATTCTAAAAATCGAACGAACTTACATAAGGATCTAATTATTTCATACCTCATTAAGTCCGATTATCATATAGAAGTGCGTCTATTTATTTCATAGCTGTTGAAAGCGAATAAAACCAGTGAATTATGTATCCTCCTGCTCGGCAGCTGAAAATGATTTTCGATATACTTTTCGCTAGAAAGTCTGTACTTTATACTCTCCAAACGATTCTCGAATAACACATCAAGATTACGTCTCGGCCGAAAAGACCACTACACCTCGCGCTGTGACACTCGGTTTTCCCGCTGCGGAAGCAGGAAAGGAAAGCGCGAGCCCCGCTTATAAACTAATACGAACATTATATCTGGTCTATTCGTGCCGTTTTCAATTTTATTACACATTAATAATCAAGCCGAGGCGATGTATCCTTCTTGTTTCTCCCGATGCGGAAACGAAAGGCGCTCGCGCGGGAATTTCTCTCGTTTGCTCTGCACACGCGAAATAATATCGGCGCGGATCTACTCTCGTGTGCTAGTGCACGTTTAAAGAGGAATTGCCATTACGAACTGACAAACTGTTGGCTAGGAAATAATCTCACGTGGCGGAATGGCAACACGGACTAATTAATCATGCGCGATAATTGAAGGGGCATTTTTGAGAGTCGCAGAGTTGTGTGTATTATAGAGATCGTAAATGTGGTCGTGCTTAAACGTGTGATTTGTTGTACTCGCTGGCGTTAATTAGTGGATTTAAAAGTTAAACGCTTCCCGTAGCATAACGCATGAAACTCACATGAGTTGTGGAATAATGCGCGAATTCATTTAGGATCAAGTGCATACTGAAGTAATTATTTAAAAAATTCGTATACTCTAATAATCCTCCTTAATTCACAACGCTGATGTCTTAATATCAACAAAATTTCTCTTGCTTATACGCAGCAACCGAACCAAAGCTGCACAATGCAGCAGAACGAGTTCGCTCCGTCAGCTCGCATCATCGGCGTGGAAGTGAACCTCGCGCGACCTTGATCATAAAAATCACGCGGGAAGTCCGTCTCGGGGCGAGAAGGAGTCGCCGCTGGTGCACGAGAGTTTAATTAGAGTCGCCGCCGCGAGGCAGGCACTTCCCTTTTTACGCTTCGCTGATTTATCGCGCCCAAGCGCCTACGTCTTCTCTCTCTTTCTTTTTCGCCGAGCGACAGGAAATCCCTCGCTCGCGTCTCTCGTGCTTAGAAGCCGCGAGTCGGGATCTACTGCTGCTACGAGATTCGCGAGAGAATTTTCGGACTGATTGCTTGATTTCTGAGAGTCTGTGCCACCCGACGCGCTGCGTATGTAGGTTTACAGTTATTCCAACGTTTCCTATATGAAGCTATCTCCACGATCGGTTATTAAATATAAATGATTTATTCAACAAAATATTCTTCAATATAAAGATCCGTTACTCGGCGATCTTTCAAGCCATCTTTCAGCATGCTGAAATTTTTCGCAAGCAGAAGAGCGCCGACGTACGCGCACGTCTGTTCTCCGTTTCCGTGCGACCGCAGACGTCCTCGATCCTCTCCCGTATTCGCGTCAGTTTCCCAAGCGCGCGATCTCTCGATCGCGGAGTTTCAAAATTTCGTTCCCCACGAAGGCGCGAGGGTGTCTCATCTCGTATACCTAAGCGCGGCCTTATACCGTACATAATGCGCGAGACTGCTCTCCATTTCGTAAGTCGGGATAGAGGAGAGAGAAACAGCGCGCAAAAAAGTTTAGCTGATCGTGCACGAAAACGATGCATGTGAGCGGAGTCGCGAGTTTTGAATAAGCTCGACGTCCCATATGAGCGCAATAGACTGCGATTGAGTCTATTATAAAATATTTCACTTGACGCAGCTTGCCGAAACTGAAGCAAACCAGCGAAATTCCTGAATAGAAACATACCATAAAAAGCTTCATAATAATAAGTGCAAATAAAAAGATTTTCCATGCTCTATTACCTATATAATAGCTATAGCTTTTTCATAAATGTCCACTTGCATTAACAGAAGGCGCAGATAAGAGAATTCAATAAGAAATACACTGAGAGAAACAGTGTGTAAATTTTACTATATGTTCATAATAATTTACTGGAAAGTTTGGTCATTTCGTCACAGACTGACAAAACTGACTTTTTTACTAGATTTATATCAATTTTTACTAAACTTCCATATAAAATTTACCATACTCAATAGGAAACATTAACAGAAACTATAGTGAAAATCGCCAATGTATGAATTTTTACCTGACAGTATAGTAATTTTTAATAGAACGTATAGTACTTTTCATCTGAAAATCGGAACTGATGCGTATTGACGCGTTATGCGCATGCGTGTTTAGCAAACATGGCGGCGTGCGAGAAGCCGCTAGGGGGTGCACGAGACATAAAACCCGCAAGCGGTAAGAAGTTAGCTCAATTAGTATATAAGTCCATTTAGCAACCTTGTTGTAACAATTGCGAGCGTATAAGCATATGTACTGCGAATTGCGGATATGTATAATAATTAAGCGTTTAGGTGTAGGAAATGTATCTAGGTTAGTTTAAGGTCTGTAAAAATCAACAGCGGCGAGTGAATCGATCATGTTTTCTGAATGAAGTGCATTAGAAGAGTATCCCTCCATGACCATAAAAATTTAGAGCCATATAATAATTGAAAATAATTTTTCCACTATACGCATTTTTATATTTAATTCAGTCAGGGTAAAAATTACTACTCACTATGGTAAAATTTATAGTTTTATAAAATTTACTATACAGTTTAGTAAAAATTACTAGACTGGCAGTCTGTGAGTGGATTACCAAACTTTTCAGTAAAATTTCCTATCCAGTATAGTAAAATTTACTATAAATTTCTCTCGGTGTGCAAACGACCAACAGTTACATATTGACGTGAAAATCGGGAGTATCGCAGCATTCGAAATATAAAATTATGTTTTGACGTTATCAGATTTTTTAACATATTTCCAGCATAATTTACAAACATAATCTTCAGATAATTTATGTTGACTTTGTGGGTAATTAGATTGATAAGTTTCTGTTTGATCCATTTCTTTTAATTTCTCACTTTGAATTTGCTGAATAAGCTTTTGTTCTCGCAGGTAAGCTTTTTAAGTGCATTTTTTGTGACTATTACGATTATGTACATAATGCATTCTGCGGTACCATGTCCTTCAACGAACAATACAAACATGAATTTGTAATATTTTCATACTTTAAAAACAAGGGATGTGCCACTTCTTCTCTGTATTTATCAGGATCAAAATCTTTAGAAATTAAGCTTTTCTTCTCACATATGCATCTCATGTAATGCATAACGTATACGCCACAATCGTGACCATTAGTTCGTGGTTGATACGGGCGATCGGGTATAGTATTTTCCATTCAATCCTCA
Source organism: Trichomalopsis sarcophagae (assembly GCA_024372645.1). Lineage (NCBI taxonomy): Eukaryota > Metazoa > Arthropoda > Insecta > Hymenoptera > Pteromalidae > Trichomalopsis > Trichomalopsis sarcophagae. The sequence continues at coordinate 692,898 of QLSS01000026.1, read as the reverse complement.
ACGTCGGTTAATTTTCTTAATGATGAACCCACCGCACATAATGGTAAAAATCTTTTAAATACTTGGATAGTTCTTTCGTGGTCGTCATCCGTATCGTAGGGATCGAGTAATGTAAGGATTTTCTTTTCAATATCGACAATCAATAGTTTCCAGTGAGCCATGAATTTGTAAGGCATGAATGGAATATTATTAAGATGTTGATCCGTCTTAAAGATCCTCATATCATTACGTATTCTATCGGTGTATTTATCGCCGCATATTCGTAAGGTATCATCGTGTGAAATATACGTGATATTTGCCCACTCATCCACATATGCTGCTGCAAAACTGTCAATGGCAGTTCCATTCACCCAATGTGGTCTCTGTAGGGATTGGAATTCTCTTATCGACAGATACATATCACGTCTACATAAAATTCTATTTGTCAAGTAATGTCCAATTTTAATTTCACACTTCTCCCAGCCCCAATAATAATTAGGATCTTTTACAGAACCATTGAAAAACAGTTCGACTTTATTTTCGGCTTCTTTTTGTTCATACTCAGCGAACGTTAACCTAACATTTTTTGATGGCATCACGTCTTCGATATCTTCGCCGATTTTCCGTTTATTTTCTTTTAGTTTTCTAGAACGGTAATTCGTAGGTTTTTGCTTTATAACGGCATTTTGTTCAATTGTGGGAGACGCAAACTGATTACAAAAATCATCTTGTACACTCATTTATAGAATTAGCTTCAGCTTTCTCTTTATCTTCAATATCTTTAGCTACACGCTCTAAAGCAGATATATTAACTTTTGCCGTTCTTTTTCTTTTAACTTGCCTTTTTTTGTCCCAACTTTCCACAATAAATGGATTAGAAGCGACATCCGGATATTTTGTATTGGCACGTGATTTTGGGTTTGCAATCTTTTCTTATATATCAATTGCTCCAAGCACAATGTTCTCCTCTCGATTCAATTGTTTTATAGTACATCTACATCTAATTTAGATAAATTTTTGGACACATTTCCCATTATTACTCTAATACTGTCGTTCGCTTCTTTCGCATATTGGTTTAAAACAAATTACGCAAAATTACGTGTCGAAAAATCTCATCCATTTGCAAGGGATCTCTTGTCACACATAGAAGAGTGATGCAGTTTCTTAAAACTTGCTTAAATTCTTTGTATGTTTCTTCCTCCTTTCTAGTGTTATATAACGTATCGATGGTTTTCGCTACTGTTTTAAAAAAATGTGCAAAGCAAAATTTTATTTTGATATGTGCTTTAGGTAATTCGACTTTATGATACAAGTAGTCGTAGGTTATACGTAAATACTTGGTCAGCGTCATATTATTCCAAGTTAGCACTATACCGTGCACCATTACCCAAGCTTGGTCTATGACTATAATTTTTGCCAGTGGCCATTTTTTTTTTCGTTTAAAATAAATTGCTTATAGTCATTGAGCCAATTAGATATCGATGTAGTGTCATACTCGCACGTTATCATGTGATCAAGTTTTAAAATTCCTACTTCATGTCTAACTAAAATACGATAATAAAATATGTGTTTACACTTAACGCCTCCTGGTTTCCTGCAAACATTACCAGTAGCATCTAAATGCAGTACTATATCTTTTTGATTGGATATAGCGTCAAGAGCTTGCTTAGTGTACATTTCCACCCTTAAGGGATTACCAGTTCTCCTTAAGAACGGATCTTTCAGTTTTTGGTGTTCAACCCATAGTTGATTAAGGTCGGCCAAATCTCGCGATTGTAAATCCAAGCGCTGTACACATGTATCTTCGGAATTAGCTTTATATGCAACTTGTGTGGGTCTAATCTCTTGATTATGCCCATCTTGTAGCAACTTTACATCCGTACCTACTATAACTTCGCCAACGTGACTTGACGCCTTTCTTTTAAAACCTGAAATTTAGGATGCTCTCTAGCTCCTTCGTGCTTATAGGCCAGTCAATAGAGATTTATTTTTGACAAAAATACGTACAGCAATCTGACTGTGCGATCATGTAAAGTACAGTCCCTAGATATTAACTTTTGTGTTTCCAACTCGCAAATTGCATTCTTAAGTTTGTTATTAACAAATTAGTGCAAAAAACGCTTTTTTTTAGTTTTTTGCTTATATAACGAAAATTACTCGATCAATATGAATTGTGTGAATGGAAAAGTTATAGAGTATTAAATTACGAAGAGAATGAGATGTCGAACAACCCGATCGGTTGATTAGAACCGGAAAAATTCCGGAGAAACTACGGACCGGAAGTAAACCTTGTTAGACTGCTTCGGTAGTCTTATAAGAATATACACAATAATATAATAATGTGAACTTAGTTTTAATTTGTCATCTATATGCAAAAATTAGCAGTATATATTCCAAGCTTGCGATCCATAGTATTCGTTTTTCCTATTTTTTTGTTACCGTGGAAGTTTGCTAATTTTCTTCTACAAATGTCGCTGATTGCTCACTTTCCCATAGCTTTAAATAACATTATTTTAAAAAATGACTGAGCCAAAAATATTATAGCCTTACAGCTCGATTTATTGAATATAATATTTTTGTTATTGATATCTGGTTACCATTTTTACGATGTACGATAAAGAACTGGTGGCAGAAGATATAAGGTGCGAAAACACGATTCGGGCAGCTTTCAGCGCCCTCTATACCCATGTTCCGCTCATCGGTACATATGGGAACTAATTTTTAGTTATTGTTAAATGTGTCCCCTAATAAATTCCGGAAGAAAAACAGAGATATTTAAATTACTCTGGCCGTGGCAGAAGATATAAGGTGCGATTCCGGCAGCTTTTTCCGAGTAACCCCTGCCGAAGGGATGGCTGCGTGAGATTTACTACTCTAGGAGTAGTCTTTTATCATTTTACAATCACTACAGTGCACTTAAATTCAGAAAACAAAAAACCAAATTTTTCGTTGCTAGAAACGTTGCAAATTTCATACACATTTTCGACTATAGTATACACTGCACAGTCGCAGCCTTCGCTATATACCTGCAACGCGCGCCTGCTGAATGGACGAGGCAGACGCAACGCGAAGCGCCGCAGAAAAGTAACATCGACGGGCCGCGGAGTTTCTTTGTTCCGAGCTGGCGAACGGAACTCGAAAATTGGGCCAAGAGCGCAGCCATAACCGAAGACGAGTGCACGCGCGTGCTCTCTTGCGGCTGCTATTATAGACAATGAAAATTGTGTACAGTAAAAGGGAATACGCTGTTGTCTGTTAGTGACTCGCACACAGCCTTCGAAGCGCTCTTGATCGAAGGGGTTTTCGGAGTATAGTGTATATGTTGATGGGCAGCGGTCATCGGTTTTGAGATGCGCTGAGTGCTCGTGATGAAACTTTGACTGTGAGATCGGAGAACGGTGAAGTAATCGGGCCTTTCAATTTGTTGCTGTTTAGAGCGCAATTAGTAGGGTGTCTTATGTGTTTGGTTATGGATTGTCAAGGCCGAGATTTTGTGTTTACTCCATAGAAATGTTCGTGAATGCATCATAATTACACGTCATTATCCTCTTTTCGACAACTCGATATAGCCTCCATTCATCATAAGCACAACCAGTTTCATCAAACGTTACCAGCGCAGTATTTCTTACCTAAACGTATGCTAATGCCCGGACGAGTTAAGAGTAAAAGTAAATCTCGACGTACCCGATAATGAAACTCCTGTCGGTCACAAGCCGGCGAAGCTAAAACGTCGTCAGCCATGATCCTCTGCAAACAGATTTATTACTTGCCATTAATCAAAGCCACCAATGAATCTCGGACACACGGGCTCACCTACAAAATCAATAAAGAAAATCGATCCGTTACCCCGCGGCATCAATTTATAACCCCCGCATCGTCATCAGAGAGACCAACTCGCCCACTCTAGAGAACTCTAGCGCTCGTAAAATTCACGACGTCTAAATCAAGTCGCAAAGCGTCCCTGTCCCCGAGCTTTACCATATTAATAATCGTTAATGAATATTAATGCGCGCGAGCGCGAAAAATTCGTTTTTGATTTACAACTCTATACGCAGGCGCGGCTACGAAATCTCTCTCTCTCTCTCTCTCTCTCTCTCTCTCACGCCGCGGCGAGGCGTTGACCGTATAGCAACCCATTGCGATGTGTGACGTCACACGCGCACACACACAGAGTCGTAAAGCCTCGCGAAAAACACTACTGAACGAGCCGTCGCAGTGAGGGAAAGTTATTGTACGATGTGCGCCAGGTCGAGGATTATGTACGATGCGGAGGCGGAGAGGCGATTTTTTTACGTTTGCGTACCTACTGTGTATAGGTATATCTATAGGATGGGTGGAGAACTGATTGATTGATCGGTCGATGGGTTATTAGACGCGTAATTAATTCCAATGGACGCGTGCGCGTTGAAATCGCGCGCGGAATCGGCGAGGAACAAAGCGTATAGATGGGGCCTTACGTAATCGGCGTGAAATACGATAACGTGGTAGATTGAATTTCTGAAACTGCGCCGGGCGTTATATAGAGACTGAGAGTTAGAAAGTCTTGCAGCGGATCTGCGCGTTTTGTAGATTACTTGTAATAATTTATCGGTTCGCGTTTTGCAGTGTATTTTTATTCTCAAACTCGCGCTTTAAAATACGCAGCTCTGCAAACACTTATACCGCATCAGGTGCCTCTACATCGGAGAAAAATTTCGGAGAGAAGCACTGAATCAGCTCGCCGGAAGTTTTCTGCTCATTAACCGAATCGCAGCGCAAAAAAGGGGTAGCCATAGCCTTAGCTCGTTCCCTCGCACTCTCATTCTTGCGTTTTTTCCTTTCCGCTCCTGGCTCCCCTCGTGCACCTGCCGGCGTTACTGATGTTAGATTCGTTTTCGACCTTGTGCTTCACGTGCCCCCTTGCGAGTGCCTGTTTTGCATATTAACGGTCCGTGAAGTGTAAGATCGGATTTCTTAGGGATAATCCATACTCGTGCAAGGATTTTTCGCGAAACGAGATTTTTTGTGAAAGGTATTCGCCTATAGAGGTTAGCGGGTTTTCCAGTCTGTGTCCTGGAAAAAGCTGTATTCAGAGCGAAAAAAATGCAACGGAAAAGTGCGCAAGAGCACGAGTCTCTTTTTTCCGAGGATGGCTCTCTCACGCAGTGATTCTTCAAATGTGTAACGGGGACGTGTAATTTTTGTCGGGAGCTGGCGTCAGTGTATAAACATAAAATGTTTAAAATAGGGTTTCGTTGTATCCAAAAAGTGTACTGTTATAGCCAGTTTTTGATTGCTAAAAGGTCATTCTTTGGACTGCGTTGGTCCGCTGGAATGCAAATAAAAGAGGATCTCTTCTGCTTTCAATACACTTTTTAACGGCCAACAGTCTATTGTTTGTGGGAGAAGAAAGAAAGTCCTCGACAAAGTATGCATATTAAAATGTCGTCGTGAAAAGTGCAAATAAATTCATCGAAAAAACTGCATAATACGTGTCCACTTTAGTAGGCGTTCAAGTAGATTTACAAATAATTTCCAATCGAGTTCGGCACTTTTATCTATTGCCGATCATCGGACAAAGCTGGCCATTTTGTACAACCCGAAGAGTCATGCGCAGTCGTGAATAGTTCTGAATGACGTAATGTACTCTAAAATTGCTGTTGCAATAAAACGATTCCACTTGTATTGTACCCCTTACAGTCGTGAGATGAAAATTCTCAAAGAGGATGTAATGCTCGAACAGTAAATTTTGTACAAGTTACATTTGATAGCTTGATAGTCGTTTTTCGACAAAGTATCGCTGAGAACACGTCATAGTGATTTATATTCAGTTTTTGCAAAGGCACTATTGCGAAGCACGATAAGCTCGAACTATTTGTTTACAACCTGTCACTGCGCGACCCATAAACAAGATCCATCTCTTTGAAAAGGCAACAAAATCAAGACCCTCCTCCTCTCGTTCAAATTTCCCGCTCGCGCGCACGTAACACGCCGCGATCATGGACTTATCGCTCCAGAAAACTCGCGGACGGACCGAGCGGCGAGCGTTAGATGAGCGATAGCGCAGCCAAGCGCGCCCGCAGACGTTATAAAATTCAAACAACCCGGCCAATGTAATGTTACCAAATTCGGCATTGCGCAATCGGTACACAGCGTTATAACCAAAGCGCAAAACTCCAGACGGCGACTGTATACACTCCAGCGCAGTGGGCTATAGTGAAGAAGACTCGCGCCTCTTTCGACACCTTTCTCCCGGCTATCACGTCGAGTCCATCGCGCCGGCGGATATCTTGCAACTGCGAGCTTCCGTGCGCGGGAGTACACGTGTATATAGATATACACTCTCCGCTTCTTCCTCTTCGTCTCGGTCGTCCTTTTCCCGTCATTGTATGGAAATGCCGCGCGCGTATAGTTTCGCGCCCTCCCACTACGTCTTGTGTGTACAGGTTCAGAGGTATACTCCTATTCTGCTTGGGTTCAGCTGCTGCTGTTTTTCGCCAAGCACGCGTTTAATTGCTAGGAACGCGTGTGCTAATAGCTCTGGTGCGCGTGCTTTAGTGGGAGGGAATATTGGAGGACGTGCTGGGGAAAGAAATTAGCGGCTTTTTGCGATTGCGGTGCCTGCCTTTCTATAAATAAACGGAGTTTTGATGAACCATGGCCTTTCCTCCGTAGCTTTCGCAAATATTGTATAAAGCCAAATTATTCTTTAAATATTTCTTCCCATAAGCCGTTGCTGTCGTAGAATAATTTTTAATATCAAGCATAATTATTCGCAGAGTAACCTCTTTTCGATAAAATTATTTGGCTCACGCGACCTGTCAGGCGCGCGGGGCTCTTACACACGCTCAGGCCGTAATAGTCGGCTTATTTTTAACACCAAACTCCGTGCGAAGTCATTTCTGCCGGGTGCAATATTTCTTGCAGCGTGGGTGTAGAAATACGCGCGCGCGCCGCATCTGAACAATAAAATCTGCTTATATACTTTCACTTTAAGTGACCGGTTATAGTTTTTCGTGCAAACTGTGCTGAGTCTCTTTAAATTTTGGATCGGATAAATATCGACCGCAGAGCTCATAGAGTCATAAAGTTAGCGCACGATTTCGCGTCGAATCGCGCGGAGGCTGTGATTTGAAGGTGATAAATCCGCGAGTTTCGAGTTAAGCTTTTTATCAGCCGAATTCGTATGTCGACGAGGCCTGCACAGGTATGCGATACAAATTACCCGTATTTTCCTACCAAATATAGCCGTGAGATAGGCAGTGCGAAATTAAGAGCGGCATTCCAAAAACTATCTCGACGCATTACCGATGTAATAAGCGTATAATTCACCCCTTAAACTAGTAAAACACGATGCCTTTCCGCATTGCTCGATAACTCGCACGCACAGACAGGATTTCGCCATAGGAGCTGAAAAATCGGCCATTATAGAGCAGAATTAGGTGAAACAATAAAGCCATAACTCTCGCGACAGCTGGGTGCATTACCTCCGCGTGTAATAGTCCCAATTTCCCAACACTCCCACCCGAAATTTCTAGGAAGTCGCTCAGTGCGTAACGATTCATTTTTCGTATACAGAACCTTTTTAACCTTTCCTATACAGAAAGCATCGATCGAACTCGTCTATAGAACTCGTTCGCGCCAGAATGGCATTCCTCGGTTATTAGCCGAACAAAGGCCTTTCACTTGCTCCTGGCGCCGGCGAGAGGGATATTGCTGCAGTCGAGAAAGAGAGAGAAGCTCGCCGCCTCGACGCGGAATCCCGTGTGACTTTGATGCATGCGGGATGGGCTCGAGATTCGAGAGCTGCAATTAATGGACCTCGAGTTATTTTTCCTCTCGACGCTGCGCGCACGAGTACAGGATGAAGTGTGCTTCGTCCGGTTATTTTCGCACTGGAAGTGGAGGGAGCGATCGGAAGTCGGTTGACAGATGCATTAAGTTGTTGGGATTTTTCGAAGTTTTCCAACCAGTTCGGCCGCCTCGTGTGCGAGGAGGTGAACTGGTGGAACTGGATGTTACAAGAGTTTTGGATAGATATATGCAAAAGCAAACAAGATTATAGAAAGCCACACCACCTGCGCGGCATGAATGTTTATCAATATTATTCTAAAAATTGTGGCTTTCATTCCTAAAACACTCAATATCATATTGTGGCGCAAACAAAAACAAAATTGCTCTCAGATTAGTGAAAAATCACGAACAGTTATTGCGCAACGATATTTCGATGGTTATTAGATTTTACGCTTTTCTCTCCGCGGCGGCAAATCTCTCTCTCCGTATTATACATTTACGAAAACACAATGATTCCTCGACGCGATTCGCGATACGACGATTAATGCAGTCGTAAAGCGATATTTCAAAATATGCCTTGTTCGAATTCAGCTAAATTGGCTGCAACGAATTATGCCTGTATACTTATATTTTGCAATTCCTCGGCATCTCCGCGCTGGTTTCCTCAGCTTCTCCAAAGGAATCGCGTCAGTTTTGAGCCTAAATACTCGCTCTTGTATCCAACTTTCATTAATCGCGCGTTCGAAGCGTCCACGAGAAAAAAGACGGCAGGAAACGGTTTAGCGCAATTATAGGAAAAAACGACGTTTGAGGAAAGAAAAGCCGTATATATACCTGCGTGAGAAAAAACGTTAATAGATGAGATTGTTATGTGAAGGGAAATGAACGCTTCTTCGCGGATATTCGCCGCCGAGCGGCTGTTGATTAATCGGATTAATGTTCGGTTTCACCGAGCGCGAAGAGCACGAAAGTGGCCGTTACGGCTAAACGCATGAATTCTAAGCGATGATTGAGAGATAAATTGTGCGATATACGAACGTTTTAAATTTAAAATATCGTTCGGGGTGCATCAACCGAGTCGCGCGAGTAATAATACACAGATTCATTCGGAACGACAAATTCCTGCGCGAAACCACACTTTCCCAGAACAGGTGGTTCGCATCTAAGCTCCAAATGCAAAAAGCAAAAAGAAAGAAAGAAGACAAGCGAACAATCGCGCGGCGCGATTTTCACGGCACCGAATAATGTCCCTGCGCTGATATTACAACAAACAACGCGCGCTTTTCTTCTCTCTTCGCGGAAAGACGTCGTCCTTGCGCGACTGACTTTCTTCTTCTGTCGTCGTCGTCGTCGTGAGAAAGAGCCGACCAAAGAGAGGCGCGCGTGGAGAACTACGACAACTTTACGCGGAATGAAAGAGTCGCGGCGAAGTATAATTTGAAGGGGATATGGCCGCGCGCGCGAACTTTTTTCTTCTCCTTGTCGTCGTGCGGGTATAATGACTGTGTTAAGTCGTTGCGAGACGGAGCTGAGGTCGGAAGGTGCAAGCCGTTACACGCGCGCACGGGCATGTGTCAATTGTTATACACGTGCGAGCGAGCAGGCGCACGGTTCTTGACGCGTTTATGAGAGAGGAGGTGAGAAACGTTGCGCGATAATGAATTTTATCGGTGCTCTAAGAGATTATGTTTATCGCAGGAACACGTGATTTATCGTGCTTTGGGTACTTTTTCTGGGAGTAGCAATTCTGTAGTTTTGATCTTTTGTGCAACGTACAAGCTACTTCATAACAATCATCGTTTGGAAATTAGATGGGATAGTCGTAACAGTACCGCTAACTCTCGAGTGACATAATTTCGAACGATCGATTTTGGATGATGGACAGTTCATACCCTGTACCGGTAGACATCTGTAGTACGATCCAAGTATATAATAATCCTGCAAGCCCGACTTACCCATTCATTATTATGTAAAAAATGCACCAGACGTATGATCCATGCGATCGTGGCATACAACAATTTAGAGCAACATTTTGACGACATACCTACCAGAGTACTGGAATTTCAAACATCAGAATGAAAAGAATACTTTTAGGCAATTTCAAGACGGAATTATCTCTTTGTGCAAGACACTTTGCACCCAGTTCCCGTCGTGTGTTTTTCAACCTTGTTTAAATCCGCAGAATGCCAAACAAAAAGCTCTATTTCAGTCGCCTTAGGGAACGTCCGTATGTTTCAACAAACTAAGGCTTAGCAGCAACTGCTCGAAGTTCTAGCCTACTTATTTTTGCGTATTTTGCCGTCCTCTTGAAGCCTATGCAGGTTATATTAACGAGATAACGTTAGATTATACTTATTTCTGGTACGCGACTACTCCATGATTAAGTTCCACTTTAATTTTAGCAATTTTTTTCATAATCGTAAAAAGGCACTGTCGCGTGCGTATAGAATTATGCAAATGCCCTGACACTTGTCGAGCCTACAGTTAGCTATGCAAATAGTTTGAAAGTGAAAAATTGTTCAATGTAGCGTTTCGTAGAAGAAAAAAAAATCATAATGGAAGCCGTGGAAACGTGAAAAACAATGAGGAATTGTTGTTACGTTCGCAGAGCTCGAGAATACACACAACGTTTTATTGAATAAAGTAAATAGCATAGAAATCTCTCATGATTCTCTGCTATTAAAATTTCTTTTCGAAAAAGAGTGTAGGCATTGTATAAAGTTTGCTCTTGCGCGCGTACAAAGCTGTGTGCAACCTTCACCTTTATTACCAGGATCGCATACATCCGCATTTTATATACTTCGCACGCGCACCTGCCGCATAATATCTTTACAATTTCTTTCGCGCGAATCGTTCGCTCCACTTTTATTGCTTTCACAAAAATTATTTAATCGGCATTTCAAATCGAATGAAATTTAACAAGGCTATCTCGTCAAGGGATAACCGCTAGTTGTTCCCGTCGCTAGCAAACATCCTCGAGCTATTTTCAGAGCTAAAAAGACGAGCTTTGCAAGTTCGAAAGAAGAAAAAATCATCCCTCTCGAAAGAGCCGCGCGCGCATTAAAGCCATCGCCGATGACTAAGAGATGCTGGAGTCTTTCAAAGCCACTCCAGCGTACACTCAGCGCATAGCATCCGCAAACTCGCGCTCGTAAATTCGACGCATCGCGTCTCGCCTCTCGTTTTTCTTTTCCCTCAACCGGCTTCCGAAGACGACCTCGACTTGACCCTGTCGCGCTGTCGGAGAGAGAAAAGCCACGCGATAGTTCGCGATTAATCGCGCTCTCCTCGCTCTTTGCCGGAGTTTATCCGATGCCTTTTTTTTCTCCAAGTCAGGTTTTAGAGAAACACTTTCCTTCTCGCGAGAGGGGAAGCTTTCTACGTGGTTTATGATTGGTTGTATTCTTCCTTCGGCGCAGAGAGGCTTTCGGAGTTTCAGATATGCGCGTTTCGCGATTTTACGAGGGAGGCGACGACGCGAATCTTGATTCGCGGATTTAAAAACGTCTCGTGCTCGCAGAGAAGTTTCTTTTTATATCTTTCACGCGTGCGAGATTTTGCGCAAAATTTCGAGCTCGTTTTATCAAGATTGCTCGAGCGGAGACGAGATAAATCGCGGTTATTTTGTAGAAAATTTACACGGTGGGTTTCGCGTAAATATTCCGCGGTGACGTAAATAAATTTTTCTGCTCTGTAGATTTCCGTCCGATTGCTGTGTGGGTTTATGCTATTGTTGAATGAAATGATTGCCGGGGCGGAACACTTTTCTGACACCTGGTCGGAACAATTTGCGAGTATTTGGTCATAAAAGTCCGCGACTATAATTCTCATCTCGGAATTGAAAAAATGTTTCTGCGCCATTATTCGCCACAGTTTTCATATGCATATATTAAAAGATAATTTACGGCGACAGACACGTGCAGCTATAGACAGCTCGAGCATAGACATAAATCAGTCCCCCTATCTAAATATCGGCATTTTTCACCTAATTAACGTCGATAAATTATTCCCAGTCGCTCGCAGAAAATTCTATAAAGCGATCTCTCTCGATTGTCTGTTACAGCAATGCCAGACCCTAACGGAGGAGAACGAGAGGCTGCAGGCGAGCCTGAGGACTCAGCCGGCCCACGTGCAGGTGATCGACAACGTCTACCTCCAGAACCAAGTCGACACGCTTCAGTGGCAGCTCAAGCAGGTACGTGCTATACTATACCTATGTACATGTAGACGGACAGTGGTTAGAGGTATCCCCGACGATAAGAGCCTTCACGGCGTATTTGGAGGCCACGGATTACCCGCTATTCTCAACGCTTGCTTTTGCATATGTCTTGTGGAACTTTGAACGTAAAGCTGCTTCGGGGTTTGTTGTGATTTATCGACCTCTGATGATTGATCGACTTTTCTTACTGCTTATATCTTTTGGTTTCTCGAGCTTTGAAAGGTTCGAGATCATTTTGAACAGCAAACCTATTACGATAGCAAAATGACGTAATGTTCTGTTTTTTTTTTTTGTGAATTTTTCTTTGGATAGTGTATTTCCTTCTACAAAAAGCTTTGTAATTGTAAAATTTTCGGTTTCTTTTTTATCAATAATTTTAATCGAATGAAAACAATTAATAAATCTATTTTCAGTGTTAATGAGGATAAAATTACAATTTTTTGCGTTTCAAAGCGAATAAACAATATTTGTGATAAAAATGAACAAAAATATGGAAACTAGTAATTTTCTCTCTTTTAGATAATTAAAACAATAAATTTAAAAAAATGACAAAGCTCTACGCCCAGTAAATTGAGTTTTTTATATTATGAAGCATAGTCTTTAGGAAGAAGAAAAAGGCTTGCGTTTTGATTTACAACTGTACTTATTTACATCGAATTAGCCAATAGGCGCTAACAGTGTTTGACAACTTGAGTAATAGCAATGTCCGGGTTTGAGCTATACTAGCCATCGACCAGTGATTTCGCACCATCGTTATATCCTCAGTCTTGTGGAATGCCACAATTTGCATGATCTAGGAGGCTTTCTTTGCCTCTCTTCTACGTTCTATCCGCATCGTTGTTCCCGACTGCTTTTTAGTTTTTATTTTCTTCTCGCAGTTGCGTACAGCCTTGGGCACTCAGTGATTTATATTCATGTATGGGAAAAGAAGTTGCATTTTCACCTTAACTTTTTAAGGGAGCACTGCACCAAAAGTGATCGATGTTTCAGAAGTACCTGAAAGTTAGCTTGCAAGTAGATTTTAGTGAGAAAATGTCTTAGTTAAATTTTGGTAAAGGTTTTGAGCGTGAAAAAAAAGGATAAAATATAATCCTGCATGATTTAAGTTGAACAACCAGTCCAAGGTCTGGTCTGTTCTTACTACATAAGTATTAATAGCGAAACTGTTGTCCAATAATAATACAGCATATAACTTAAACTTGCCAACAGCTGATAAGATTCTCTTTCATACAATCGAGATTAAAATTTTTAACAGAGCGAGGCCAACCGACAGATGTACCGATCACTGATGGAGCAAGTGGTACGTTTCCTGGACCGAGCCCGCAAGAGCCTGGACATCATCCACGAGAAGTCTGCGTCCAAGCGAAACGGCAACAGTCACAACAACTCCAGTCTCAAAGAAAAATCCAGAGTTCCTCGTTCGCGTAGCGTGCACGCCGTCCACGCTGATCACAACGGCTCGCCCAGCCGCTGCATGACTGCCAGTTCGTCTTGCGCCTCATCCACCACGTCCTCTGGATCGTCTGCCTCGTCCACGTCCTCGTCATCGTCGCGTTTCAGTCGTGCCAAATCCGTAGCGCAAATCTCGGGCAATGGCAGCAGCGGTACCACCTCGGGACTGAGGGATTTCACCTGGTCGGTGCTGAGGAGGAACGATCCAGTGCAGTGCACACCACCCAGAACAAAGCCACCTCCACCGCCGGTTCCACAGGCATCGGTCAGTGTCCAGGATGTGAACAAGACGCAGGACAGCGTTGTCTACAGGAGGCCCAAGCAGTCGGAACTGGACCCCGATGACGTGCCACCGGAGAAGCTGTCGCAGGAAGCTTTCAGGTGTGTAAACATTCGTTTGACTCAGCTTACGTACTTTTATCATACCATTTATCCCTTAATCAATAACACCTTGAAATGTCCTCACAGATTGATGCGAACGGTGCAGTCGCTCCTGGTGATGCGCGAGCCCGATCTCGCGCGCCTCGGCAGCAGTCAGGAAGTCAATGGCGGCATCTCTCCCCTTCCCCTGGACCAGCACCCCTCGAATATGTCGTCCCTGTCGCTTCACAGCAACTTCGCCAACTCGACGGCGTTGCAGCAGGATATCAGCTCGACGTCCACGACGGCGACGACGCTATCCGGCAGCTCGAGCAGCGAAGGCCGCGGAACCGACGGCAGTTGTTGCACCGACGACGAGATAAATCGCACCATTTTCGGAGGCGCCAACAACCCCAGCAGCAAACTGGCTAGCAACGGAAGCAGCGCCAACGTGTCGACGACAACGCTAATGAGCCCCGGTGCGAGGCAGTCCATTGACGCGACGTCCTTGAATTCTGCCAGTAGCAAGAATACAGAGGACGACGACTGCGTCAGCTCGTCCAGGAATTCGAACTTGTCAGGTCTCGCTCGCAAGCAGGATAGCGGCTGCGCTCTTCAGCAGAACGGCTATCACGTTCAGGCACCTACGTCCACGCCGCACAATCGCAGGCTCAAGAAGCTGGACAGAAAGGAGTTGCATCTGAAGTCGCTCAGAGACTGGGTAAGTACGCGCTTCGTCATCCGCACTCCTGTCCGCAGAACGTCGGCGGAGCATTAGAATTTCATTTCTCGCTTCAGGCCCTCGGCAACTCGAGCAGCTCGGTAACGTCGCGACCGAAGCCGGCGGCGAGCGTGAGCAGCGCCGAGGACGAGAGCGGTTTCTCGTCGATGTCGTCGTTCCAAGAGGTGGGCCTGCCCCACGTCGTGGCCAACCTCTCGCCCGTCAAGGGCGGCTGCCATACCGAGGTCGGCCTGCCCGAGGTGCCGATCGAGAAGACACGCCACAGGCGCTGGTCGTCGACGCCTGCCGAGTTCCAGGCGCTCTTCAAGCGCCACAGCGGAAGCTTCGCCAGCAACGGACAGACGACCGCGGAATCTCTCAGCGTCTGGGTGTGAACCGCGAGAGAGTATTGGGTCCATCGATTCTGATCTGGAAACTGCGATTCACTCCAACTTCCTATATACTGATATAATCGAATTGTGCTTATGATCCGAAGCTTTTCTATGAAAATATTTGAAGAAAAATGCCTAGTTTTTGTCCGATATTTTCGTGGATTTTTTAAGATTATTGTTGTTATTGTTATCGATTGTCAACAGAAATTACTAATTTTGTTGAGGATATAATCAATAAAGGTATAGTGCAGAACGTAAGTGAATGGCAGTTTCATATAGTGAATCGTACGTTGCCCCTCACGCGTACAGGGTAAATTTCATCAAGTGCTTGCGAGAAGCAACTCCGAAATGTGGAAATCTATGTTGAATTCGTGCAATGATAGTATTTCCACTCTGTATTTGATGATAAATCAAGCGAGATGATTTAGAAGCTATATTACGAAAAGTGAACATGCTACTACACTTATCTTTTATATACTGGCAATCTCGTAGAGTCTTCGCGATGTATTTCGTTGTCAGTTTATATAGCCATTACGTGCAAATTTACGGAGATCAAGTATATAGTTTTTCATTATATGTATACAATTTTTGTAAAGAATTAGTAAGAATATTCTCGCTTGGAACTTTTGCATTTTTACAGGTAGCTTTTTACATGGAAGCGACAAACAAATGTTCTTGCATTTCGCATAATAACTGTAATATATAGATGAATGAGGGGGGCAACGCATGTTGCCAGGATGAGAGAGATGATCTACCGATCAGTCTTTTGCCGACAAAATATTCTGTCAAAATTTAATTTCAATCGCACTTATAAGTCGCGCTTCGCGATTACAAAATTGACAATTACAAAACTTGATGTATTTATTATTTTTGTCTAACGAATTCTCAATCAACTGAAATAAGTTAATCGAGTAAAAATAAAAATGCACTGTCGGTAAAGCACAGATCGGTAACGTAGCTTAAATCAGCATCGATATTTTTGTATGCGTCATGAATAAGTATTTATTAACAGCTTCTACATTTCGCCAGATGTTTGTTTAAACTAAACTTTTTGCTACATTCAAATGGCATATTGTTTTGCAACAAGTGTTTGTTACCGTTTATCATTTCTTGAATAAAACTTACGAGGAAGTAAGATGATCAATTCATCGGCGATAATGTTTTAGTGATAATTCTCGTCTCTGTTAACAGCGAATCTTGCAGTTTCGGTATAGCAGCGCCAAAAATGCTTCTACGGTGACTGATAAAAAATTTTGACTTACTTTTTTGTACATAGTAATTAATATTCTTGCGCTTTATTAATATTTGTATTGTTATCTGTAGTTCTCCGCTCGCTTATGATTAGTACAGGCGTATATTGATTAGAAATGAATGGCGAACCTTGCGACTTTTTAAAGATCAGAAGTTTTCTGATCGTTTGATTTGAACACGATTATCTCTTTCTATTTAACTTCGAAACGAAGATTATTTTTTCTGTATTTCGTTAAAAGCAGATGTTTTAAGCAGCGACATTGTAATATTCATAAGATATTTATATTACATGTGTAATCCACTAGATAATTTTTTGGATTCTATATTTCTTATTGTTGCGTCTTTAAATATTCTTAGGTAGCTAAGAAAAGATCGTATAAAATTTATTAGATATTAAAGAATGCCGTGTCAACGAGGAAAAGTAAAGTAAAGAGTATGAATATAGAAAATCTCAAGGCGAACAATGTGCATGCGTTAAGATCCATTGAAATCATTTTTAAATTTTACACTTTGCATTTATATCCATACTGTTGTTATTGTTTTTCGCCTTGATCGATGCCGTTATATTATTACTCTTTTTACTTTGACCTCGCACGTAATATATTACAGCATGTGCCGATTGATAAATGTGTTGCATGAAACGAGGTACAAATTTGAGTTGAATGATACCTCGTTTTTATAGTAGATCGAGTGCTAAATCAATTGAAGCTGCATTTAATTTTTTGTTTTTTTTTTACAATTTGACTTTTTTTTTAATTTAATACATCATTTTTTGTGAAATCTTTTCAAGTGGCGAATTTTGTGAATGATCATGCAAGTATGCACAATGTTGTACTGGGTAAGGCAACATGCGTCGAGTGAGGATTTCACGCGCGTTTTTGACAATTGTACTCTGATTATAAGACTCGAAGCACACTCGTATTTTTTGCTATAAAAGCTGATATCCTTGTAAAATCGAGAAATGCTGTAAATTAAACATTCAATTTCATTTAAACCTGTTTGCTTTCATTACTAAATTAACCCTTTTACTGACTTTAGGTAAATGCAATATTAGCATCGAGTAGAGAATAGAGATAGTCGGTAATTTACCGCGAGGCATCGCCACCGCCACGACTACTTATCGGCGGAGAAAGGATCTATAGAAGTGGAGGAGCTTCGCAGATCTACCGCTGGAGCTACGGTCCAATCCCGAAGCTCCAGCAGATGCCGCCACCCGTGGAATTCTTAAGCCGTTCGCAGATTGATTTTCACGTGAGCTCGGCACATTGCAGCTCCGATGTGCTCGATTCCGCACTGGCGTAAACTGACCACCGCTCGATGTCGGTCACAGTCACTGATCGTTCGGTTCTCGTCCCAATCAACCGTGGCGATCATTAAAACTCGCGAAACTGCGAAATAAAACAGTGTCAGTCGGTTCCGTTGACTGCTGCAATAAATATCAGTGTATTACTCGTGATCAGCAGTGACCGAACCTCTCGAAGATCCTTCAATCATCTCGAAAAATCAACGTAAACTTTTCCCAACTTCCCCCACTTTGCTTACGAGATACGAAAACTCATTGCGAATAAAAAAATCGAGTTTCATCAAATCTCAGCACTGCGCAGCTCAACAAGCAGGCAATTCGATCACTATCCGATTCCGAGTAGGATCACCGCGAAAGTTAACAAAACCCCGTGTTCAAGCTCGATCGTCCCGCCCCCATAGAAACCATATCGCTATTCGCTGTGCACCCCGTGGAAAAAGCGCGCGCAGTTTGAAATCCCTCCCGGTGTCACAAAACCCTCTCTGACGGTCGCATCTTATCCTCCCTCGCTAGTCGCGGACTCGCGGCAGTAGCGCGCGGACACACGCACATTAGTTCCCTCAGCAGCGCGCACACACATACACAAGCGCTCGCACACACGCTCTACTCCTCTCCTCTCCGTTTCGGCGGCTCGGCCGTGTGAGCGAGCGAGAGCGGCGCCGCTGTTATTTTAATGTGCCACGGCGCGCGCGTGTGTACGGCGGTGGTGCGCCCGACGACGACGACGACGACGACGAGGTTCTTCCTCCAGTGAGCGGTGCAGACGGGAGGAAGAGTCGCGAGAGCCATCGAGTGTCGCTCCGAATACATCAGTACTCGCGGGTGTCGGTGTGTGCTTCAGTGCGCAGAGACATCCCGCTCGCTCGTCGTGTCGTACCTATAGCTGTGCACAGCTCTGATCGCAGAGAACGGGAGAGAGAGAGAGAGAGAGAGAGAGAGAGAGAGAGAATCCTCGATACCCGGATAGCGAGGAACAGAGTCGTCGCGGTGCACGTGCGGAAAGAGGGAAGGAGGAGACTGGAGGGAGCCGTGAACGGCCGCAAGTGTTGTTGGTGCGTTTGTTGTTGCAGCAATATAAGTAGAAGGCGCGACGAGCCGCGTGTGTGAAATGAGCGAGAAGGACCGATCGTCTCCCACCCTCGTCGAAAGCAGCCTCAAGTCGCTACTCGATCAACCCAGTATTTTTCCGCTGATCGGTAAGTCCTACGCTCTGTATCATCCATACAACCACTCGTGTCTGCCTGCATGTCTATATCTCTCGGCATTTAACACGCTATGTCACTGGCGAACGTTCGATTCTCCTTCTACGACTGGAGCGCGATGGCCTTCGTGCTTTTTTTTCTCCTCTCACGGATTCGCGCAGCGAGTTTATTGGGTATACTTCGTCCCGCTATCAGTCGCGGCGATTGCAGAGCAGCGTCTAATTCGATTTGGCCGCTTTGCTATGTGCACTGCACCGCATGTCAGTAAACTCGTCGTTCTAGTTAGCGCCTCCGCGTTCCATTTGCCTCTTTTCTCTCCGAACCTGTATGCCATAATCAGCGGAAAGAAAAATATAGCCGTCTCGCGATAAGTCCCGGCCGTTCGAGGCTCCAATTTCAAAAGCCACCACGCGACTTTTCATTGACGAATACTCGCGAGAGAGAGAGGAAAATATTAGCAGCGATAATCGTCGCGCAGAGTTGCCGGCTCTGTCGTGTAGCTGTCTACGCGGGGGGGACACACGTCCTCCCATTGGACCTCGAAGCCGTCGTACTCTCGCGCAGCAGAAGAGTCCGCCGTGTACTGGAGTGTCTCGCAAGATATAGCTGTATACCTCTAGCAGACTTGACTCGTTCGCGCTTCTCTTATTCGGCCTTTTTCTCGTCTGCTACAGGCCGCAGTCGTAGTCAGAAAACCGAAAGGGCCTAATTGTACGCGTACGTGTGTATGGGGAAGCCCTGTGCAGGCGGCTCCCTTGTGGTCGTCTCGCTTTTCGTGGGTATATAAGTGTGTACGAGAAGGGAGAGGCGCGCTGGATTGACAGTGCGGGAGCGCGCGAGCGGAGCTTTGGAGGTTAGGTTCGTCAGTCGGTCGCGCGCTGCGGTGCCGTGCAGCTGAGAGAGAGAGAGAGAGAGAGAGCTAGACTGCAGGCGAAGAAGGCTCGCTTATTTTATCGAACGCGAACGTGCAGTGGAGGTCTTCACTTTGTTGTTGCGACGCCGCAGCGGATTCTTGCAGGAAAGGATGGATCTGAATCGGGATTTGAACAAGATGACCAGGAGAGGTGGGTGCAAATCTTCATTGAACTCCGCCGTTTCCAGCGAGAGCGAGATATATAGACATAAACAGCGGCGCGACCACGTGCGCGGTGACTTGACAATTATTCGCTGCGGGATTTCGAGATTGTGTATATAGAACACGGTTGACGACGTTTCTCGCGAAGAGAACGTCAGCGTGATGCATATGCGAAGATGAAAAAATACCCGCGTTAAAACTGGACTCGAATATCTGCGAAGAGAATTCGCGTATACTCTGGGCTGCCGTCCAATTCTTCGGAATCTGATTAATACGCTAGCCGCGCGCGACCTGCGCTTTAAATCTTCGGAGCGACTTTATGCTTTTCGTATTAAATTCCTGCGTAACGTAATTCGTAACTCGATCGTTTAATCACGAACGCGATTACGTATCGGTGAATCGAATCTCTTTTTTTAATGAAAGCGAACGAAACCTCGCGTTAATATCCGATAGACGCACCGGGCGCGCTAATTAAAATCGATAATCGCGAAAGGCGACCGAATCGCCGCACTATATACTCTTGATTTTCTCGCTTTTTGCTCTTCCTTTTCTCGCGTTTCGTGCGCCTCTCCGCTCTCTCTCTCTCTCTCTCTCTCTCTCTCTCTCTCTCTCTCTCTCTCTCTCTCTCTCTCTCTCTCTCTCTCTCTCTCTATCTATCTATCTATCCCTCTCTCCCTGCGCTCGCTTTATATTTTTAATCCGCGCTAACTCTTCCTCGTTCCCTCCGCGCTCTAAACTCGACGCTATTGTCATCCTCTCGCATTCACCGATGATCACCGGGTCTATAAACGAGCGATAATCCCCTACTCCGCCTCTTCTCGAAGGTTGCACAGACGCTTCGAACTTTGATCGGCCGGTTTTTGCGCGACGACTGTCGACGCGAAAAAGTAAACGAAAAAGAAAAAACAAGCGACACTTCGAGCGCGCGCATAAACGGACCTTGGATCCTCTTCGCGCCTTATCTGCAGCGGCTCTTTCTCTTTCCTCGCGCTCGGCTTCTCTTTCTTTACTTTTACATTTTATCTTATCGACTTTGCCGCCGCTGCTGCTGCTGCTGTCGTCTTCTCCTTCTGTCTCGTGCCTGTTTGTCATGCGTGTGCGTGAGAAGCTCGGAGATATATCATCCAGTTGGAGAGAATGTACGTCTGGTCAAACACGCGTGCTTTTATATTGGGGGTGCATAGAACTGAGCGGCCGGAAAAGCGCAGGAAGTTTTGGCTCTCTCGACTGCACGCTGCACAATGAAGCCATTGTTGCCATCGAGACGTTTTAGATCTGCCGGGAAGAGAACGAGTTTGTGTATGTCTAATGCATATTATACTGCTCGTATTACAAAGAGAGAGAGAGAGAGAGAGAGACTATCTCGGAGATAAGTTCCCGCCCGTCAAGAATTTTCGAATAAATCACGCGGTAAAGACGTCGAGATCCGCTGTGATGAAACGATAGTAATACTCGA
Source organism: Trichomalopsis sarcophagae (assembly GCA_024372645.1). Classification (NCBI taxonomy): domain Eukaryota; kingdom Metazoa; phylum Arthropoda; class Insecta; order Hymenoptera; family Pteromalidae; genus Trichomalopsis; species Trichomalopsis sarcophagae. The sequence continues at coordinate 671,715 of QLSS01000026.1, read as the reverse complement.
AATCGGTCCATTGATAAGCTCTGTATGTCGTTGATATTTCTAGCATGCACACTGAAAAAAAAACACGGTCGTTTCTGCTGTAAAGTTCGGTAGTTTTAACCGTTCTGCCACTGTAACGACTGTTCAGTAAGAACAAGGGTATGCCACTGATGGTAATTTTGGCGAGTCGCGACTCGTAAAATTGGTCGCTTAAGCGGGGCATCAGCAGAGAGGACCGAACTGATTCTTAAAAACTGCTGAACTCTACGGTAATTTTGGCGAGTCTCCGTACAATGACGGATTACCGGTGCGAGTTCAGTTAAAATGGCTGTGTTTTTTTTTCAGTGCATGCGACGCAGCTTCGAGTCGTTCGTGTAAGTTCGACTTAGTGTTCGGTCGCTACAATAAACAGCGCAATTGTTGAACAGCTGATAGCAGCAGTACAATTATCTTATCACTACTACAGCTTTTCAACTAAAAGCGGTCTGCACATAATTCTTCAGAAGTTCGGCGAAGCCACCGAAAAGAGAATGAAATTCGAATGCGAACGAAATTTTAAATTACAATTGGACGACGGTCATGGGGAAAGCACATATTTACGCATATTTATACATCCGAGAATCGTGATTATGCATGAGCCAAACAACACATGCACACACAGCCGCTGCACCATTTGAATAAAAGCAAACGAACGATGACCAATGGAATACGGCCCGTATAATATATGACGACAAAAGTTTATCATCTGCCACCGCTAATGCGCGCGCGGGGCACCACGTGACGCTGCCGAGAGCGGGACACATGCTGCGGAGCTAACTACTACCGCAGCTCTTCTCACTCTCTCTCTCTCTCTCTCTCTCTCTCTCTCTCTCTCTCTCTCTCTCCTCTATACGTGTAACCCATATAACACACGACTCGACGCAGTGCATTAACGCAGTGGGATGCGAGCGGGACGGATTGTTTTACGCCTCGTCCGCAGCTCCGTAAACTACTACTTTCGCTATTACGGACGCGTGTTTTTAGCTTTTCCTTTCGAAAACTCTCGCGCAGCTTCAAAACAAGCTAGCAGTACGAGGAGATCGACGCAAGGGGCCCGCTAATTCCGTGCGAAATTAGCGACTCGACTGTGCCACTCGTCGTCCTTTTTCCCGCGCTATTTCAATCCGCTTTTAATTATACACGCGACCCCATGAGTTTTCGCATTCGTCATTTATTCCGACGACGAGACACGATGCTCCTGTCCTGATCAAACGCGGACGCGTCGCTCTCTCTCTCTCTCTCTCTCTCTCTCTCTGTATAATTGCCGCCGCGATGTCCTGCGCGCGTTAATGAGCTTCGTTGCCCAGAAGCCGGACGATTAATCCGCCGTTTGATAAACGATAATTGGCTTGATACGACGCGGCTCGGCCTGCGCATAGAGCTCGGGTCACTGCTAGATGGGGGGATTATCGTTGCCGATTGTGCATTTGTTCGAACGATTTATCGTATGTACAGAGGCGGACGTGGCTGCATGGTTATAATGCGATTTGGCCTCTTTCTTTCTCTCTGTGATCGGATTTTGATGAAACGGGATTTCGCGATGACGCTGATAGGAGAGAGGATTTTGTTGCCGGAAAATTGCATAAAACTCTGTTTACCGGCGCTGTCGAGATAAGAGTTTATTTTTCTCGTAACTCTCTCTCTCTCCTCTTTCTCTCTCTCTCCTCTTTCTCTCTCTCTCTCTCTCTCTCTCTCTCTCTCTCTCTCTGCCAATATTTGGCCACAGATAAACTCTCTGAACTTCTCGTTACTCGGACACGGATGAAGAAATGCCGGGGCTGGTTATAAAAAACAATGTCTCTAGTCTTAAAAGCATAACGTTCCACACAACTGGCCGCCGTACCATCGTCTATTCCGGCCGACGAACCTATAAAAATAACAACGCTGTGCGGCCCATACAGCCTCTTCTCTCTTTTCCCCAGCTATAATTGTCGTCAACGGACTGCACGCACACACACACACACACACACACACAGCGCACGTTTCTCTTGTTACTCTCTCGCTCTAGCGCCTCTTCTCTCACTTCGGCCGAACCTTTATTACCTGCGCGGATATCGTTTGTCAGGGAATTCCGAACGCTTAATTCGTTGAAGCGCATAATTAGTCGACCGAGAGTAAGCCGAAGTATGCTCGCATTTCCGTATGATGTGCATTTCCTGAAATAGATGTGAATGATTGCATTCGTTCCAAAAACGCAAATCGCGCGACGCACAAGTGTCAAGCTCCGCCGCACGCGTTATCCTTATCAACGGTTATCAACGGCAGCAGCAGCAGCAGCCGAGAGTCTACGTTGAGATTCCCTCAAGCTGCGCCTTGTGGCCGACTCTTATCGAGGCTCGAGATCGTCTTGTCGCTTATCGCGCGAGCCGTATAGCGTTATCTTACCCGAGCAGCATACTTGCGCACACATCATGTGAACCCGACGCCTTACTCCGAGACTTGACGGCTATAATTCACGCAGGCCCGTGTGTGTGTGTGTGTGTGTGTGTGTGTAACGTGCTCGAATTTTTTCACGGGATATTTTCGTCCGCCAACTCTCGTATAATGGAATCGCAAAATTTCGAGGGAACATTACGACGAGTTGATCGAAGCGCTCCGTTATGATTGGAGGAAGTCAACCGATAGCTGCTCCAAAAATCAGGTCACGAGCGGCGCTCTGTGTATCCGATGAAAATATTTGCGCGTCGATCTCGCGTACGCGAGATGACTCTCGGTTTTCACGTCTTTTTCTCCATCTCTCTATCTACCTTCGATCGTTATCGACTTCGCATCGGACTTCTGTTACGCGCGCGCGCGCGGCTTTACGCAATGCCGATTTAGCGTTTTTCTTGCCGATTAAACCGACATCACTTGTACGATTACATGATCCTATACCGCGGTGTGGTTATACATCTTTGCGGATTGCGGAGAGGGTTGGTTAAATGGCCCGATTATAAATGGAGATTCGATCCGGATCGCGAAAAGCAGTCTCTGATAATGACGCGTGGATTTACGATATTTGAAGGCTGTAATTTTAACTCGATTATGCTCGCATTCTTCTCTCGTCTCTGTACCGCCGTTGATTGGCGTCTCTGTGCATAGCGAGTATTTGTAAAATATCCGAGAAAAAGTTGTGCGCGCGATCGTTAACGCAGAGGCACTAATTACTGGACACTCGCTTTTTTAATCCGCAAACGTTTCATCCGATCCAGTTAGTTCGGTGATTACGAAATGCCGGCGTTCGCAGTGCGCTGAAGACATTTCAATTAAACAAAAAAGAAAAATCGATCACATCCTGTGCAAAACGCAGATGTACGTATGAAATACAGCTACCGGCAACAAACAATCCGACTCGCGCTCGGAGGTTCATCGGAGGGAACGAGAGTCTTACATGCGATGTAATTGGACGAATTGCGAAAGTCAGCTTCTCTCTCTCTCTCTCCCGGCCTCCCCCTAGTCTTTGCAACTTTATATTGATCGGCCAGTGCGCCGCCCGGCACGGATACGTGCCTCGAGTGCCGCCGCGGACGGTCTATGAGCTTCTGGCTTATGGATTATGGGCTCTCGCGGAATTCGGAGCAGCCTGTATGTGTGCAGAGAGATTTTCGATAGAGGATGGATGGTTTCGTTTGCGTTTTAAATTCGATTTCGATTTTTTCTAATTTTTTTATTTATAAACCGCGTGACTATACACTCGTTTCAGCACATTTGTATTTGTGCAGCCTTCATAAAAACGCGACACGCGGTAGCCGTGTAGAACTTTGCAACTTTTCGACATCAATCTTTCCACTGCCGCCGCTGCTGCTGTGCGTGGCACGGCACACACGTGTTCGCGCCGAGGAGCAGTTCAGAAACGCCTCTAGTACAAATAGCTTTTAATGATGACGTTTATTCGAGGCGCAGAAGTTTGAGCGCTGAAATTTATCGATCTGCTTTCGGCTAAATAGCATCTGTGCGCCGCGCGAGCGAAGGACCTTTTAAATTTAGGCGCCGTTCCGACGCTTCACCAGCGCAGCCGTAAATCCAGTCCCTAACTTATAATCGATAGCCTAGAGAGAGGGGACATTGTAAACAGCGACGCATCCGTTTTTAATTATTTCGAAAGCTTCGATCCGCGGAATAAAATTCGTCCTAATCAAGACACACGATACAGCTCTGACCGACCTTGCGAAAACTTCCAGCCACGTTAATTCGATAAAAGTCGAGTCGCACAGTATGCGGGCCGCTATACTGTACCCAGCAAACATTCGCGACTCATTTTTAGAGGGCGCTGGTTTTTGCGTTGACTTGCGCAACCGTTAGCCGCTTGCGCCGGACTGCCAAGTTTTTCCGCAAATGCGCCGCGCGCCTGTCTCGTGGGAAGAAGAGGCTAAAATAAACAATGTCCACGGCGAAGGAGCTCATATAAGTCTCCTGCCAATCGCGCCCGCTAACCGGGAGTACACCTGCGCGTGTGGGCTAAGCTGCCAGAGAACGAGATGATGATGATGATGATGATGGTCTCGCGGGGAGATATGAGTGATGTAATTTTTCTCGCGGGAGGGGTTATTATTTTTGGTATAGAGCAGGATGTTTACTTTTTCGAGTCTGAAAGCTTTTTTTATACAACGTGCGCTTGTGGATTATAAATAAACCTGTATTTCATCGATATAACTAGTTAATTTTTCAGAATGTATGACGACGCGAATCTTGATGATCGTTGTCGAACGCGTAGCAATTACAGCCAGCCGCGGTAGACGCAGACGCTCGTTAAAACAATATTGTCCCAGAGAGCGGCGGCGGGCAGATAAAAAGAGCGAACATCTCACTTCTGTGTTTAACCGACACAATTACACTCGGCACGGCCGCTGTTTGCACACGACCAAATTAATTCAGCGCCTCGAACTATACACACCAGACACACTCCCTTCTCGGAAAAGCCACGCACTCGGCGTCGTTACAAGAGCAAAAGAGCCTCGCGGTTCTTCCCAGAAAGCGCATACAGTCGATCATTTCCTCCAGGTTATCCGTTTCAAGAGCAAACTCCTCGCTGCGCAGAGACGGACTTTCGAAAAGTCCAAAGCGATGTTTGCCAGACGCGTTCGCGGAGAGAAACTCACTTAGCGGTGTACGCCTACCCCGAAACTGACTTAGCGCTACTTGCACGAGTTGGTTAATTGACGAGAGATGGTTTTCTACACATGTGTGTGTGTGTGTGTGTGTTGTTGTGTACGTAGGAGGTTTCTCCTACTCGCGGCTTCGGGGATACGATAATTGAGATGTACCTCTCGTTGGTGGGACGTGTTACGGGCTGTTTGGAGGATTCTCCAGTGGCTGTTTAGGGAGCTTGTTAGATAGGGATAAGTTTTATGGTCTAGTGCACGCGTAAAAAGCTTCCCACGCGAGCTTCTCGTCGGCAATATAACGCGCAATACGTGCAGCCGCTCAATCGACAATAATTGACGGCAGTATAAAAACGTCACGCGGATTATATATATCACAAACGCCAATTTTTTCTCTCTCCCTCTCTTTTTACCAAGAGTCAAAAACTTGTTCCCGGCTAATCGTAAGCCACACCGGCGCCATTGTGCAAACGCAGCGTTTTATTTATAATTATAATTTTTTTCTTTCCCCACATAGCGCGCATGGAGTACCACCAGATAAACCGACTGTGATCGGTAAGGTACCACGGCGGTGACTTTTCAATTCGCAAGCTCATCTCGGGGGGAACGCATGACTAGATCAAGATTTGAATAATCGAATGCACGTCGATGGCTGCTTGGCAGCAGCGACAGAGCATAGTCATTATCGGTATCTGAAGCGATAGCTATCGGCGTAATTAGAGCGTTCGCGCGAGTCTTATCTTTTTCTATAACATATTGTTAAATTATAACATACACGCGCGCGTCGCTTTATTTTTCTAGACTGGTGCGTGTCTATGGAGCTATTAATTATGCTATGCGTTGGCGAATCAACCGGCAATCGCTCGTATTTCTCTCGACGTATATTGGGAGAGAGCTGGTAGCCTCGAGATGCCGACAGCAAGTTTACGAGGTCGCGACGGCTGCAGCTTTGGGATAATACATTTTCTCTTATTTCGTTTTTCTTCGCCTTCGGTATAATCTCTTTTCCTCCAAAGCGCATCCGTTTAGGTCAGCTTGAATGGCGCGCTTTAAGCTCAGAAGCGAATATATAATTCGTTTCTGAAGAAACGTGCATCGCGTTTTCCTTGCGCATGCAGGTACGTGTGTGTGTGTATATATATATATATATATATATATATATATATATATATATATATAT
>QLSS01000026.1:653990-665426 GCA_024372645.1 Trichomalopsis sarcophagae | reverse complement strand
TATATATATATATATATATATATATATATATATATATATATATATATATATATATATATATATATCGAAGAACGAGGAAGTGGCAAGGCGGAACGAGTCCGAGAAAGGAAAGGGTAAACGAGGCGCGTAAAACAATTTCGCTTCTAAAAATACAATCGAGACACACTCTCGGTGGCCAATAAACTCTCTGGAATATACCGACAGCTTTATCTCTCGGTATCAAGACAGTTCGATATCTGTTATTTCAATCGCGGGTTGTTTAGACATTTTTAATAATAAAATTTGATTACCCGAGATTTATTTACGAGACTCCGCTTATCAAAAAGTTACTCATAAATTCTGAATACATCTCCGAGAGTTCATCAATCAAGAGCTAAAAAAACTATAAACCGCGGAGGAGAGAGAGACTCGCACTCGCGCGTATTATAAGCGTCGACGATCTCGTGCCGCGGCTGATAATCATTTTGATGAAAATCAAGGCCAGTCGCGCGAGCGGCTGCGGCGCGGCGACCCTTTGCGTCATCGCTATACGACCATTCGCCGCGATTATTCGTAGCGATCTGCCAGATAAATCACACGGGGCCTTAGAGCAGAAAATTCATATGCTTATGTGGTATCCATTTTGGCTGGAGCGGGAAACCAGTCGAGGCTGAGGAGTGAAAACGCTCATTAGCTTTGAAATGAGTTTTATCGCCTTTTCGTAAATGTCTCCACTCGATCCTCGGGTTGGCTTGAATAGTTTTGTGTCGAAACACCTACTCATGTGGTAAGTAATCCTGCGTCAACTCACGTTCCACTCACGCACAAAAAAGTTTCTCATGACATTTAGCGACATTTTTTCCCTTTCTTGTCGCTCGTCGTTATGCTTCTCTCGCTCGCTGCATTTACTGTCGTGCGTGGGTGGGTGCTAATGGCTGCTCGAAAATCTACGAGCCAAGCTCTGTTTTACTTTTATACGAATAGAGGAAAATCTCTGACTTGTAGAGAAAATATAATGTTTTAGATTTCGAGAAGTGACTTTGTATGCGAAGTGAAGATTTCGTTATTAGCGAGTTTGGTATTTTAGGAAAACGTGCCGTATTGTCCGAATTAAACGATTCAGCTAATTGGTCTTTTCTACTAATTTCGTTGAATCGTGGCAACGCGGAGTCCGAATGTTACGGCTATAATAATTTTCACTGTCAAATACTTGCGCCAAGTTGCTTCTACAGCGGAATACTATATTTATCGAGGAATTTATGTGTGCTTATTAGTATAGGCACCGAATTTTCGACACAAAGTTATCGTTAACACTGTTTTTCTCTGAAATACTTTCTTCATAAATGTGCACAAATATTTTAAAATAAAGTACAATCAGAAATTCGTTTTAAGTCAAGTAATTTGGAGAAGACGAAGAAAGCGAAACTTTTAAGTGGGATTATGCCATTTTAAGGTCATGTACCGCAAAGCTGCTGTCTGACTCAAGGCATCACTGCGCAGGTGCGACGTACACTCTCGATGTTTTCACTCGATTCGATTGTTTGAAACACAACTAATTACGTTATTACTTATAACTTTATAACTTTATAACGGAATTCTTGTTTTTACAGCTTGGGGCAAGCTTGTTATAACTCGAAAACGTATTGCGAATGAAAAATAATTCAATCGAAATGCACACGATCAAGTGACGAGGAACATGTGTTTATCGCAATCATTCTTTTGTAAAGGGAATGTTTCAACGAAGATGCACGCACGTAGGACCTTGAGTATAGGCAATTTCAGAATCGGTTCGTCGCGCTGGAAAAACGCGCGCCAAGCAAAAAAAAAAGCCGAGAGAAGAGGGAAATCGATCGGGCACGCGAGGAAAACGAGATCCCGCGAGAGTCAGCGTCTTTCTTTATTCCTTATCTCCGCTGCGCGACGACCCTCTGGATATACATACACACTCATATGTATATACAGAGAAGGCTAATTCTCCTCCATTTCCGCATCCACTTTTACACTTGACGAAATCTGCCGCGGCTGTGCAGCGCTTATATATATATATATAGGTACATATAATACGAGAGTTCCACGGGAGAGATTCGAGACGGGAAGTGAATATCTGGTTCTTTCTGGAGATGCATCCGAGGATATATGAGTCTGGGCTAGACTGATCGCAGGGATCTGGAGCGGCTTTGTTTCAGGATTCAAGCTTTTGAGCTCAACTGCGACAGTTGTACGCATGAAAAATGGAGCGTATAAACTACCCGCGTCAAATTTGAATTTGGCGCCTCTATAATTTTGAAAACGTGATCCAACGTGCTCGTCGTCGTCTTGTAAACAAAACGAGCCGGCATTGTAAGCAGAGCAGCTCCTACTTAATCGCGAAACTTTTCCTTTCTCATCGGTGGCTTGCCGGGAATTCGACGATGAGGTCGCCGGGCGTGTATAGCGTCTGATGAAAAGGGCCCTACTTTACTTTTAAATACACTCGAGTACGATGCTAATAAAAACACATATATACACAGCCGAACGGTGGCGGCGACGGCGGCGCTTCATAAATTTTCATGCAATCGGCGTCTCGCTTTCGAAAGTGCATGACAAAAGAATTGATGGGACTCGTAAAAAGTTTGAAGAAAAAAAGAACCAGCAAGAAAAAGAAGCGTCGACCGCCTCGCGGCATTCTGACGAGTGCAAATACGTGCATGGAAAACAGATGGGGGTATGAATATGCTGGACGTCTTTTCTGTCAGAAGTGCACAGCCCGGATAGCGTTGCTCTTAAGAAGTATCGTATAAGCTATACGTATTATGGAAGAATCGAGGAGGAAAGCGCAGACTTGTTGCGATTCTCTCTTTTCAACTCTAGGTACGTAGACAGCCGGGATATAGTAAGCTCGTTCTCTTTTCGAACAGTTTGTCGACTTATCGGTAAAACTTGCCGAGGGGCTGATCAATTCATCCTATTATTATGACTCCGTAACAGTCGCTTAGTACCATCGAAATGCGTATGAAACGTTAAATTCGCGCGATAATATCTCGCTGATGATGCGTCGGCGCTTCTCCTTCTTAAACGTACACACCCTCGCTATAACCCTGCTTAGCAACAGCGCCGCGGTGCTCTCGACGAACTGTGTCGTTTAGAATCATTATCACCGTCAGGAAATTGCTGCAGCTTCGCCGGCGCATTTTCATGAGACGTCGACTGGCGCATCCTCTTCGTTTCCACGTAGGCGCAGTATAGCTATACCTAGCGCGGAGGAAAATTTACGACGCGTACCCGGGGGAGAATGCGCACGCATTCTTGTGTGTTTTCCAATTCGATTCGAAAAAGCTGAAGGTAATAAATTGCCTCGACCTTGGGGCCCCTTGTAGGTTTTCGAGAGGGATTATCGTATACTATGTTACGCCCGAGGATTGTTATGGTAATCGAGGGACTATGTATTTATGCAGTCTACAAGAGTGGGCAGCCCTGTTAAAGGGTTAACTCTGAAGACTGCGACCTCTAGACGTAGAGCGTCTATTGTGGGATTATTAAAAATTCGGTTGTTTTCGAGAACTAAACTTTCCACGAACGCAGAATCCCTTAATATTTTCAACGGCGTAATCTGGGTCCCGCGGCTCGTTTTTATTGTGACGCGATAAGCGCAGACGGCGAAAACACTATTTTATTCAAGACTCATATAACAACACTCGACTGATAACACTACACAATCTTCGTCAGCGCACCAGATATCTTCCTCAGTTTTCAGAGTATTTATTCCACTTGTATAGCTCGCGCAGCTAGATCGGTAAATCACCCGCTATAGATTTAGATCAACTTCATTTAGCAACGTCATGCATCCGCCGTATATGTCCGATGGCGTTTTCCCAATTTCCACAGCGCGATAACCGCGCTGACCCGCGTGTTACGAAAATTGAGCCGGGTTTATCGCGCGCGTCCCGTGTCCGACGTATATATATATACTCTCCGTCGGGTGATTTACTTTTTTATATAGTTTTATATAGCATGGATAGTAGTTTTATAAAAGCTCACGCGCCGACGGAGAGCAAACTTTGACAAGGTGCGAAGCGATCAAGGTCCGGAATATAAACGGACGCGTGCAATTGCGAGATAAAAGATCGCTCGTCGAGACCAGCGATTAAATATAGGTCAGTCGCGCGCGCGCGCCGAGTAAAAAGTGCCGGAGAGCCTTAATTTCCAATCAGATTTGCATCACTAGCGCGGATGCAAAAAATTGTTGAATATTCCCGATGGAGAATCAGCGCTTGCACGCACATCTAAGCATCGGTTTATAATCGCGTATGCGACTGTTGTTTATTCAACGTTCACCGCGCCCGATATCGATCACGGAAAATCTCGCCGTCCCGTGGCCAATAATACGCTCACTGTAAATCTAAAGTTATAACATCTATTGGCAGCTGCGCCCGAAACAGCGTGTACTCGCGCACAAAATTTTTATTTATAAGCAGCTGCATAAAGACAGCAGACATTGTTTCTAGCCGTTAAGTGTCGCAATCTAAATGCTTTGCATTTCGAATGTGCTATGCGTGCGTATACAGCCGCAGCCCATAAGATATTTATGAGACGCACGAGTTAGGCGGTGCGCTATACGGCTGCCAAATTCTCATTCGATATTTTGCAGGAACACCTCGCTAGAGCCCTCCCGTGCAAGGATTCGACGCGCGAAGTTCAGTGGCTTCTCAAGGGGGGCTACGAGATTTTTAAGGCTTTCTTGGCGTGTGTTCTTTCCCGAAAGGGTATTGCGACGAAAACTGCCGTCGAGCTTACTGTCGTATATATGCACTCCGTGTACTCTAGACTGAGTATCGATCGCGTCTCAAGAATAACCAACAGTGCATCAAAGTAGCTCAGTTTATAGTTGACATATTATACGTTCCAAATTAAATCCACTCGCAATGCGATACTTATCCCAACACACCGCACCAAAGCCATAAAAGCTCGGCGAGCGTCGTCAGACTCTTCTCATCTCTGCGCTCTCCGGCGCATACAATAGAGCCACGCGTACACGTTCACTTATAGGAGTCGCAGTGCATCAGAAACGTCGCGTCTCGTCTCACACTCTGTAGGCGCCTAATGACACGGTAATCCACGATAAGTGCGCCAGAGCGCTATATATATATATATATATATCCCTTCTCGAGCGTTATAGTTTTTATCGAGCGCGACGCGTCGTTCTGTCTGTCGCTCCTCAAATATGCAACCGCGCGCGTCCGCTTTATTTATATCTTTATTTCCTCGCGAGGGTCAGTCGAATGACGAGACTTTAGCGGGAGCTTCGCTCGGAAAATTCCTCAGCTCCGTGTCTCCTCTCGTGATTTTTCGCGAGAGCATGTCGCAGGTGCCGTTGGAAATGGTCTTCGGGTGTGCCGGAGCGCGGTTTATTGCGTTCCGCTGAATTTTGCTCTTGAGAGAGAAGAGAGAACGGGGCTGCACCGCAGCCGAGAAATCTGCCGGTGAATGTAGGCGAGAGCTGATGCATGTGTCGTCGTCGTCGTCGTCTGCTTGTACTTGCTAAATTTGAATCGCTTTTCTGTGAATGCGTTTCACCTCTCTCTCTCTCTCTCTCTCTGGCTCTCTTGGCGATGAATGGGAGTAAAGTTCGCACTGATCGTCTTTTAGAATTGACTTATCGCTCTGTCGGATCGAGATTGAAATCGCGACTGTGGTCGCGAGAGACGAGAATGAATCGAGTTGGCTGCGTATTACATCGTGCGCGCGACAAAGCCCTCAAAGAAAAGAAGAAGTCGAAAGCTGTCGCCGACCGGCGTCGAGAATCGTTTTCCTATTTGGACAGTCACTTAATACGATGCTGTGAAAGCTGTCATGTGCGCGAGCCCTGAGGCGCTCTCCCGCGCAGTGATCAGCCCTCGAGTTTTGAATTTTCACATGGGCTGTGGCGCATATTCCTTTGCATGTGTGCGCGTGTTTTTCAAGCGCGAGTAATTCGAGGCGTTTTTTGCCCTGCACTAGTCTTAATGGCATGTGCTTCTCATGACGGCCTCTCATCGAGGAGTGCGTAGTGATGATCGGTGCTTGCACGAAAAATCGTAACGAAAACAAGCGACTATATCCGAACCGATTGTACATCCTATTTTTACAATGTATTTTTACAATTTCTCGAGAATTTTTGGGCGCCAAATTTAGATCGTAAAAACATAAACCAAAAGACGGAAAAAATAGTGCCCTCACGCGGATCTCATTCACGAGAATCACCATTTCCGCAAAGCCCTTACACACACATACACGAACTTGTACAACAAACTGCATAGAAAGGGGAAGAGAGAGAGAGAGAGAGAGAGAGAGAGAGAGTCATCGCCTCTTTTCTCGACTGTGCTCTGCAGAGCGAGCTCGACCTGGCGCTGCTTGGCCTCCAAGCCCCTGTCCAAGTCTCTCTATTCTCTCGGTGCGCTATCCTCCGCCGCTTAGGTGGCTCGTCGCCAGAATTTCATATGCCAGGGTTTCGACATACCTGCGCTTCTCGCTCGTCCCTCCATCTCTCTCCTCCTCGCGCTTGGCTTGGATATTTTCGGGCTTTAACCGACGAGAGCGAGCGCAAAAGCTGAGCTTTTGCCCGAGGCGTCGGGAAGCCGAAGGGGGCGCGTGCTTCTTCACCCTGTGCGGGTGACCGATTTTTCGTTCTCTTTTTTCGACGAAATTTTGCAGGGGGCGACTGATTCGTTGGTATTTCTGAAGACAGCTTCAAAATACATTGTACGATTCGATGACTCGTTAAAAATTTATAAGATCGGATGATCGGCACACGCGCGCGCGACACTGTTGATTATTCCCGATTTCCCAATAATACGCAGGCTGTTTTTAAATAAGGAAATCTCGTACATTGCCGATAAAGGCCCCGATAAGATTGGCAACAGCGACTCGGCATTGCTTTCTAATCGATCGATGCGAAAATCGCGAACCCCAATCAGAAAAAGCTGCGGTATTGTACAGCGCGCACGATTTAAATTTACACTGCAAAACCTAGTTACTTATACGCCTGATCGTTATCCGCATAATGAGAGCAATCTAAATTCACAAATGACGAGAGCCCGCGTGCACTTTGCTCAACATTCAATAATCTCATCGAGCTCGGTATGGCTGCGCAGAAAGAAATCAACTTTAAATTAAGCCGGCGTCATCGACGTCTGCGAATTTGCATTTGATTCGTTACTTTATAATTATATGCGTATCGCTCAACTTTCCCTCCCGCGATGATCTCGTTCGGTGATTGCTTACGATTGCGTGGTCATAGTTTGCCCAGTTTTCAATACTATAATCATTAACCTTCTAACGTGATATTTTATTCTTCTGTTTCAGGTAAGACATCTTCTTCAATCGCCTCTAATTAATCCCGTACCACGATACCTGCTTCACGTAAGTTGTAAGCGCTGAATATTGAATCATCGACGACGAGAGAGACGGGCTATATGCCGTCGAGCCACCGCATAACACCTCGCAGAGTTGAGAGGAAGTCGAAATTATTTTTATCGTTTTGTCTCGAGAAACAAGAAATTGTACGTTCATTCAACTGACCTTCGCGTCTCTAAAATTAGTGCCAACTATTCAACTGTTCGAGTTATTGACTGACAGCTTTAAAAATATTTCGGACTAGCTAGTCGGCTCAAAGCGATATGATATTAGCGAAGCCCAGGCTATGCCCCCCGAAAAAAAAAACAATCCCTCTCGCTTCGAGAGTCTCCAAACGAAGCGCAATCGCGACATGGAAGTTGCTAGCGTAAAAATGAGGCCAGAAACATCAATGAACCTCAAGGTACATACACAGCCGGTCTTTATACGTGTAAGACGCGTATCCGTTCGATACTCGCTAGCCGGCTCTCTATAGCCATCACACGCGATTCGGCGACATAATCGCCGGCGTCACGCGCTGCACCGCGACGTCCATTGCGTCATCCGAGGCTGTGTACAGAACTCTTAGTTTACTGTACGTACATGACCCTCGGCGTTTCTTCTTCTCTCTCTCTCTCTCTCACACACTTTTTATTTCCCCCTTCGAGCGCGCACACAAGTAGCCAGCGTCCTTTCTAAGGCCTCGGCGATTATGCGCTATCTTTCTTTCTTTCTTACGCGCTGCGCTCGACGGTCGGCTCGAGCTGGTAAATTTCCGCCTGGCGAGCTTCGGGTCAAGTGTTAACGACGCGAGTCGACGGTTTTTCTTATATGCTTCCGTACTTTATACGCTGCTGCGATCAGTCTATACGTGGATGTGAGATGGCTCGGAGGCTTTTTTCGACTCGCGGCTATCGGCCGTCGATAATGAAGAGCTTTTCGAGATGCGGCTGAATTATATAGAATCTTGATTTTTAGTGCAGTACGATTGCTCAATGTGCTTTACGAGCTACTTTTATCTCGATTAATTCTTAATAATCACCACTGTTGCGTAATTGATTTATCGGATATTGTTGAAACCAATCTCGTGGAATAACTTCCTAGTACGGGATCAAAAGTGCAGTATTCATCCTCTCTTCATTCCCTCCAGCTCTTAATTAAACCGACGACTCTTCTTCTTTCTACCGAGCATTCCAAAAGAGCGATTAAAAAAAAAAAAAAAAATCAAGGTCCGATGGCAAAACAAACGCTTCACCCCAAAAAACTCGCCGTCACCCAGGACGTTGCCATCCGCAACCTAACGTAATTGAAGGGATCGTCGAGCTGTAACCAACGACGAAGCCCCCGTGACTCGCTAAGAGAATACGGCTTCCGCGACAAGGTTGCAATACGTATACATAGGCATACACATGCACGAGCTTTCTCTCTCTGGGGAGGAGGCGACGACCCTTGCGACTTTTTACTGCCGACGAACTTCGAGCCAGGCTTTTTTCGGCTCGGCGCAGTTATGAGCGCGCGCGGGCTATCTCTTTAATTGCCTCCGGGGAGTCGTCGGGGCTGGACCGAATTATCCACTCGGCTGCTGTGAGTTTGGTGTCGGGCCGCATACGGGGCGATTCCAGTTTTTTCAACTTCGTTCAGCCAAATTCGACGCATACTCGTTTTGCTCCAGTCCGCGAAAGGCCGGGCGCTAACGAAGCGCGCGACAGGTTCTCTCCGCGCCGGGAGTCGAAAAAGTAATAGGCCTCGACATACCGAAGAAACGGTTACAATGGGCGGACGATCGATCTCGACGACAGAAGCCCGCATTGTTTGTAAACAGAGCCAGAAGTCTCGAAAATTCTCAATCTAATCTCGACCTTGATAGTCTGCCACGAGCTGAGTTCACGCTCTTATTAATGAGCCGAACTCCTCGAATTAATCTTTGAACTCGATCCAAAGCCTAATCCCCTTCATATGCGCGCGCGCGCGCGATATCGCAAACTGTCTCCAAAATTCACCGAATTTAAACCTAATTTACATCCCACAACAAAACGATTCACCCTCTGTGGCCGCAGCCAATAATAAGATCGCTCGCTCCGCGAGCTGCACAAAGACGTTCCTTCAGTCGTGCAAGCCAGAGAGAGAGAAGATTGTCTGTATAGAACGACCCGCACCCTTTCGGTCACGAGAATCTCGGTTCATTCATGCGTCCATTTGGCAACGGCGAGCGATTATTACGGCGTTGCGCAAGCTCGCGCAGGCGGCGGGTCTTGCGTGAAGCTTTCGGGAAAAGAGTCACGAGGAAGCAAAGCGCGAGGGCTGAGTCCCGTGTTCTCGCGCACTGCACCGATGTGTATACGCGATGCTCGATTCTATCTGGCCGTCGGCCAGTTGCGCGTGATGCGACGTGCGTCGCGGGGCTTTTGGAGAGATGACTTTTGAATATTTTCCCCCACCCTGGTGTCGTGTGAGCATTTATTTTTTCTCTTTTTGCACGCGATAACGCGATTCTCGAGTTTAATATCTGTGCGGACGATCGTCTAACGCGAAATTTCAACGCTAATAACACGTGTCGTCGTCCAAAGTCGGAGACTTATCTCCGCTCGGCGATCCTCTTTCTCTCGCGGGCCGACGAAAATAGACGAGGCTCTGTTTTGCGCCTTCTCTCCTGTGTGTGTGTGTGTGTGATTATTCAGCACCGCCCGACGAGATTTATAAATAATAGCTGTTTGCCCAAAATTCGGCCAAAAGTCATCCAGCGTAATCGTCGAATCGGCGATAACAGCCGCGCAGAGTCGTAAAAATTAATCAAGATTCCCGCAGGACCCCCTCGCGCTCGTTTCCCGCCTCCAGACGAGCCATTAAAACCTCGTCTTCGCTCTCGGGTCGAGCGGCCTAATAAAGAGAGCTGCTGGGGAGAGATTCCGAGACTGAGCGTGTCCGAAAAGGCCAGTATTGCGGAAAACTGGAGACGCGCCGACGACGGAAGGCCTCCGGAATTCAATTTATCTGAAATCCTAGAAAGCCATCTCTCTCACTCGACAGGAAAGAGTATGCGGGAGACGAATTACTGGACTGACGATGGAGCGGAATTTCAGCGGCGCTGTTGACTGACTGATTGGACACTCTCTCTCTCTCTCTCGGTGCTGCCGCGTACAACGAGGTTGCTCATTATTGTACGGCTACGCTTTTGGCAGGCTGTGCGGCTGTTGAGTGTGTATTTGTCATTTGTTAATCGTTTGTGCGTTTCCGCGAAGGCGGTCGTTTATATGAATTTTTGCCTTCCCAGAATTATATAGGGCCTCTTTCTTTTAGAATTTTCAGCG
The DNA here is from genome assembly GCA_024372645.1 of Trichomalopsis sarcophagae. NCBI lineage: Eukaryota > Metazoa > Arthropoda > Insecta > Hymenoptera > Pteromalidae > Trichomalopsis > Trichomalopsis sarcophagae. Next base: position 654,789 of record QLSS01000026.1, on the reverse strand, counting down.
CGCACAGAAGCGCAGCTGAGAAGATCGGAGAGCTAGTCTGTACTGAAGTCACGTGGGGTCACTGCTTCATAAGTGCGTGCGCGACACACTCGCGCACATCGGGAGCCCAGAGTCGAGCTAGAACGCATCATTAGCGGGACTATCATTAGCCGGCAAGGCCGGACACGGGCTGCTCCGCCGCGGGGAGTGGATGTATATTATACTGCTGTACATCGTGGGCTAGAACATTTTCTAGTAACATCGGCATTTTTTCGATTCGAAATTCGAAATTCGATGGGGCGTAAAATTCGCGGATTATGCGCTCGGGGTTTTATCCGTCTTCGGGTTTATTGGAGGCGAATCTCGTGTAATTTATGGACGAGGCGTTAATTGACGTCGATTTTTTTTCCTCCTTCTTCGAGGATCGTTATACGCGAAGTGGCTCTAATTAGCGTAACTCGATGGGAAGGTTTTATCGAATCGTTGCTCACTTTATGCAAAATGAAAACGCACTTTTCACACGGAGCTACTCGGACGATTTATTTCGCGGGAAAAGTTCGGATCACGTTTCAAAAGTCGCTTCCAGAAGAGATAGAAGGGAGCGAAGGCGGTCACGACTCCTGGTTGTCGTCGTCCTCGCGCATCGGGCTCTTGGAGTTAGCCCTGGTCCGACTCGCCTGTCGCGAGGCTGTCGACTCCTCGTTACTCGGGTTCTTCTTCACCCTGGAAGGAGGTTCGGGAAAATTAGCTTTGATTATATCCGCTCAACCGTGACACACACACACACACACACACACACACACACACACACACACACACA
>QLSS01000026.1:615699-653980 GCA_024372645.1 Trichomalopsis sarcophagae | reverse complement strand
ACACACACACACACACACACACACACACACACACACACACACACACAGAGCTGAGAGAGACTATATAGATCTGTTGGATGCTCTAAATAGTTTCCAACGCGACTCGCTTAATTCATGGCGCTTTTATTGCTTATTTTTCTTTTTCTTTACACGTTTATCTATATAAAGTGCCTACTGTGACATATTTCTCTATTGTGAAAAATAGTGCCGTCAACTGGCTGAAGTGACGAAGCGCGCACGAATGAAAAGCTTCAATTCGTTTCACGAGAATTCTTCATTTATGTGGGAGCGTCCGATGCAGCGCATGTACTATCAATTATGGCCTATTCCTGCATTACTATATACTGTGTGGTGGCACTTTTTCAAATTGGACGCTTGGGAAAACTAGCTCGATTCGATCACGCACCTATGAGCCTTAAAGAAAGGAGAGATTCTATCCCAGTCGACTCACTTGGCCTTCTCGGAGCTGGGCATTTTCGGCTTCTTCTGACGTCCCATCCTAGCCTTCCTGACGCTGCCGTGGGCTCGTTTCCGGTTACCGGGACAGGTACGACAACCCATGCGTCGGCTGCGGCTCTTCTTGCCTTTGCGACCGCGACGGGAGGATCGACCGCGCCGGTGACTTCGACGCGACGATCGTCTGCAGGTGTTGCAGTCCGAGACGTCCAAGGGCTCGAGGGGCTCCGGGATGTTGCGGTCGCAGGTTATGTAGCCCCTGGGGGGGTGAAATCGGTTAGGGAGAATTTTCAAAGGACTATAGTGAAAACAGTACTCGCTAACCTCTTGGACTTCTGGAGTATCCCATAGTTCACTCCCCTGCGGATGGTCAGCTGTATCTGCTTGCGCACCTCGGGTCCGCCGACGTCGTACTCCTGGTTGAGGTAGCTCGCGATCTCGCTGGCGGTCGATCCTTGAGCCGCCTGTAACCTCCTTATCGCGTTGACCACCAGCGCCTCGAATCTCGGCGCGCGCGACATCCTTCTCGAAGACTTCTCACTCCGCGAAATTTAGAAGACGACGAATGCGAAAAGATTTTTGAACGAAAAAAATAAATAAAAAACGAAGAGAGCAGCGCGCGAGACCGGACTCGTCGAGACGAGAAGATGGCGGACCGCAAGTTTGTTTGGACAAAGGTCGATCGCGGCTGTCGTGGAGACGATCGGCAATTCACGATCCGCGTCGTTCGAACGCCGTGTGTCATTCATCGAAAATATTCGAACGCGGCGCGTAACCATAAAAACTGTTTACCCAGCACGAGAGACGGTATGACGAGAAAAAACGAGAACCGCCCAACGAGCCGCGAAAATACAGCCAGACCTCTTGACACTCTCCCGCGCGTATTTACACAGGCGAGAAGCAACAACAGTACACACGACGCGCCGGTCCGAGCGCATAAATTTCGCCTCGACATCGAAGTGCAGCTCCGCGCGCGGGCACGAGCTTTGGTTTATCTATAGACCTGCTCTCCGAGAAAGAGCTTCTCTCTTTTCCGCGCGCTCGCTAGCTTCGCGTGCGTGTACTTCCGCTTGCGTGCACGGCGCATATCATCGTCTGCACGAGTTCTCCGGGGCGTATTTATAGGCCGCTGTGCACTACTACTCACAGCCCAGGTATATACCTTTCTTTTGGGATGCCTACTCTGCACCGACGTCAGCTGTTTGTACGTGCATCAGTATATAGGGGCTTTTGAAAAGGCGCGCGGGGACTGTATATGAACATTTGAATTTTGCAAAAGTAGGTTACGCGCGCGATCGCTATCCGCGGTGGAGGAAAAGGTTTTTTATAGGCGTTGCATCATTTGTAACGCACAGCGCTGTATATCTTCGCCGCGATAGAATCGTCGCATTTTTGAGATAACGCCCGCGAGCGATCGGTATAGAGCGCGCGTCTTTGTATACGACAGGAAATGCTGCGTGTCTTTGAATGACTGTACATATTCTCTTATCGCTGCATCGTTTTGTATTCTTAATGTAGAATCGAAGCTCGAAACAAGTTTTCCCACAAAAGATCGGTCACGGCGTTTCCCAAGAGCTGAGAGTCTAAGTAATCTAGCCGATTTTCCGCGACTCGAGTCGCCCGTCACTCTCCATCCTTATCAACGCGCGCCGCTCAAAGTTTACGCACAATAATAAACGCAAGTCTATCATGGTATCCGCCGCGACGATAAGTCGTGAATCCTCATCCGCCAGTATTTTTTTTCTCCCGACTACACGCGCGAGACGATCGTTGCTTTTGCAACAGATGCGTCCGCGCGCCGAAAAAACGAGACGATTTTTTGTCAGACTGCTCGATTAGTTTTTTTTTTCCTCTCGAGACTTAATTGGAGCACGCACGCTTTTTGCCGAGTAATTTCTCGGATGATTCGTCTTGTTTACACGCGAAATAAACAAAACGACGATTTATACGCGTCTCGAAACTCGCGCAGATTGATCGACGTACGAATACAATCCTCTTCGCATGATCCTAATACAAAGTATCACAAAGCAAAAACACGTTCCTCGCAGACCGCAGCCGGATTATTGGATGACGGCCAAAAGCCGAGTCGATTTTTTTCGCGCACCAAATCCACCAAACGCGCCTAAATTCGTATCCGAAAGTCCCGCACCGAACGAGTTTTTTAAGCCTATACATTTCAACGATACGGCAGCTCGATCTCGCGCCTGGAGCCCATAGAGCTTCTCTCTTCATTAATAAGCAAACGTCTCGCTCAGTCAGTGCCTCGTGACGCCTCGTCTCGGTGACGTTCCGCATTGCGTTCGTTCAAGTGAACGAAAATAAAACGGCCTACCGTAGACAGTCCACACACTTACACACACATACAAGCTCGCTGTCTCTCTCTCTCTCTCTCTCTCTGGCTGACGTCACGGGCGACACATCGACTTTGTGAGCAAAGCATTAGTAAATATAGACGTTTTCTATACTTATAAGCGCTGCGCGGGCCGCGAACGATTTTTTCGGCCTCCTTCCAAACGTCGTCGTCGTCGATCGCGCGCATACGACGTCCTCGGGATTTAAAAAGCGACCGCAAGAGTTACGCTCGGCCGAAGTCGAAATCGCATCGTCTTCTCGAGAATAGACACACGCCGAGATTTAATGACGCTGCGCATATAGGCTGATGTCCGTATCCGAGTCTTCGCTTTCAAAAAAAGAACTTCTCCGCGTCTCGAGGCCATACGCCGGTGGTTCGCCATGAGAATATCGGTTTCGAAAGGCATGTGCTCGAACGTGAGGGAAAACCGGAGCTAGCACGTGCTCCCATGAGAGAGTCATGGCAGCATCGATTTTTCGTGTTCTTAGTCGCGATCGGTATGCTTGGTTCTGAGAAGACGGTGTGTGGGTGGCCGGACACCGAGAGCGCGACTCTTTCCGTTTCAGGTAAGTTATCGACTGTGGGCTAGGCAGAGACTTTTCGAGCCGGCGCGAGAGCTTCTATAGTTGCCCGAGTCGAGCGGAGGAGACGAGGGCGGCGCTACTTTCGGCTGAGAGTTTATACATCGGAGTGATGACTTTCGTGTTGAAATTTTGTTTGACGAAAATTTAAACTTTGCTACGTGCGAGGTTATCAGTGAATTATTGATATTGCACAAACTCTGAAAATAGCGAAGTACTTTTGACGTTTATCGCATTACACGAGAGCTCATAATTCATCGAACGAGCTTGTCCCATTCCCGAGCTTCGGCTACTTTTATTCAAGTGCATCTACTCTTTTGAATACCGCTATATAATCACCAGTTGCGGCTCGTTGCGCTAACTCGCGAAAGCTTCCCATCATCAACGCGAATGTATCGATGCGTTATTAGAGAGCTATCATACGCGCATACCATTAATAATCAACTTACGCTTTTCCATACCATCACCCACGCAAAGTACAACTACACCGCAGCAACCCCTGTTCACATCCTACACGGCGAAAGCTGCAACTCACCCCGCAACAAAGTTCCGTTTCTCAGGCTGATCCTCTCTCTCTCTCTCTCTCTCTCTCTCTCTCTCTCTCTCTCTCTCTCTGTCTTTCCGTTACATCTGCAGGCACTCGCGGCTGCTTTTGTATGCATACATCCGAGGCCGGCTCGGTGGTGTGCGTGCGACTAGCTCTCGCGAAACAGGTATGTTTACCTACATACTCCACCGACTTACCTTGAACTGTCGCGCGCGTTGCGACGATAAAATATGCGCGTTAGCGTTAGCTTGCCAGAGGCTCGCGCACACACACACACACACACAGAGCGCGGGAAAACGCACATCTATCCGCACTCGGTGCCGTGAAAATGAAATCGGTTATGTTCCGATTTATGCGGAGAGATTGCTATCGGGAGGGTTGCAAACGCTCTGTGTATAGGCTCGGAGAATAACGAGCTATGAATTTTAATTTTCGAGCAACATACGCGAGTGCCCATGGGTATAATAGGCCTAATCAATTACAGCCGCTAATAGTAAGCTCTGATTTCCAGCTTTGCAATTTACATGTTAGATCTCGTTGGGAGAAAAAAAATTATCTGTCGCGCGCAGCGGACGAGCGAGAGATAGGGAGAACACACACAGAGCGACTGCGCGCGCGATAATTATTGCGAAAGAAAATATTTTATTGCTTCCGCAATTATAGCCGCGCTTTACCGTGTTATTATTCTCATTTTTACAGCGACGCGATTACTCCACAAAGATGCCCTGGCGGCGCGCATACTGCAAACACGTGTCGATGTAGGAGAAAAAAAAAATTAACGGCTCGTTTCTCTCTTTTTTTTTCCAATTCTCTCATCGATCGGACGCGATAATGCGCGCGTGTGCGCGACACCTCGTTTCCATACGTATAACCATTATAACGAAGCTCGCTATATGTATCTCGACGAAATATTATAGTAGCGCAGTTTCTTAATTTCAGCGCAATTTGCGCCGATTATATCGGCCGCCGAGCAATTATCGTCTAGTTTGTAATAGTATGCGTGTTACGAATTCAAATTTTTCAATAACTTTTTTCTCCTCTTCATATCTGCGGCGAGACCGATTGTGAGAATAAAAAAAATGTATCATATAAATGTATCGTAAGTGAACGACAAAGGCATATATGCCTCGAATTTTTTTCCCGTAGCGAACTAGTTGAACATCGCGTACACCGGCTATAATTTCATGACGCGCAGTGTAAAATTTATGCGAGCGCGGACTTCATTAGACTCGCGCGGCTTCTTATCTAAGATGCGCGTCTTCGACGAGCCTTGAAATTTCATTTGAAATATCCCCCTTCGCACTGACTTGCAACTCGCGCAGTATACTGCGATGGACTTGTCATATCTTTCTGGCCGCGCTGCAAGCTCGTTAAACTTTGCGACAAAGGACGACGCGGCGAGATTTTTAATGCCTATATTTTAACACTTTTTTTTGCTCGAACTCGTTCCAATGTGCGAAGATTCTTCGGATTTCAGAGTGTAATTTTTGTGGAAAAAAGACGGGTGTGTTACTCATTCACAAGAAGAAGAAAAAAATACTAGGCACCGGTCAGTCGCATGCGGCGCACATTACAATAGTAAATCTCGCGATTAGCGAGCCGGATAATACGCGTGACGAGTATACAGTGAGACGGGCGCTTTAATTAATCGGGAAGATCGCCGGGACATTTTTCTTCCGGTGCGGAGATCTACAACTCATAGATTTTGATTATAATAATATCATATTTCTGTAGCTCCGAAGTGGCACTTTTTGTCGCAACGACGTTCAAACCCACTGGCAGTCCAGTGCGCGCAGCTTTTGTTTCGCAGCGAAAACAACGCGCGCATTAACAGGGTGCCAATCGAATCAGCCACGCATTCCCTCGAGATCAATAAAATGACAGGCTTCGACGCAGCCGCGGAGAAAGAGAGAGAGAGAGAGAGAGAGAGAGAGAGAGAGAGAGAGAGAGAGAAATCTTCGGTGGGCGAGCGTATCATTTTCATATTGCGAGTATAGGCATATCTTACAAACGCCGCACGGGACTAATCGCGATGGCGCGCCAGGATTCCGCGGCGCTCGTTTTGAAACGACTTTATTTATAATGCTCCTGTCGCTACGGTATTTGTTTGGCGGTGTATGCGTGTATAAGTACGATGCGCCGACTAATTTATATTTATCAGGATTAATTCCATTGATGTTGCGCGGCCGCCGTTCTATAATGAAGCTTGTTACAACAAAGATCGATGTTTTCGAACGCTTTATACAAGAGAAGAATCCAATGAAATCGCGCGCTGCGTTTCACCCGAGCGAGGACTTTGAGTATATTATCGGGAAAGCTCGCACGCTTGGCGATAAGAGAACAAACGCGCCGACCTCCCCTGCGCGTGTGTGCGTGTGTGTGACATACGCGAAAATTTTCAACGTGACCAATCGTTCTCTGATGGATTTATGCTTCCTTTGCCGCCTTCAGCTTCTATTTTCGAGAGAATCGTTGCAAAGTGTTCGCTTGCCAAATGTCGATGTTTTGAGCACATATTCATTGAAAATTACGGCAGCCGACGCGATACCCTCTGGACCAATTGATTATGTTCTCAAACGGGGGGAACGCGTGCGGTTTATGAATTCTAATCGATGACTCTTGAAACACTGTCGGCTTTGGCGCGTGTGCGCCTATGTGTGTACAAGATAGACTCTGAAGAACGAGGCAGAGGCATGTTATTAAGCATCGTTTCTTCATTTTTAATAAACGCGTTCGAAATAATAGTATGCTAATGCCGCTAAAATTGCCTAACATTAGAATAGAAATGTCGCCTCTTTACTCGGTAGCGAGTGAATTACGAACAATTAGAGGTGATTTCGTAACGCACTTGTGTCTACGTGTGTGTGTGTATTGTTAACCGATTAAATCGCTATCCTAATCACTGTCCTTTCAAAAGCTGCTTATAATCGCGTCGTTTTGCGAAAACGAGCTCCTCGTCAAGTTTTATGTGCTTCAGTCCAATTATAGCTCGTTTGCCATTGCAAATATTGAACATTTTGACACTCTGATGCCTAATAGTGCGCAGCTACAATTTTTTACATCCATTATACAATTGAATTATACAATCGCTGTGATCGTTGCTTCGTCAAATCAGCGTCGATAAGCAGGCCAACGATGAAAAAAATGATATAAAATACAGAGCGACGTATAAGAGCGCTCTCAGTCGCGGCTCTGCGAAGCGTCACGAAAATTCGTACCTAAGTGCACATGTACGCGTTCGTTCTGCTTTTCCACGTGTGCGTCGCAAGGACACCGGACACGATGCACACACCCATGCGCGACCTAATCGTCGCTGCTGCGTATGCGAGCTTTCCCACGTATGTGTGACCATCAGTACGTATGGTTGACCCGTTCGCGCATTTTTGTGCGCGTTGCGGTTCGATTTTCCGCTTGTTTTCCGGGAAACCTACAGGTGAATTTCTGCGCTGGATTGAGTCATCGGAGAGCGTTCCGGTGCCGTGACTTTAATAGCGAATTTTATCGTCCTGTAAAATCGCTACGGATGAGAACGTATACCTATGAATTTTCACGAGCGTCAACTTTTTGCCCCAACGAGACGAAACGATTCGCCCGCGTACCCCTGTGACGCGTATCATCGTATAATGATCCAAAGCGCAAACCTTCAACCCATCCACACACGCGCGCGCGCGCATCTGCAGCCGTCTAATTGGCAGACATTCATGAAAGTCGCAGAGCGCGGGCGCTCTCTCTCTCTCTCGCGATTGAATGAGCCTATAGTGGAAGGTTACGCAATGACGACACCGCTGCCGGTTCACACTGCGTGCTGCAGTGCGCAGGCTGCATTGTCTGCTCGATAATTGCCATCTCTCGGCCGCATTTTTCATTCTCGTTTTCCCTACGCGCGCTACTGTCTGTGTCTGTGTCTGTGTGTGTGTGTGTGTGTGTGTCTGTCGCCACTGCTGCTGCTGCGAATGTATATCTCGTGCGTATCGACTAGATTCGAGATTATACTCGCGGCGCAGCGTGTGTGAATGGGCTGGAGAGACGCGTCTATTGTGGTGGAAAATCCGTCGTTTAACGAAAAATATGCCAGCATCGTGTGTGTGTCGAGCTTTCGAAGGCCTTGATCGAATTCAAAAGCGTGCTTTAGTGCAGTGCTATTAAATTATTTACGTAGGGTAAATAAGAGCGTTCTCGGCCTTCAATTGCACACGGAGATACGGTAAAAGCCAGTCGATTCTCCGGGATACTTGCATAAAAAAAAAAAAAATGCACGCGATACACCGTCATCTCGCATTATATATTATGAAATTGAATTGCTTCCACGAATGCCGCTGCGCGTTATCTCTCTCCCATCGTTTTCTATTATCACTCGCTCTCCTCCTGCCTCTCTATAATTGTTTTGTCATTCCGCGTACACGCGCAGCCATTAATTACTTCATCAGTTCATAAATTATAAACATGGCTATACGCTATCTTATTCTATTATTCATTATTTCTTTGCTCTTCGTTTAATTCCCCATTTGTCATCCCGGCGAAATCCGGAAAAAGAGAGCAGCCTGGCATTAATCCGAAAATCGAGCCCCCGTTTTCCTACGCGCCTAAGTGCAGAGACCCACATCCCACGAGGAATGAGCGCAACGGTCTCCTATGCCGTATCGAGGCGTGTGCAACGCGTATCCGCTGTCCTTGATAGGGACTCTGTCGCGATTTTTTTCCAGTACTGTATGGATAAACCTAGCGCAGCTCATTTCCACATAATTCATTTTTTTTTCGCTGCGCTTGTGGAGTGGGATTTTCTTTTTCATCAATTTGAATTTATCGATGCGGTGTACAAGCTAGGACTGAAAGCAATTTATAACTCTCTGCCTTCCAAAATTAGCCATTTGTATAAGACGTTTACGCTGAACCAGTAGGTAATTCGAGGTATTTCGGGCTCGTACCCCGTGTCCAGATTCGCGTCTTCGCCGAGGTATAATTAAACAATAAAAGACTCGAGGCACGTTTCTCAATCGCAAACACGAGACCGGCTTATAAATATACCATCGTTCCGCCACTCGAGACACGTAACCGCATCGCAAGACCGTGCGGCGCAGCCCCAACTTCCTCCGCTGGAGTAGAAACCCCGAAAGTTCCGGAAACACGCGCTCTCTTTGCTCTTTCCCTCGAGTCGCGATGAAACACGGGAGATTCGCGCTAGGGGAGCCGGTGGAGTGGGAGAAGCGCCGCGCGGCCACGTGTTGCTCGGTATACGCCAGGGGGGTGGCCGACGTCCTGCCCCTCTTCCGCCTCGAGATCGCGTGGTGCGCCACGTGAGCCGCGAGGCTCGGAGGAGTAGGGCGGAGACGGGCCGAGTCGATTTCGATTATGAGCTGTGCAGATAGTGGAATATCATCACCGAACGTGTGCATTGGGCCACCCTTTCAGCAAACGAGCAGCCATCACTAGCAGCGCTCGAGGCGGATCATCAGCCTGCCGTATATTATAATAAGCGATATACCAATATCGCGGGCGCAGACTGTTCCGAGCAGACCTTCTACACGATTGACCCCCTTCGCGAAAGTTTTCCGCTCGAATTGCCCGCTGAGCCGGGAGAGATTTTTTTCTTCATATTTTTAACGCAGCTCGATGTACAAGCTTGTCACGATCCGATCGTTTCTAGTGATCGAACAATTCATTCTATACTTTTGAAATAGCATCGGACGGCAATAACGCTCGTTCGTCGATCGAATCAAGCACAATATTATAAAGAGCGACGTCAGAGCAGCCGCTCGACGAATCAAAGCAGCAGCGGCAGTCGTACACACCTACGCATATCGGAAAACTCACCCCCCGCGATCGATTTCCTCTGGCGCGAAGAATTTCCGCGAACGCGTCCTTATCGCGAGTCTCGCCTCCTTGGCTACGAAGCTCGTCGGACCGCGTCGGACCGCGAGAACAAAGAGAGGCTGCGCTGTATGGAGAGTGAGACGGTATGGAGAAAAAAGCCGATCAAAGTCGAGAGGGCGGAGATGACGATGCCTGTCGCGGCCGAGATAAAAACAGAGGCCGCCGAGCACGTCCGATTAAAGTGTAAATTGCGCGCGGCGAGAGCTTGCGCTTCATAGCTATATACTCGACACGCATCGCTGGCCAGACTATAACACTGAGCCGCGCGGCTGGGGTGGCGATTATTCGACTCCGAAGTGAAAGTCGCTCGGATTTGTCCTATACATACGTATAGGCACGCGCACCGCGTCTTCCGGGGTGTATTTATAGTAATTAGTTCGTTCGACACATTTTCAACGGACAGAGATAAAACGGACTGATAAAGCAAGCGCCTGAGTGTACTTGCGGTTGCGTAAATTGTACTGGCGGACTTTTACAAAAAGCTCTCGCGCAAATCCAGGAAACTGCAAGCATGTAACCTATATCGCGAGAAATAGAGCAACGAGAGCTTTTCTCGCTTCGGTAAGTTTTGCTTCGTTTTAATCGAGTGCCTATGCGTTTTATCTTATTAAAATATAATGTTTTACGTAAACCGGTATCCAGTAGGTATATACCTTTGGAAATAAGAATAAAATTCAATTTATTCGCGAAAGAGAAATCACCCGATACAGGTCTCGGGTGTCGAGAGGAAGATTTCTCGTTTTCATTCGTAGAGAGTCGAGAAGACCAAATGAAATAGCATAAAGAGGTTAATTTTCAGGGAGTCGCAAACTACGACCCTCGAGAATCCTCCAAGCTCTCGCATTATGTGTGTAGGTATAACACTCTCGTCGATAAAGCAGAACAACGCAGAGCGAAACTCCGGGCATCAGCAGCAGCAGCAGCAGCAGCAGCAGAGACGCTACAATATATTATAGGCGCGCGCGTCACGTTGCCAAGACCGTGCGGCGCAGCCCCTGCGCACGCGGCCCGATGTGAAAGAGACTCGCCGACTCGGTTGCCCCGCGCGCGTTTCTTCCTCCTCGACTTTCACCGGCCGATCGATTCGACGATGCAGAAACTTCCGCGTTGCGGAAAGTGCTCGAGAGCTCTATGCTCTCTTGGTCTTTTTCCACGATATACACGCATATACAGTCGATGGGGGCACTTTCAGAGATCATTTTTGCGCGCTACGATCGAGGGGAGACAAGATCTCGCAGTTGGTGCGGATCGATCGCTGTTTGAAAATTCGATGCAGCGCAGATGTGGGCTTTTATCGAAATTCGGTAATTACCGAAGTGAGCTGTGTGTAACAAGTGTAATTAGGGCAAATTATGAACGCCGTTTCCATATTTCTTGACTATTCGGCTTTTCCTGATCTTCGCCGCATCACGTGGTCCATCGGCATCAACAACGTGAGGCTAATTATCACGTTGTCGCTGATTATACTTTATTTCGCGCGCACACTTATCGCCGCTTTCTAAAAATAATTAAAAATATCGATCTCCAACACATCTCTCTATGCAGAACTCCCGTCCATACACGAGTTAAAGTGCACGAAAAATGGCAACAGTAAGCCTCAGCAACTATACAATAGGCTCTGCACGCTTCCGAATGAATACCAAACGAGGCTCTATTCTCGTATAAGTGAGTCGCCAGATGCCATCGTTAATGGGTCAGCGTGAATTTTTGCATCTCGCGATCGATTCGATCTGCGCGAGGACGGCTGCTATAGTATACACACAACGTTTAGACGAATCAGTCGAGCTTCCATGACATGTTTGATTTTCCAGCGATTGCTATCCCCCCCTCTCCACTTTTCTTACGATCGATATATCTGCGAGTGCAAGCGCACACAAGCTTCGCGAAAAACGCACTTCCTCCTCCGTATAACCTCCTCGAATAAAACGATCAACTTGTCGCCCTTCGACGATCAAGTCGACTTAGGCGAGTACGTTGACCGATCTGTGACCTGACCCGCGACAACGTGCTGCCGTTATCACAGATGCATACATACGCGTAATCCGATCGACGATCATTGTAATGCGCGCGATTCTCCATCTCGGCGAGCTTGAGGTAGGCTCGCTGATTATTCGACACCTTTTTCTTTGAATTTCGCTCGCTCATCTCAATGCCCGATTCCTCGCGAAACTCTCGTGTTGTTCGCGCGCGTTCAGCTCGTTATATGCAGCGAGGCTTTAGAATATTGCGACAAGCCTATGTATTTATACGAAATCCGCGTCTGACCACGCTCGGCCGTTTAGCCAATAAGGTCGGTCGTTTAACTTCTGTCGAGTCAGAAAGCCATACTGCGACCCTACATGTGCCTTTGAAACTGACACGAAGTAACAACTTCCAGGCACCGAAAGCCCTTTGCGTTAACCGCGCGTATACCGTTTGCGCAATATAGAAGCGGGGGAGTTGCTGCATGATTACTCTTCTTCTTTTTGGCTCTTTCTCGCGTCGGCCGTTTACGCAATCACAACAACTTTCTAATGGAGTGTCAAAAATATATGGGCCAGCCCCGTGTCCGCGTTTATTTACATAAAGCCGCTAATATCCGCCTCTAATTATTTAACGATACGAGAGAGATAGCCGTGCGCATTTCTAGGACTGCATGCTCCAGCATTTGCATATTTCAGGGCACAGCTCTTTTTTGTCGCGATAATATACTATATGTCCACGCGCGTAGAAATTAATCTCAGCGGCGCACAGTTGACAGAGCTTTTTTCTCCTAGCGGGTACGGTTATGATCGTACCGTTAGAACCGAAAGGAAAGTTCGTCGACGAAAATTTTTCGACTCGATATGAAAAATCCGTCAGCCGTTTACATTGCCGCTCTCGCGGAAGTCGCTGCACGCCCTCGATATAATTATCGGTGATTTACACGCGGTTCTATATACCCTCGTCTTTCGTATAGCGAGGATGTGTAATGTACAGCCTTCTTCTTCTCGCAGTGGAGGACTTTCGAATGCGTTATGCGCTAATGATTTATCGATCGAAGAAAGTTGTTTCGATATGTCAATTTCCTCGCCGATAAAGGAGTCCAGACTTATACTCGGTTCCCAGAATAGCTTAGCAGCAACGCCTTTTAGCACAGCGAAAAAACCTCGGAGGCATAAGGCCTCCTGAAATAGCCTCCTCTATCCAAATCCATCAACTCGGAGCTCGATTTTACCCTGGCCACGAGCAAAGAGGGTTGCGACGCACCCCCTCCAGCCCGGCCGGAGAGACAATCGCCGACACGTGAGCGAGAAACGTGCCTCCTGGTGCACGTGGATCGAGCGCCGAGCTCCCTCCCCTGCGCTGGCCTGCATCGTCGTTACCCCGGCTGCAGCGGCGGCGGCGGCGGCGGCGGCGGCGGCGGCAGCGCGCGCGCTTCTGGCTCTTCCCTCAACCCTCCTCTCTTCTCTCTCTCTCTCTCTTCTCTCTCTCTCTCTTCTCTCTCTCTCTCTCTCTCTCGCTCTCTCTCCCTGCGCAGGAGCGACGCATCGACGGACAGTAGTCTCGCGCGCGATTCCCAAGTTCAGTCTTCGCGAACCTGGCCTCGCTGCGCGACGTCGTGTGTTGTTGTTCGCCCGTCGCACCGAATTCTCCGCTCTCCGGGACGGCATCGCGAATAGAGCCTCTTCTCAACTCGTCACGAGCGTTGCCATTGTTCTTCCGATAAAGTGCGTGTAGATCAGTATATAATACAAATTCTACAGTAGGGAGTATATACAGAGCAAAAAGAAAAAAAGAGAACCGCGAGAAAACGTAACTTTGAGGAGAGCTGCACAATTAGCGTTGGGACGTATCAGTCTATTCATTTGTCTCTTTCGAGCCGTTTGGATTTTCATTTTACTGTCACGACCTCAGATTGTTTCGTTGTTTTCTGTTCTACCCATGCCCACTGCCAGCCGCCTCTTCCTCCATATCCGACCCTTTTTGGCTGCTGATTTCTATCGATCGTGGTCTTCTTGTTGTCGTCTTGTCATCGTCTTGGCCGGTCCAGCCTCCTCTGACGGCTGTCCGCGCAGGCTGCGTTGCGCCTCATGAGCGTTGGACAGCTGTCGTCGAGGCTGGCTCCGGCCGAACGTTCGTGTGTATGCGTGTGTGCGTGTGTGTGTGTGTGTGTGCAGTTGTCAGTAGTCCGGCAATAGAAATCAGCAATGGCATTGCGTTCGATCTCTTTCTAGATGTGAATGTCAACGGGTTGAGAAATGTTGACGAACTTCTCACACGGTTTCCCGCGCCCACGCGCCCCCGTCCCTTCGAACGTGTCGCGATCGATGCGCAGAACATTTTGAGCTAGAGATCTGTGAGTAAATCGCATAGACCGCTGACAAGGCGCCCAAGAGAGCGAGTGAGGAAGCGGAAGAAGCGGGAGAAGAGGAGTTTAAGGACAGCGCCGGGCAAGATTGCCCACTCGTACGCGCATAGCCAAATGGACAGCGAGGAGAGCGACGGCATGTCGTCGGTGAGCGACGCTGGGCCCTACTGGCAGCATCACCAGCAGCAGCAGCAGCCTCTGCACCACCATCAGCAACACCACCCGTCGCAGCTCCAGCATCACCAGCAGCCTCACCATCACCAGCAGCAGCAGCAGCAGCAACAGTACCTGTGGAGCAACAACGGTCCACAGCACTATCAGCAGCAGTCGCCCCACCAGTCTAGTCCGCACCACCACCACCATCATCATCAACACCAGCTCCATCAACAGCAGCAGCAGCAACAGCAGCAGCAACAGCAACAGCAGCAGCACTACTCGCTGGGCTCGTCGTCGGGTCAGACGAACAATGGCGGCCAGCAGCACTATTCCCAGCAGTACCAGATCCAATTGCAGAACGGCGCCGGCGGACAGGCGCCACCCCCGCAGCATCATCATCAGCAGCAGCCGTCAGCGACGCAGTTGCAGTACCACCCACATCGCGCCACCCACTGCGCAGAACGCGCGCGCAGCAGGCACTACGAGCAAACGCCAGGTATGCTCTCTGTGTATGCTATGTGTGTGTGTATGTGTGTGCGTATCTCTGTGTCTCTGTGTGTCATCGCGTGTGTGTTTAGGGGGCGGGGGGGGGGGGGGGCTCCGACGGAACGGACACGCAGGTGGGGATGTGCCTCGAGGATCTCGACGATGACGTCGTAGCGATGCTGTCTACTTAATTATGTGTCGCGGTGCTCACAGTTCTTACATGCGACTTCGGCGAACATTACGCTCTGCCCCAGTGCTGTAAAAAAAAATGCGAACGATACGAAGTTTAAGTCGGCCATCTATATGCGCTCATCCATACGCGATGATGGACGTGCGACGTTTATACGATTCGATCGAATGCAGTAACTTCGTGCAACTACGAGTCCTCGAGCAATAAATAAAGAGAGCAAGCTCCTTATCCCTCACTTCCAAACGGCGATCTCTCAGTCCTCAGGAGAATTGCATAAAGCCCCGGATCGATGAGCGACATCCCATAAACACATTAGCGCAAAAACGGTAGAGCCGCGCATCGCGTGCCGCTACTGCTACCCCCGAATTCCCAGCAGATCGTCCCGCAGTCGTCCGTCCATCTAGACGAGGAGAAGAAGCAATCGCGATAATGAAACTCGATTTGCGTATTAAAATCTCCCTCGCCCGGCCGAGTTATCATTTTTCCAAGTGCGCTGCAACGGAAGCAACAGATTCGCACCGGCGCTGAATTATTCATGGGCGACGTCTCTTGCGGTCGCGCCGGCGCTGACGCTCTTATACATCGTCGTCTTCTTCTTCCCCCTTTTATCCAGAATTCGCTCTTGAATTTCCATCGCTGTCTCTTTTTACAGCCGATGAATAAAACGCCTGGAAATTATTCACCGAGAGAGTGAGAGAGCGAGAGAGAGGCCCACATAAACAAAACCGATCAGAGGTGGAAAGAAGAGTGAAGCTTTCGCCAAGATTGCAGTGCATGTGTATGTCGTAGACGAGTGTTTATACGAGAAATATGCTATGACTCGGTAGGATGGGTATAGCGAAAATGCCGCTTTGAGAATACGTATTCCGAGATAAAGTTCTCTTGTGGACAAATCGACGTGGAAGAAACGTCCGGTACATAGCTGATACACCGAGCTAAATTTCGTTCTGATACACTTTTCCAGTGGAAATGCTCGTATACGCGCTGTTCTTATCGAGATGATACTTAGAACAGCTGGGGTCGAGCTCCGCGTCCTCTAGACGTCTGTCATCTTTTTTTCCAGATTGTTCTGCGCTTTGTTTGTTGGCATGAATAATGCCCGGGTGGCCGAGTATATAGACCTTCGCCGAGGACGCGGCTGCAGACTTGCATTCGTAACAATTCTCCTTTTATTTTTCATTTTGAGTAATCTGGCGCACCGATGCATTCTGCAGACCAGGAATTATGTGCAGAGATATCGCGCGGCTCGCGTAAGATATTCGAATCTACATCATCCTCGTGTCTTCGATATACTTCGTAAACATAAACATTTCTATTCACTTAATCCGCACAGCCTTCGGCTCGCTTGAATTACGCATATACCGAGACACGCCGAAATAAAGCTCCGCGTGAAAAAAGCTCGCATACATGCATGAGCGAAGCGATGGTCGTCCATCTCGGGCGAGGGAAAACAATACGAGAGAGAGCTTTCTCGCGAGATGCATTTTGCGACGAATTAATCGGGCCGTCCTCGTACAAGCTTTCCGTTTTAGTGCGAACGAACCGCGGGAGCTTGCGAATGGACTTATTTTAATATATCAATGCGCGAGCGAGCTTGCGACGATAAGCGACGGACGGACTCGCGCTGAGAATTATTGCGCGTTGCGCAATAGCAAACTGATGTTTGTGTGTAACCGCTTTGAGATTCGAGTAAATAAATATAAAAAAAAAAAAAAAAAAAAAAGATTCTACTCTCAGCGCAGTGTATGACTTGCGACGAACTGGCGCGTGTGCGCTGCAAACCGGACGATTCCGAGCGCTCAAGGACGTTCCTATAGGCGTTCCATCTCGCTGCCGAGGATAATGCCGGGATAAGACGGAGAGCTGTTTATTTCTATGCAGTGTATACGCTCAGCGTGTGTCGCAGGAAGTGTCCCTCTCCACTCGAGCTTCTCGAAAAAACTGCGGCTCATTGTTTTTCCGGAGCGACGGCGAGTTTTTCTGCTTCGCCAGGAAAAGCCGAGGTCTATTTTTGCTCTCGGTTATGGACCACCGATGCGGCGAGTCGTGATTGTGCGATATAGAGGCTTGCAGCGTGTTGATCTCTAATTCAGTAAAATGCCCTACTGGGACAGGATGAATCGACTGTTCCAGTAGATACATGTCGAGACCGGCGAGACTGTACTCGCGATGTGTTGATTTTCAAAAATAGGGTAAGCTATTCAGCCTCCACCGACACCTTTCTAAACAACGCTTCGCTTCGCGTCGATCAAAGGTCGACTCGATGTCTGAAAACGAAGGAATGAAGAAAAAAAGTGTACATCGGTTACCTCGCCTCGCGATAATTGCACGGCTCACGATCGGTTAATTCCTCCCCCGGCGATCTCTCTACGTATCTGCGCGCACGTGAGTGGCTAATCGAACGATTATCGCTCGCGCTCATCGCCTCCCATACGTACAAGTGGGTCACACGTCGACTTACCGTAATCGAGGCAACGAGACGAGCTGCGCTAGCACCGGTGGATGAAAACGTGAGTTCTACGTGAGTCTGGTTTGCATTAATTGCCCAGAGACAAACTGTTTTATATTATACAGAATTTTTCGAAGTGAGTAATAAAGAACGATCGAAGTTTATTCGCCATAGATTGGAGATGAAGAGAGATATGCCTGTACGTGCGCAGATTGTCAAAGTAGTGCAAGGATTCGCGCGATATAGGTGGCTGGAAGAGTGTCTCGATTAAAGCGGTAATTAAGTTATTGGGAAATTGTATACTTTTTTTTAACCGAACAACTGATCAGCGTGGTATTTTGTATTATGTCATAGCTGAATAGAATATACTAATTCGTCAATGCAACCTATTTTTATGTATACATTTTTATATTTTTGCGTTATAATTAGACTGTTTGAAACTAGGAAAAATAGTGATACGCAGGTATACAACAATATAGCCATTGTACACAGCGACGCTTTTGACGACAATGTAGCTAAACAATCATAAACATGTACCTATATACTAGTAGTCATATAGACATAGTTCAAATAGACACGTACACCATTATACTT
The DNA here is from genome assembly GCA_024372645.1 of Trichomalopsis sarcophagae. Classification (NCBI taxonomy): domain Eukaryota; kingdom Metazoa; phylum Arthropoda; class Insecta; order Hymenoptera; family Pteromalidae; genus Trichomalopsis; species Trichomalopsis sarcophagae. Next base: position 635,967 of record QLSS01000026.1, on the reverse strand, counting down.
TTACTTTATTATTTCTCTCCCTTTCATTTTTTGACCCTCCTTTTTTTATGACGTTTACGAAATACTCTACTTGTGCTCGTTTTCAGGTGATCCCATGATAACATCTTCTCTGAAGGGTAAGTTTCTACATCGACAGGCTTTGCCTTTCTCTCTTTCTATTATTATTTTGCGTTATTTTTCTTCTACTATACTTGTTTACTTCTGATTTTGTTTGTCTTTCACACGGACGCACGCCACTTATAGACGCATATGTTTACTATACTGCGATGCTTTGAATTAACAAACTAGACTTAGTTACGCTTTACTCACACTTTGTTTATGGGAAATTACTAATCATTAACAATCATCGCTTGCAAATTTAGATATAGTTTTCGAGAAATACCGTATAGGCTATAAGTGATTGAATAATCCTGTTACGTGCGTATGATAGATTAGAAGCGAATTTACGACGTAATCCAGTGCGACAATTAGAAAAGTACACAATATGCTGGACAACTACAGGTACAAACCGTTAACACAACCATATAAACTTCCAAGCTGAAACAAGATATTATGCAAATCAAGCTCCGATGTAAAACAAGCCTATAGCTATACTCCTTACAACAAGTCGCGGATCTCTCCACCTTCAATTACTTCCTTGGGCAGATATGGCCAATGAAAGCGCTCATATACGTCCGAAAGCGCGGATGAAAGCAGCGACGGCCGTAAATCACGAAACCGTGATATTTTTTCCCGGAGTTCCTCCTTCGTTTTTCTAGATATCTACGGGCACATGCGCGCGCGCGCGCGTTGATTATTTCTCAAGCCGAAAACAATCGTCGCGTGTGCGTTTTGCAGGAAAGTTTTTTTTAACGACTCTGTGTACGGGGAGGGAAAAGGCTCATCCATTGTGCGCCGATACTAGTCGCGCGTAAACGCCACGTCGCGGCCGATAATTTATAAGCGTACTGGCCATTAATTACGCGGAGCATGAGTTCCACCGCGAGCTCTCTCTCTCTCTCTCTCTCTCCTGCTTCTTTGTGCGCACGCGTGTATAATAGCGTAAGTATAAGCGAATCCTTCATTTCGTTTCTTTTTGTTTTTAATTTACAATGCGATTGAGTTTTAAAACTAGGAGACGTCGTCAATCTTCAGTTCGTATAGTTGCAGTTGTCGGCGAATTATGGGAAGAAAAGAAATGTATGCACAGCTTTCGTCGCTGTGACGAAACGATGTATAACCACAATAAGGGTCTATTGTGATTCAGAGACAAAGTAAGACATAACGCGAACGACCATTGAATATCGCTCATCGAAAAGAAGAATTTCACTGGATTCAAAATTCCAATTGAAATTATAACGACGACAACATGGTACGTCGCATCGATCGATTCTAATCCCGCGCGGAACGACCAAACAAAGCGAAACGACCTTGCGACGTCACATCCTGTCGCACGCATCCTCACTTGCACGCACTCGTATTACTCTCGCCGCAGACGCTCTTATCTCGCAATTTTTCCTCCGGATTTGCGAGATGTATCGATAATGCGCCGGTGCTCGTTGTTCCGACGCGCTTATTGATAGTAATTCAACGGTAAATCATATCTCTGCGGGTTTTCACGTCGGACGAACCGCGCGAGAGAGAAAAAAAAAGGAGAAATAAGCCTCTAAATCGCGCAATGTCAAACGCGCTCCACTGCCTCCGCTGTGCTATTCATTTTTCTCAAAGTCACGAGAATTGCACGTGTATACACGTGTGTATCATCGCTGTACATACACGCAGACGCGCAGACGAGTGTAACGACGTCCGCCGGAGGTGGAAAAAGAGGCACCGATTCCGCGCCGCGACGACGACTCTCCGCGCGCGCGTAGTGAATTATTCCGAACAGTACGTCCAGTCGCTTTGCGTGTACTATTTTCTTCCTAGCGAAGCTTGAATAAATTTGAAGAAAATATTCGCACCTGCGCGTATACGCGCGTATCGCCTCCTATATACAATCCCATTTTTGCAACTGCCGTTTATGTAAATTTAACGAACCTCGTTAATTATCCCGAAACATATATATATATACACGTCCATATAGGAAATGGATTCGCCAATAAAACGCGCACTATATCGTCATCGTCGACACAATAAAATGACCGTAATAATAACGAGTGCTCGTTTTTGAAGGAGAACTTTTTGACAAAGTGCGTAAAACGTCGCGCAGACTTCCGTTCTACACTGCAGCGCGGCAAATTTATATAATTCATACACGGGCCGCTGCTGCTAATATAACGGACTTTCAATTCGACGCAGGAGCTATAATAAATACACTACGCGCGTCGACTTTTAAATCAATTATGCATCGGAAAATAGCGCGATTAAAGTAGTGACCATTATAAATCAATCGCAAATACGTTTACGACCACTTCCCTCATACACACTGCCAATAGCAGCTAAAAAGAGTAAACAAGAGTAGTATACCATCGGCTAATAATGCGAATCCATTATAGGTTATATCCACCCATGCCCACTAGTGGCTGGCGTATCGTAACACAGAACAAGCAAATTACTTCACTCCTTCGAGTCGAGCGAGCAGCTCTCTTTTCTTGAGCAGTAATGCGCACGAGGTATATAAATACAGGCGTATTTAGCAACGCATCCCCTCGTCGATGTGATACGCCCGAAACAAAACGCCGGCGGTCTGGCGCTGACAGGCTACGTCGGCGGCGCTGCCCATCGGTGCGCGACTATTATGGTACATATATAAGACGGTATAATAATGTGTGCACAGGCAGGGCAATGTGTTTTCCGAGTCGGCGATGAGGCCGAGACAATGAACCTGGCGGATCGTATTGAAGAGCTAATTGTTTCGTGATTTTGTATTCGTTCTTGCGTAATTTGCGCAATCTGCGAATATACAATATTTTTGTACTGTATATAATATAAGGTTCTGAGTCGCAGCGACTGACGTGTTAGCGATAACATAACGACGAACCGCAACACTTCAGTTTCAGCGAGTGACGTATATACGTGTGCGCAATGAGCGCAGCGACGTTGCAGGGCCCGTGGATACATGCTCTATACGAATACCTATACGTATATCTCGTATTTCCCGCCAGTCTCTTGCGGCCTCACGGGCTGTCCGGTCCTCTTACTCACGCTTGCGATGCGCCGCGGGTATACAAATGCGAGCCGCTGCTACTGACACGAGCTGCTATGTACACACACTATTCTTTTTTTTTCGGAGGATCCGAAGGGCGGCGCCTGCGATACGAGGATACTTCTATGATGGCTGTTTCCACATGCTGTACTCAATGGTGCTATACAAGTATATTGAAAATAATAAAGCATAGAGTTGGAAACGAGCATTTTTGCCCGATTCGCGATGAGAAACCCGATAGCCCCGGGCAAAACCGCATGGGATTATCCTGCCTTACCGACGGACACGCCACCGTGAACAACCTGATATATATACACACTTATTTTTATCGCTGCCGCAAAATCTTCCTCGACGAGCGGACGTCGGTTTTTTTGAAGACGAGCCCTATGAGCCGACCCGGTTTAAGCTCATTTGTATCGACGATGATTTTCACGCGATTTTATTTCAGACACTTTGAGTAACGCCGGGTCGTAAATACGGCTGCGCCGAAGTAGCTGTCGTCCGCGCTTCAGTGAGAAAATTTAAAAAAATAAAATCCTCGCTCTACTCTTGCTACGAAGGTCAGCTCGGGTATGCGCCACGTGTAAATTGTTTCACTGGAACTGGGAAAGAAAGACAACGGCGCCTATCGCGTTGCGCAACCGCAGGCGTAAAGAAAAGCTCCGGAATGAGGCTTCGTTAATATATTTCTCGAATATGCATCGACAAGGAGCTCAGTTTGAAATGACGAAAACTCTGGCAATCGTCAGCTCCCGCATCGTATACGGTATATTACGAGAACGTTAAACAAGAGACGGTACATCATCGCTCGCGAGCCTCTCTAAATTCGTCCGACAATAGCCGAGCTGCGCCTGCAAACACTGAAACACATCTGCTCGTCAGCTGCTAATTGCTCTCGCATGAGCTCCTATTTGCTTTCCCGCGTATGTATATGCGCGTCATCATCGCTACATATACCATATACTCTCGTATATTTAATCAAAAGTTCGTCGCGTCGTGGCACACTTTGACGAGAGGGCCGCAACTCGATCGACCGTTTTATACGCCGGCTAATGCGAGCTATTGTCTCGGCGGAGATTTGATGATTGCCGAGATCGGAGATTTGTGGGACTGCTTTTACCTATACTATATGTGCTTCACGCGTGAGTAGTATACCTCGAGATCGTTTTTACAGTAATCAGCAACTCATCCTCGTAGTTATAACATCTACGGGCGCGAAATGTAAAAATAACGCCAGAGACGTGCGCGTTATGAATAAATGATTTCAACTATACGACGAGCGATAATTACTCTCCGCGTTTGCATATAGAGCCTCACGTCGTCTTCGTCGGTGCGTATAAGGTCGGTTCGTTAAGCGCGGCAACGTTAACGACTTGATAAATTAAAGCCGCGCGATTTTCTCCCCGCGGTGTGTACTGTTCAGCGCTTGTATAATCGAGTGCAACTGCTTGGAGAACGCTTTATTTATTTACTCGCACTCGCCGCCGGTGATCTGCTCGTCGATCTGATGCTACAGCAGTAGCCTGGCTTGGATTTTCAGGTATACAACGTGTGTGCGATCACGAAACTCGCTCGACAGTGAAAGTATAGGTACTACTCATTCGGATGATCAATGTGAAATTCGTCGTAGTACAGTCGATCATCATCAGGCCAATGAAAGAATGAACGCGCGCGCGCGCTATAGTTATCAAAGGCCGTTAATCAAATTTCTCGCACCGATTATCGTTTCGACTAAATATACCGCTGCCCAATTTCTCTCCCTCTCTATCTCTCGAGCGAACGAATCGTGGACTTTCGTTTTCTCCTTTTAACGCGCACAATATATATACAGCCAGTTATATATGTATATGTAGCTGAAATTTCCTCCTCGAGTAAATCAAAAACTTAAAAGCTAAAGACACTCGCTGTCGGGCTCTCCCAACTTGGGAATAAAAGCGAGAGAGGGAAATGGAATGATAATCGTGATCCCCTTACGAATCCGCGCATCTCGGATGTATAAATATTTTCGCCGCTGACCTCCTTTTTTGCGAGCGCCGAAATCGAAAGTGTGCCGCGCGCCGCGGCGAACAACGGGCCCGAAACCTGTTGACGCGCGGAAACGAGTTGTGCGAGAGCATGGAGCTGTATAATCGCGCTGCTGCCTCGGACGAGTAAAATGGAGTAAAAGTGATCGGATGCTGAGAGCGTCGTGGATTCAGTTCGCGGAAGCGTTTGTTTTCTTTCTGATGATCCGCGCCACTGTAATATGGTAAAGTTCTTTGTCGGCTCTCAAAATTCACTCCGCACGCTCTATACCTGAGAGAGAACGAGAGGGAGAGAGAGAGAGTGAGAGAGAGAGAGAGAACTCGTCCGAAAAACTGAGCGATGCCTATCTCACGTCAGCGAGTTCCGTTGTCGCGAATAACGTCTGCCTCCCGCTCTTTGAAGGTCAGTTTATCTGCGATGCACGCATCTCGTTCCCTCTCTCTCTCTCTCTCTCTTGCGTGTATAATCTAGGTGTGCACGTTTTCGAATTTCCGCCGGAATCTCGCCGGGGGATCTCACAGGCTGCGACGAGGATCGAGTTTTCGTCGAATGGAAGTTTTTTTTTTCGAAATTCGCTCTCAGCGCGTATGTAGAAAGTTATTTTTATAACGCGTGCGCGCGCGCGCGCGGTTCCCAGCCTTTTAAAACGAAAGCGAAATTCCCGCCGCGGTTAACTGGGAGATGAGCGTATATAATTGAACGAAAATTTGTCGTTTATTATCGCCAAAGCGGGATTTCATCGGGCCGAAAGCAGTACGCAGTATACGCTCTCGTGAGGCAGCGCCAAACGCGGAAGCGAATCAAGTCGGCGCTTATAGAGTCGTGGACGAGCTATATGTATGTCCATTAGTTTAATCAGTCTATCAAACGCGAAAATCGAGCGGTAGGTGTGTATCGCGGACAGAGCTAGCATTGCACAATCCGAAACTCGCGGAGAGACAAGCTCGAAAAAGGACCAAAAGAGCGATATCCCGTCGTCGCGAGAAAGCTCGCCGGCTATCGTTTTTAGATATCGGTAGCCGCCGCCGTGTAAATTAGCGTAAAATCAAGAGAAGCTCACCCGCGGACTTTCTCTTTCTCCTCTCTTTCTCTCTCTCTCTCTCTCTCCCTTTCGGCGCAGAATGGAAGGAGGAGGATTTTCAGAAACAGGGGATTTCGCAATATCTCGATGCGTCGAGCGATTTCAGCGATACGGCTGTTGATTCGTTAATTGGCTAAGCAAACGATTTAAAAGTGTTTTGATCCACGATTATACGCTCGGAGTATAAAAGTCAATCGCCTCGCTGCTTATCTCCTCCGCTGACACAGATCCGCGCCGGCGGTCCCACACCCTCGGACTCTGGCCGTCGTGGTCGGCGTCGAAAAAAGAAAAAAAAACGCTAGGAAAAAGTGAGATTTCGGCCTTTACGGAAGTTGTTGCTCAACCTACACTCTGGCGCGCGCGCGCGCGCGCGAAACGGCCCCGAAGAGAAAGGTCCTCAGGGGGGACCCAGAGCTACTGCCGAAACTCGAGGAACCACTTTCGGCTCGACTTTCACCTCTCCTAGTGAAATGTTCTCTTTCGTCCGGGTACACGGCTCCTCCTTCTCCTTCTCTCTTTTTTTTTTCTCTCCGCCCGTGCACACTGTACTCCTGGCTCAGCTCTTTCTCCGCTATGTGCGTGCGCGCCGCTACGGCCTCCTTAAAATACACACGAGCCTCTGACTAAGGGACGAGATCGCGCGAGGAGGAGAATTTTTCACTCGGCCAGATCGAGGTCAAGATCTCTTTCTCTCGGTTCCTCGGCCGAAATTTCGGGATGCAGATTTCGGAGGCACGCTTCGCAAGGACGCCAGTCACTTATCGACTCTTTTAATACACTCGCTGTGTGTTGTATATGAATTAGGGAGAGATGACTCGAGCGTAATGGTTATAACGGTTGTGCTCCATTGTACCTGACCTACTGGATTCTGTCACGGGAGATTAGACCGATCGCCGCTGTATAATATGTATTGTACAGGCTGATTTCTAATTCTTCACGCTTTACTCGCTTCGTTATATCCTGCGATGAAAACCTCTCGCGCTCATCATATGAGCTGAAGTAATTCAGTCTGTTTGGGCTAGACGCAATCGCTGCTTGCATCAGCCGCCGTCGCAGGATCAACAGGTTGCAGCGCCGCGCGTCATCCTTCCCTTACCCGCGCGCATTCAAGTCTCTTTCCCCTCGTACATCACGCAGACGAGCGACTCCTAGTTTTAGCAATCGCTATATGAGAGCGATGTCTGCTGAATCGTTGCGTAACCCTCGCGCTGCAGGATAATTAATAATTGCGAGAATACCTACTCGCGGATATTTATTGGCAGGATCACGCGGCGGATGAAGACGTTTTGCATACGAGCTTGCGCTCGCTTGCAAACGCATCGCAGCCGACGTAGGTCTCCGCTTAATTACCGTCGATTAACAAATCAATTAATTCAATGCCGATCGGCGCTAACCGGCAATTTTAGATACCGTAAATCTCGTTACGCGCGCAACGGTACACACGCGACACAATGGTAACGTATATGAAAATTGGAGGTGTATATCCAATGTATCGGCGATAAGGGGAATCCGTTCGAAAGCCATAAATCTCGAATGTAAAAGTAGACTGGCGTTCGTGTAAATTTCGCGTCGAGACATATATCCAGGCGCGTAAGCGCGAGGTGGAGGAGTATGTCGGAGGTGTGTCCGGGCTGAAAGTGGAGCACCGTTAGAATTTTGGGTGAAAAAATTATGCGCTAAGCATGGCTATTTTGTAACGCAATTATTTAACACTCCCACACGTAATGCGCGTAATTCAATTTCATAATTCGATACATTATCGATATATAGCTCTCGCGTGCGTCCGGCTAATGCAGCCGTGAATAAATTGCGAAAATCAGCGGTATGATAACGCCTGACATATACTTGATTTTCATCCAAACCCGGCTATATCGTATGAGTAAAAGTTCTCTCTCTCTCTCTCTCTTCACCTGTTCAACTTTTAAACGGAAAAAATGTCGTTAAGCCACTTTGCTCCAGCGATTTTAACATGCCGATCGCTTTCTTGCATGTGCCAAACTTTTACAATTTCTTCGACCGCAACGAATTTTGAGAATCGCTCGAGCGAAACCGTCACCGCCGCGAGATTTCGGCTACTTTTACTTTAGCCTCTTATCTATCTGCCCGTGTGACTTTTGACTCCTGGTTGTTCTATAATCGGTACAAATCGCGCCTTTCCATTTCGATTAACCAAATTAAACTTTCGAACTTGTAGAAAAAGGCTACTCCAAAAGTCACCCACTCGCCTTTTTCAAACAGCTCCAGCAGGACCATCAGGAACACCTCTTCGTCGTCTCTGCCACTCTATCTCTCGCGCTTGCAGCGAACGCGGAAGTGGCTACTCGATGCTTTTTTTTCTGAGGCCGCTTGGGGGTGTTTTTACGAACTGGATCTCGTGCGCAGTTTTTCCAAGCGCTCCATTGGGTGTCTAATTATAGCAACGCCGTTATACTCGCGCAAAAATGTACCCCCCACAAACGTGTACAGTTACATTGCAGTAAAACGCCTCAATCAACGCGATAAAGCTCAAAAGCGCGGCGTTTTCAAAGAGGAAGAGGACAAGTCAAAAAGCGCGCCGCTTAAGAACCCCCCCCCCCCCCCCCCAGGTATCATCGGCGTTAGAGTGACGAAGACAGCACGAGGTAGTAGTAGCAGTAGCGGTCGGGGGCGGCGTATAGAAAGGGAAACCAACCGGTCGTTCCGACTTCCGCCTCTCTTTCTCTCTTTCTCGCTCTCGCTCTCGCGCCGAGCGCTCTGGTACACGGTATTATATATCTCCCACCTTCGGGACGCGCCCCACTCCCGGGCGCTCCAATCGCGAGCCGAGTCCCCCGTTCTCGCGGCGCTCTCGGCTGGCTCGCGCGCGAGCAACGTGCGCGAGTGCGCGCGCTTTTGACAGTCGTCGCGACGACGTGCTCGGACGCGTCACGTGTGCTGCGCTCCCTGCAGACCTCGGCTATTCTTTCTCTCTCTCTCTCTCTCTCTTTCGCTCTCTCTTTCTCTGTCTCTCTCTCTCTCTCTCTCTCGCAATCCGTCCGTATCTGGTTGCGAATTTCGGAGCTCTTTCTCACGAGTACGTTGTGCTTAACTCCCAAGTGCCGGCGGCGCAAGTGCGCTCTCTCTCTCTCTCCCTGTGATCTCGCAGCGGACCATGCGAGCAGTGCTCGACGGCACCAGCAGCACCAGCAGCGACAACGTGCGCGAGTGCGAGTGACGGAGCGGTGGCTAGATGCGGTGCTACCGCTCGTACAACGGCCCGCTGTGCAAACTCTCGATCCTCGGATCGGCCTAAAGACTCAGAACTCTCTCGATCTCGATGCTCCGCTGACGCAGTGCAGTGAACCTCAGCGCAGCAGCCCCCGCTAGAACAGACGCGCGCCCAGTCGTACGGCACTCTCGACCCCGCGGAGCATAACAAGTCGCAACCCTGCTCTACCCCTCGGCAATGGAGTACCAGCAGTTGGCGCCACCCCCGGTGCCGGTGGCGGTGCTGCACCAGACGCACCACCCGCAGCAGTCTCAGCAACCCGGGGGACCGCAGGCGCCGCACCCGCACATCGTCGTGGCGCCGGCGCACAACGGACCGCCGCAGCAGCAGCAGCAGCAGCAGCAGCAGATGCCGCCCACGACTCACGCCCACCAGATACACGCGCCCCTGCCCTCCCTGCACGAGGACAGCGCGAGCAGCAGGTGGACCCAGTACCAGCACCTCTGGCGACAGCACCACGTCTACATGAACGGTAGGATACACGCGCAAGCCTCTGCTCTTGTGCCAGTGCGCACTTCGTTTGGGCCAGAAAGTGCAATCGGAGTATGCTTGCATCGAATTAAGCTTGTGTCAAAACTACGCACTCGTCTTCTATGCTCGTTCTATTCTACCTTGCCTAGCGAAATTCGACATTGGAGCGCGCGGGAAAAAGCGCAGCTAAACTTAGACAAAATAATAAACATTTTGCCGCTACAGCAAGGCTCTGTAAGGTCAATAAAGTTAAGGTTGCCGGCTCGCGCGTTTTGCGCTGAAAAATGCGGCATTATCTCGCGCCATGTAAACAACTCTATTACGGCCGCTATCTGCGCGAATTCCGCGCGTCCGTGTTGTTGTGCTACACACGCGCGCACAGGGATATATTAGAGCTCTATTGAAAAATTAACGCCGGACCGTGAAATTTCAAATCTTATCTATAAGTACATTCACGCGGAGTCGGGCTGAACAATCGGGGAAAAAACAAAAGCTTCCTTCGAGGAAAACGTGCTACAAGTACACTTTTCCTTTCAAAGCTAAAATAGAGGAGGCTCGTTTTCACTTTTGTCGCCTTCTTGCATAACGATGCGCCGCTGCTCTACACTGCACACTGCGTCGCTTATATTTATGCGAACCGGCGATGCATAATGAGACGGAGGTCGTCGAAAATTTCGAACATTTTTTTTCGTCTACGTTCTACTATAGAAAGACAGAGAGCAGAAGCGAGCGAGGCGTGTGTACACACGTGGAAAACATAAAAGTTTGCGCCGGTGTCAAGGCTCGCGCCTCTTTGACTCTCCAGCGTGTGTATATGTATACCTATGATATATACGCCGTCGGTCTATTTTTGAACGGCAGGTGTCGGAGGCGTTACTTAATTGCACAGGCAGTTTTGCAAGTGACGCACGTAGTAATCTCGTTTTCGAGACCCGCCGCCACCGCTCTGCGCTCTATCTCTGGTTGATGACCTATCGCAACGATGTATCTCACGTACATTATGCTGTCTTCTCTTCGACGTACATGTTATACGACTCGCCGGGCGTGTTCGATTCGCATCTGCTCTATCTTCGCGTCGAAGCGCTATACTTGCGTCGTCCTTCGATACGACATGACTTTAAGCCCGAAAAATCTCGCTCGGCACAATATAGCCACCGACTTTCACCGCTGCCCTGTATTAATCACGCGGGAAGCTGCCTCGTTTTCCCTTTCCCTACATATAATGTATACAGTTATGCGGCACCGCAAATTTCATCTTGCCCGGGATTTCGGCGCGTGGGTTGCCGATTGCGGTGATATTTTTCTGATCGAGTCACTTGCGCGTATAAACATACGGAGCAGCTCATCGAACTCTGCCCACAGGGATTTTTCGCAGAAGCAAGCTACTCGGTAGTTTCGCGTCTAGACAGCAGGTCAAACAGAAATCGCGAGTTTTCTTCCACGAGCGCCACGTCGCTACGATAACAATGAGGCGGCGATACCGGTGATTTAATCAGAGGGAGAAAGAGACGGAGAAAGATATTAAAGTTAAGTAATCGATGACGCAATAAGCCAACAGGTGTTGGCAAATCGCGCACACGACCTATATACATCCCGGCCTCGGTCTTTGCTCAACGTAAACAATACCGGCCCCGCGTGAGCGCGAACAAATTTAAATTTTATTCCGCATGAGCGGAAGTGCACGACCCTGAGAGATTTTCGAAAAACCGAGCGGGAGATGTACGGCGAAAGGCGCACGTTGCTTTTGTTGTTCCGAATCACGTGGCGCTGCTCGCGATCTCATTATCTTTCATCGGCGCAGCGCGCCGCGTGACTATTCATTCAAGTGTGTTCGTATAATAAGCTTTATAGTTCGCTCTTTCGCCGGCAGCATTGTTTACGCGATAAACATACGCGAGTCTCGGATAACTGTGCCGTGTCATCGTGCACCGAATTTTCACTCGGTTCGCGCAAATGTTCCCTCACACTCGACTGGATATAGCGCAAACTACAAGTGTCACACGCATCGCAGGTGTGTCGAGGCTCATTGTTTTTTAAAAATAGTCCCCGAGTTCGATCCAATATTTGCCGGAGGCCAATCAAAGCCCGCGCGTGACGTCACTCGCTTCGAAAACAGCGTACAGCGATGTACCTATATGTACATGCCATGTTCGCGAAGCGAAGATATAAAAGAAAAAACGTAATTGCGCTGGCGAAATTAAATTGGGAGAACAGCCGACCCCTGACCCGTGTGCGCCGCGCGTTATTCCTTCGCGCGAGCGGCGTCGACGGCGACGACGATAACGACATCATCGCAGAGAGAGAGAGAGAGAGAGAGAGTAAGAGAATCGTCCTTGACTGTGCAGTAGCGCATCGAGCCGTCTCTACAGTACGGCGTAGTCGTGGAAATTTCTATTTTCGAATCAGCCGAGGAAGTGCGATACAGCCGCTTTATCTAATCTGCGCGTCTTTTTAGAATTTCGCCGAGCGAATAAGTATACTCTGGGAGAGCGGCGGGATGAGAGCTTCGCGAGACACTTAGCTAACGGGTTGGCTTGGACTCTTTTGATACATCAGCGCTGCAGCGAGTGGATTTTTAACGATTATGTTTGATCCAAATGATAAATAATGAATGAAAAATTATCGCGGCTTCGTCCGGTTGCCGTGACCCTGTGACCACAGAGCGAGAAAGAGAGAGAGTCGTGTGTCTCTGCCAGAGTCGAGCGACAGCGGAGAGTCTAATAGAGTAGCTCGACCCTGGCTAAGGTCGGCTCTAATCCAGCGAAGCCTCAAGAAGGCGAGCGCGATCGCGTGGGCGGACTGGCGCGCTACGTATATTTATACGCGCAGACGCGCGATGAATTGCTTGTCCAGAGAGTGGGGGGATTATATAGCAACTTTTGTTTTTGGCGAAGCGTCGTTAGTAGATAATAATTATAGTATTTTACTGAAACGCGTGTGCGTATCTCGAATAACAATACTTTTTTTTTATCATGAAGTCAGTTCATATATGCCCATAATCAATTCGGCGATAAGCCGAGTAGTCGAGTTAATCAGGTCGAGTCGCTCTAGACGGTACACACGATTATGAATTATTTGAATACCGCCTGTGCTGTGCTGATGTGCCCATACACATGCATCGGTGGGTACGTGTACCGCCTGCATTGATTAAACTCTTGGCTTTCCAGCAATCGTAGAGCGTAAGATTATAGCAGCATCGATAGCTCTACGGTTAAACCGTCTGGCTTGGAACTGAGAAGAGTTTGGGTTCGAATCTCTCCTTCGGAGTCGAATTTTTTTTATGAAAGCCTTGCCGCAGCTTTTTCGTTTCTCATTCGATTTTAATCGAGATCGACGAGACAAATATTTGACTCCTTGCACCGACGACGTTGCGGTTTTTCAAGGTGACTCATTGATCCGGCCCTAATTTCACTGACACACATATAACACAGTATCGCCAGAGCTGCGGCATATCGACTACTATGTAACAGCATCGATCAGCTGAGTATGAATGAGTTCGGTTTAAAGACCGGCGAGACTATACACGTGGAGCTTATCGATAAGAAAGTCTATACATATATACCTACCACACTACGTATGTAGGCTTCGACGCTGAGGCTTTTGAAAATCGGATTTAAAAAAGCAATCCCTCGTACGTGTCATCCCTTTCGGATATTTTTCTAGGGTTTCTCCTGGTTCCCTTTGAGCGCGTACCTTCGAAGGCTACAGCAACGTGGTAAATCCTGCACTTCCGATCCTGCTTAACACCGATTTCCCGCGATCCGTAATCCCATGCCTGATGTTTTTCCGATCCGCACGCGCGCTCTTGCACCATACGCTCTCGTCAGCAGCGAAGCCATAACAGTCGGGCGGAGGAGGAAAGAAAGAAAAGGCATTTGTGTCTCTTATCGGCCGTATACCGCGAGCGTTTATCGCTCGTGTCGCGGCGCGAAACTTGTCCGTCACCTGACGACAATTACGTGCGCCCTCGACGAGACAGCCGCGCGCGCGCGCAAGAAAAAGAAAACTGTATATATCGTATAGCGGCTTGACCTACTGTCGCGCGCAGGAAGAACGAGTCGTCTAACGATTCGCGAAAGTGCTGAATTAGAATTTTTTCGTCGCGGAGAATAACGGGCTTGATTTGCATGCGCTTGTAAAGTCAGATTTTACTGCATCGGATGATTCTCAAATCTGATCCCGCTCAGAGCGGAAGCTCGCGCGAGGATCTAATCCAGTATACGTAGAGTCTCTCTATACCCAGATGCTGCATTGTAACGGCGCGATTTTCACTTTCGTTCGCGGCGCGCCTCCGGCCTGACAGCTGAATGGGCAGGCGCGAGAATGATCTCTCTTCAGACAGGAAAGATTCTACGCCGACTTTTTGCCTCCATCGTACACGCGGCAGCTATTCCGGGGAGCCCGATTGTTTTTCAGATCGTCTCTCGTCTTACACGAATCACTCGCCAATCGATTACACTCAAATTCGAGCAAGTAATAATATTCCGCACGCGTCATTAAACTCGCTGAAAGTCCGTATTATATCTTTGAACGAGACGCGCGAGATATCGTAAATCAATTAAAACTCGGCGGGCAACTTTCACCGAAAAAGAAGGATAGCTCTCTCTTTGAGCGCGAAATTCGAGCGGGGAGTATAATTTAGGCGCTGCTTCTCGCGAGTGCCTTTAGGGCGAGGGGGTGCACACCCGTTGTCGGGGCTTGGACACTCGTTCTATTTTTCTCTCTATCTAGTGAGTGAATAAGTGCGAACGTCATTCGGGTGTGGAACCGTTATAATTTATTCCGCGACTGCAGTCGAGCTATTTTTACTAATCCAAGTATAAAGAGACACATCGGCTCTTGATAGAGCAGCGCGTCGAAAATCGAGCCGGCAATGGTAAAACCAGCATAAAATCCACCGGCAGACCCGCCTCGCCACCACCGTATACCTCTGCACGAGACGCGGAGTGGGGCTATACGGCAGCGTGGGTCGCGATTACTTTCTCCGCGGTGGCGGCGGCGCGCCCGGCTCTCTTCCGGGTCCCTCTCTCTCTCTCTCTCCGCGCCGTATACACACGACGGCTCCTTTCTCCTCTCCGCCGGGCCTTTCGCCTCTCTCGCTCGCGCGCGGGCCCCGCTTCCGCGTGCGCATCTGCGCGCGATATGCCTTGTTTATTGAAATGACTCGCGCTAAGAGCCGCTCTTTTATCTTTTATTTATCTATATGTATGTGTGTGCGTGTGTGTGTGTGTATGAGAGAGCGTACAGTTTTTAGAAAGGGAATTAATTGATTTCGCGGCTAGGTGAGAAATAGTTGGAAGATCGAGGCTCGTATAATTTTCCCTTCGGAGATATTCTCGTGTAATATCCGCGAGAAAATTCCCGCCAAAAGTTAACGAGCGGCTGCGCTAACTAGCCTCGCTAGCCTCGTAATAGAAAGTGAAGTAACCGTCTGGTGTGCGCGATGGGGAAGAATATTCTCAACATCTCGCCTTCTTCGGACGCCAGGTCTGTGTCGAAATCCAGGAAGGAAAAATAAGTAAAATCGCTCGTAGCATTTCTCGAGCCGTATAATAAAAGTACAAGTGTGGCGTATTAACTTTCCGAGGGAGTAGAAAAAACAAGCTGCACGCTGTCACCGGCTCCGAAGCTGTCGTCGTCGATCGAGCGGTATGGGTCAAGTGAAAGGCGCGCTCGCGAAAGTGCGAAAAACGTCAGAATCTTGAATTATTTAATCTACGATTATGACGATAAATTACTCAATGCTGTTACTCGCCCCGTCGATGGACTTTTCCGAATATATACGAACTGCATAATAATTTCCAATATACGAACATCGAACGAATCGACGGGGACAGTCCGTTAGCAGCGAGTGTGTACTCTAGCTGCGCCACCGGCTAATAATGTCCAAGTCGTGTTCGAGCAGTTCAAACATTTAACAAAACGCGATAAAGTACGCTTTGAAAATGAAATTTAACTAGCTTGCAATAACACGTCATTTTTATTTATTTCTTACCGAGCGAATATACTTATATTTAGCTCTATTTATAATGCATACGCCTATATACTCATATACGATCATTTCTTTTCTGTTTCAGGTAAGACACTTCTCCCTTGACCTATAGCTCGTAGCGAGCACAGCACAGTAGTAAGTCCAACTACGCTAAAATTAAAATGAAAATAACGATATCCGTCCCGAGCCAGTGGATACAGCCGGATACAGCCAGACCGCCGCGCAAACTCCGTCAGCACATCATCTATAGGCGCATGCGTGTATTTTTTTTCCGCGTCATCGCGCGCTACATGCACCTCTACGCACACACAGTCTTGAAAACCGGTTGCGCCGAGAGACGTCGGTTTCACTATATTACACTCGCGCGCGTGCGCGTGTCCTCGAGGCCGAAGAAGGCGGAAGCGCTGCTACCTGCAGCGCTCGGCGGCCGCTGATTAGGACATTTTTCTATCCGTCCGTGCTCGTGCGTTTATGCCCCGGTTTTATTGGCTCGCTCGAGAGATTTGCTGCGAAAGTGCAAGTGGACTTTATATATCGCGGCTGGATGCGAAATTCGTTTACAAATCTCAGAAAAGCCGAAACCGCGAATTCCCTTCCTACATCCCAGTATAATAGGCGATCGAGCGCATTGTCGTGGGGAGAAAAAGTTGTTCCGCGCGCCGGCAGCAGCTCCCGCACATCGGGAAAAAAGAAGCTGGTTACAACGTTCTTCGCGCTCTCGCGCTTGATTTACGCGCGACGAGCGGCTCGAATGGGCTCCAAGGCTTCGCAGAGCGCGAAATTATCGCCGAGCCATTAGCGGCCGCCTCTCCTCTCTCGTCTCTATGTATGTATACACGTGTATACGTCGACGCGCTGCATCTCCGTAAAGCGTCGTCGCGCGCATAGAGAGGCAAGGTCCGACGACTCGAGGACCCCGACTGCCCACGCGTTAGCGTTCGATCGCCTCTGCTTTGTTCTCGAAGACGTTCGCTCTCTTCTCGGCGCAAATATTTGCACGCCGTAATTAGCTCCAGCGAAGCATTATACTCCCACTGCAGCGGAGATCGGTATCTCTGGAATCGGAAATCCGTAATTGCTGGCTTTACAATTGCCCCCTCGACGGCGGCCGGTGTCGAATAAGGTGTCGACGATGCTCGGTCGCTGAAAATTCGAAAATTAGATCGACCCGGAGTAGAGCAAAAAGTCAAAACGAGTCCGAATCGCGCGGCCGAGCGCGCGTGGCCCCGATACATCCGATGACTCACAGAGAGCGTAATTTTCGGCCGCGAAAGTGAAAGCGCGCGCGACTATTCCCATACAGGAGTAGGTCCATACGGCTTGAAAACACACGGAGGAGGAGGAATTATATCTGGGATCCTTATCTGCGACGGAAGTATATAAGCTCACTATTTTCTATATAGCGCTCGAGAGCGCTTGTTGTTATTTTATTGGTTTTCAATTATACATGCGGGTTATCTATCTCTCTCTCGCGCTAGCGCGGAAATATGGCTTCGGACTCGTTTTGTTCCCCGCGAGCGCGCGTGATATACGGAGGCGATATTTTCCGTTTATTTATGTGTTATTCTCTCCGCGGCGCGTTTTCTCGAGATCGAGATAGTTGTATGGCTGAAATTGTTGCTGTGCACGCATTTCGAGCCAGCCGCGTCAACCGCTTTCTTTGTGCGAGCCGCGCGATCTACGAAAGAGAGTTTCGAACGCCTTCGATATTAATCAGCCGAGCATCGCTTATAGATGTAGGCGTGTGTGCCTTTATAATAACGCGAGCGTCTAACCTATACTTATCGCGAGAGATAAACTCATAACTCGGAAGCCCCGCAGAGGCGTTAATTCTCGCTCTCGCTGTGATTTTAATCGCTGTAATCGAATAGATTTTTTCATAGTCGCGGGTTCAAACGCATGGCTCTTTTCGTTTCCCCTCATCTCGATCTGCTCACCGAGTCTATAGATATAGCGGTGTGCCACCCGTATGCCAAAACATCCCTGCTGCTTGAGCCTCTCGTATATAAATTCCTAAACTACGCTTCGGCCTCGAGAATATAACTTGGAAAGACTCTCGACTCGAAATCGAAAAAGGAAGTACAGAAACCGGATCGATCGGTTTGTCTCGCTAATGCCTTCTAATTACCACGATCAATCAACGCGCTTGTATAAACACTTGTCTCTCGTGTAACTTTCAACAAACGAATCGAGAGCGTCCGCCTCTTCGTCGAAAAATAACATAGAATTTCAGCGCGCGAAAGACCGGCTGTGACTTTCTTCCCGAAAAATGTCCGCCGGTGAAGGTATACGTGTTATATACTAATTACCTCGCCGCACAAGTGGCGCGTCGCCTTGTTTTTCATCTTCTCGATTTCGGCGGCAATTAAGGGTGTCCGCGAGTGAAAGCGAACGTATCCGCGCGGATGCACGTATGGAACCGGAGCGAATTTAAATAATCGAGCATCGCTAGTAGCAAACGATACCGATCTCCCCCAATAACAATCGCCTCGACTTTCCAGCCCGTCAATAAAGAGTCAGAACTCGCCGCGAGCGAAAGTAGTCCCTGGACCGGTTGCTCGGACGAAAATTCGTCAAGTGCACCTATCGATCCATCTCTCCATCAGAGCATCGGTGCGTGTATTATAGTTACGCAACCGCGATATCAAAAGGGTATATCCGCGTCCGAGTATCATTGAGCCGGGCGCTATAAAGGAAGGAATTTGGACGGCGTCTAACAACTTTCTCTCCTCCGAAAACGAATCTTTTTCTTGTCGGACCACTTTTGTGTCGGACCGCTCGCGGAAATGAGGTCAACGCCGGTCCTTTCGGATGGTCTCGTCGCATTAGGCGAGATGTGGCGAGTTTCTCTTTCGGCTGGCTGGCGCTCGATGCTTTTTTTGTGCGAGTTTTCACTCGGGAGATCGGTCGAATTTTCGGAGTGAAAATTTTCGGCCTGATGTCTGATCGAAAAGCATGAGAGCCGATATCGTCGCTTTCTTATTCCGACTTTTACTTTACGATCGACAAAAGTATAGCCGCACAAAAAAAGCTTCGATATACGGCTCAGATCAAGTGGTATAGCAGTCGAGGACAGCCGGATTAAGCGACGATTTTTCGAGTTTCTCCGAACCGATTCGCCTAAATATTTTTATCCCAGTGTATAAGTGTACGAGGAGGTTCTCCCCGCGGGCGACTCGCGCGGACGGGCACCTCCGGCTGAAATATATCCTGCATCGGTGCGCGTGAAAGTGAAAATCGGCGCGAGCCTTGTCCACGATCGATCATCGGGCCTATGAATAGGCGTGAATTTTACGCATTATGGCTTTTACGTCTCAATATTGTCCGCACATGTGTGAGAGCGTACGGGTATAGTTGGGAAAGCAAGCTCCGGGGCGGAGTGAAATATTATATAGAGAGATGAAAGCTTTCTTATTTTAATTGATTGCGAGATTGGGAGATATTGTTTGTATTGTGCGGAGATAATGGGTCGAACGTAATATTCAACGTATTCGAAAGTGCGCGACGAGCTTTATATTGGGTTTTTCAAGCTTAACGAACGCGATGACAAGCGCAAAATCCGCTCACGCCCACGCGCGATTCCGTACTTTTCACAAAAGCCCGACGTCGCGTGGAACGCATCTCGGGCCGTCGTCGTCAACGCGACCTATATAACGCGCCTTATTGTCATACTTTATTCACTTCCATGCGTGTCAAGGCCGCCGCCAGTGGTACACAGCTCGGGAGCGAAAGAAAATGCTATTCGCGCGGAGTGTGCCGTTAGCCGTTATACATAGCGTCGCACACCGGCTTCGCACGTTCCACGGAAGCCCCGGCAATTTCCGCGCCGGCACACACACACACACGCACACAGTATACGCGTATACAGCGCTCGACCTTTACTCGCAGCACTTCGGCCTCACTTAGCGCCCAAATCCTCTCCGGCGGCACCTTCGCAGCCGATTTAACCGGAGGTGTGCGTCCTCCACACTACCAGGCATACTTTGTTTTTTATCGATCGATTCTTCGTGGGTATTTGAGAGTCGAGACTATTTTTGGGAGTAAAAAAATTTAAACCTCGTACGGGGACCGTCGTTCGCTACTGCATATTATAGCACGCTACAGTCGCACACGCATACCTAGAGCGTTTAACGACGAGACGGCGGCAGTCGGCGGTCTGGACGCTGCAGCAGACGGAGGGTGGCCGGAGAGAGATAGGAATTAATTTTAGATCGCGCGTCCGGCGGTCCCCGACTAGGTCAACTTTGCTCGCTCCGCTTTTATAGCTTAGCGAGATTATTGTCTCTCTCTCTCTCTCTCTCTCTCTCTCTCTCTCTCTCTCTCTCTCT